>CM053417.1:72021552-72211842 GCA_028644305.1 Xerus rutilus | reverse complement strand
TAAAATAAAATAAAATAAAATAAAAATGGCTGGAGATAGAACTAAGTAGTAAAAACATCTCCTGGGAAGAAAGAGAGAAAGAGAAAAGAGAAAGAAATAGAGAGAGAGAGGGAGGGGCGGGGGGAGGAAGGAAGGAAGTGGAGAGGGAGGGAGGAGAAAAGCTAACCTCACAAGGTTATCTGCTGTCTGATTCCATTTGTATGACATTCTTTGGGGGCATTTTTTTTCTTTTTAATTATAGATGGACACAATACCTTATTTTATTTGTTTATTTATTTTATGTGGTGCTGAGGATTGAACCCAGTGCCTCACATGTGCTAGTCAAATGCTCTACCACTGAGCTATAACTCCAGCCCAATATATAACATTCTTGAAATGACAAAATTATAGAAATGGAAACAGATTGGACAGATTGGTTTTTGTCAAGGGTTAAAGATGGGGCAGGGGAAGAGGTATGTGGGAAGAAGCTGGATGTGCTTTTAAAGGGACAACATAAAAGATCCTATAACTCTTCTGTATGTTTACTATTGTGGTGAATATAAGAACATATACGTGTGATAAACTTGCATAGAAGTAAAGATATATGCCCACAAAAAAACACATAGCTCAGTCTGATTAAAACAGAACTCTGAATAAATTTGTGGATTATATCAATGTCAATATATGGGTTGTGATAGTGAACTATAATATTGCAAGATATTACCAATGGGGAAAACTGGGTGAAAGATAAATGAGATCTCTGTATTACTTTTACAATCGCCTGTGAATCTATAATTAGCTCAAAATTAAAAGTTTAGTTTTTAATGTTTCCAGTTAAAACATCAGTAGCCAGGCATAGTGGCATACATTTGAAATCCCAGCTATTCGGGAGGCTGAGTCAGGAGGATCACCAAAAAAAGTTTCCAAAGGAATTAAATAGCTTATATAAAAGTATCTGGAGGAATTTTATGTACTTAGTAAAATTTAGGGAAAAAATCATTTGACGTATATTTATTGAGGGCCTATTACATGTCAAACACTGTTTCAAGCTCTAGGTTACATGACAATGGACAACATAAAAATGTTCTCTACTCTCATGAGACTTACAGTTCAGTGGAGACAGGCAGTAAGCCAGAAAGTGAACAAATAATTGAAATTACAAATGTTGATAAGTACTCTGAAGGAAATGGACAGGGTGCTGTAACAGGTACCAACAGGTTGACCTCCTTTTGATAGAAAGCTCTTGAGAGGCCTCTCCAAGGAGGTGATATTAAGGCTGGATGCTGAAAGATGAGAAGGAAGAAGGCATACCCTCTGCTGTGGTCTGTTTGTGTCCCCTCCCAATATTCATAGGTTTAAACCTAATCTCTAATGTAATGGTTGAGAAATAGGACTTTTGGGAAGTAACTAGGTGAATGAGAGTGGAGCCCTCATGAATGGGATTAGTGCCCTTATAAAAGATGCCCCAGGGGCTGGGATTGTAGCTCAGCGGTAGAGCGCTTGCCTCGCATGCGTGAGGCCCTGGGTTCGATCCTCAGCACCACATACAAAGCAATAAAATAAAGACATTGTGTCCATCAACAACTAAAAAAATATTTTAAAAAAAAATATGCCCCAGGGAGCTGCCTTGCCCCTTACCCTTACCTTTGAATGTAGCAAGAAGGTACCATTTATGAGAAACTGGTCCTCACTAGACACCATATCTACTGGCACTTTGGACTTAACAGCCTCTACAAGTTTTATTATCTGAGGTATTTTTATAGTTGCCTAAATAGATTAAGACAGGCCCACATGTGGACACACCATCTGTCATGTAAAGTGGGTGGAAGGATTGGGGAGACTGGATGGCAGTCCAGGCAGAGAGAACAATAGGTGCAGCCTGCCTGAAGCAAGAGAGAAGTTGGGTAGGATTGGAGGATTAGGAGAGAAAGAAGACAGTCAAAGCACAGGATATCATTGGGGAAAGGAGATGAGCTCAGAGATGTAGCTCAGGACAAGATTAAGTAGTATCCTGAATTTTAAGCAGAGGCACACCATTATATACTTCAAATTTCAAGCAGATCACACACATTGAAGTATGGGCACAACAAGGAGGAAAGTGAGCATGCCATTCAGAAAGTTGTTGCAGATACCTAGTTAGGGCATGGTGGTTGGGCCCTGGGTACAAAGGACTTAACTTTAGAGGAGTGAAGAAATGACCAAAGGTATGGATATGTCAAGGCTTCACGTTAATTTCTCAGGATGAAGAGATAGTGTTGAATGTGAGGTAGTAGCAAGTGCTTCCAGATGGTACTTCTCAGCAGGTGGCTGCAATTTCAGGAGAGCAATATGAACTAAAGAGATAGATAGGGAAGTAATTCATATTGAAGTTATAACTGAGTGCATGGGAATCAATGAGATCACCAAAATAAGAGAGGCAAGAGAGAACACAGGGACTAAGGGTAGAATTGAGGATAGCATCCATATATATATTTTACTGCTGCTAAAAACTACTTTTTGCTATTTTCCACTATTTTTATTAGTGAATTATACTACTTTTTCATTTTTATTATAATTATTTAACCATATTTATTCTACAAATTAATGGTTTCATTGACATTTCCATACTGCATGTATAGTACTTAAATCATATCCACCCTCCCTACTACCCACTTTTCCCCTCTTCTCTCTTCCTCTTCCTCTCTCCCCCTTCCCTACCCTAATAGTCTATCTTCTGTTTTCAGTTCATCTTACTTATTTTATTTTACATTTTTAGTTTCCACATACGAGAGATAACGTGATGCTTATTTTTCTGTCTAATTTTGCTTAATATGATAGCCATCCATTGTCCTGCAAATGGAATGATTTCATTCTTTGTGGTTGAAACGGCATTGTGTGTGTATATATACCATTTTTTAACTCCATTAACCTGTTGGCAGGCACCTATGTTGATTCCATATCTTAGCTTATTAAGAATAATGCTGTCATAAATATGGCTGTGCAGGTATCTCTTTTATATATTGACTTCCTTTCTGTCTTAGTCAGATTTTTCACTGTTGTGACTAAAGGATCTGACCAGAGCCAGGCACGGTGGCTCACGCCTGTAATCCCAGTGGCTCAGGAGGCTGAGGCAGGAGGATTGCAAGTTCAAAGCCTGCCTCAGCAACTTACTGAGGCCCTAAGCAACTCAGTGAGACCCTGTCTCTAAATAAAATATGAAAAAGGGCTGGAGATGTGGCTCAGTGGTTAAGTGCCCCTGGGTTTAATCCCCAGTACCAAAACAAAACAAACAAACCAAAAAGAGATGTGACCACAATTGTAGGGGAGGAAAAGTTAATTTGGGGGCTCAGAGCTTCAGAGGTCTCAATCCACAGACAGCAGGCTGCATTCCTCTGGGCTCAGCCTGAGGCAGAACATCATGGTGGAAGAGTGTGGCAGCTCACATGGTGGAAGCAGAGAGAGAGAGATTCTACTCTCCACATACAAAATATATGCCCCATAGTTATGCCCCTCAATGAACCACTTCCTCCAGCCACCTGCCTCCAGTTGTCACTCAGTTAACTCCATCAGGGATTAATTCATTGATTAGATTAAGTCTATAACCCAATCATGTCTCCTCCAAACCTTCTTGCATTGTCTCACATGTGAGCTTTTGGGGAACACCCATCTAAACCACAACACTTTCCTTTGGGTATATACCCAGGAGTGATAGATGGATTGTATGGTAGATTTACTTTTAGTTTGAGGACCCTCCATACTATTTTCCATAGTGGCTGTACTAATTTGCATTCCCACCATCAGTGTATAAGGAGTTCTTTTTTCACCATATCCTTATCATCATTTTTTAAAATTATAACCATTCTGACCTGGGTGAGATGCAATCTCAATGAAGTTTTAATTTGCATTTTTCTGATGGCTAATATATTGAGCATTTTCATGTATTTATTGGCCATTTGTACTTCTTTTGAAAAGTACTCAGATAATTTGTGCATTTATTGATAGATTACTTGTTCTTCTGTTAACTTTGAGTTCTTTATATATTCTCAGTATAAATCCTCTGTCAGACGAATAGCTGGCTAAGATTTGCTCCCATTCTGTAGATTGTCTCTTCACTCTGTTGATTACTTCCTTTGCTGTGCAGAAGCTATTTAATTGTATGTAATCCCATTTGTCAATTCTTGTTTTTAATTCATGAGATATTGGAGCCTTGTTCAAGAAATTATTGCCTGTTTCCCTTATATTTTCCTCTAGTAAAAACTACTTTTCATTATGAAAGTAATATAACCTTATTACAGAAGATTCAGAAAGTATAGAAAAAGAAAATAATCTACAAAAATATAATCACCTAGTCAAGCCCAGTGGTACACACCTATAATTTCAGAGATGGGCGGCTGAAGCAGGAGGATTTCAAGTTTGTGGCCAGCCTCATCAGCTCAGCGAAATCCTCAGCAATTTAGAGACACCCTGTCTCAAAATAAAAAAATAAAAATACTGGGGATATAGCTCAGTAGTAGTGTCCCTGGGTTCCATCCCCAATGCCAAAAAAAAAAAATCAATCATCTAAATCAACCAAGTATTCCCTCCTTCCAGGTTTTTCATATATACCTTTTGATTAGCATATGTATACTCTTATATCCTACTTTCTAGATGTTTTAGAGTAGCCTATACTTAGCAATGGGAAAAGAGGTTCCAGCAAATCCCGAGAAGAGTAATTTAAAGGAATAAATAGCATTAGACAGTTATTGGTGACTTGTAGAGAAAATAGAGACCTGGGTAAAGATGATTAGGCTTATTTTGGTGACAAAAGAAAAGAGAAGGATAAAATCTTGAACTGGTGGTTGGATCCAGGGAGGGTTTTTAGCATGAGATATATCTGAATGTGTATATAGGCAGAGGGAGAAATAGAAAATATTGTTGACAGGGTATAATTAATGGAGCGCAGTTTCTACAGAAGTAAGAGGATCTGGGATTAAAATGTGGGAGTGAAAAAAATTGCTTTCTCTGACATAGGAGAGAAGAGACTGAGCACAGAAGGAAGTTGAGGTAGCTCCCGCACTATGGCGATGTTTTGAGAGTCTGGGTCAAATAGGTGAAGTCAAGTAGTTTCATTTCCTGAAAGTGAGGGAGACAAAAGTGTGTCTGGGGCTTTGGGAAGTGAATAATGTTTGAACTGGTTAAGTCAACAAGATTGCAGAGTAGACCAGTGGGTAAATAGAGTCTGAATTAGAATTAGAGAAGATCTCCAACATCATCTAGTCCAATTTTTCATATATACATGAGGGGTTGAGGTTAAGAGAGGTGCACCTGTCACACAGCTAGTAAGAGCTATAGCTGGGATGTGAACTTAAGTGTTCCTAAACCTCTCTGTAGCCCAGGAAAGTTACTGAAAGCTCAGTTCTTGTCCTTGATGCCAATCCAATAATGACGACATAGTTTTGAGAAAAAGAAGAAAGAAGTTTTATTGCTTTTCAAGCAAAGGAGAAACACAGGGGACTCCTGTCCCAGAGGCTGTGATTCTGCTCATCAGCAGGAACAGGAGGATTTGGAGCAGGGGCACTGGGTATTGAACTCAGGGGCACTCAACCACAGAGCCTCATCCCTGGCCCTATTTTCCATTTTATTTAGAGACAGGGTCTCACTGAGTTGCTTAGCATCTCTCCATTACTCAGGGGGCTTTTAAAGAGGTGATTCAAAGGCTACATTCCACGTGTTCTCTGTCTGGAGTTGTAATTCACTTGTTAATTGGGGAGATAGTCATTTCTGAGATCTTCTGGTTTGGTCCCCAAAGCCTGGATTACTTCATTCCCATAGTAGGGGTGTACTCAAGGACAGATAAATCTGCCTAAAATGGGGAAGGAAGATAATCCTGTTCCCCCTGAGATTAGGGAGAAGCAGAGATTTTGGAGAAGCAGGGAGAGAGGAATAGAAAGAAACATGTCCACTTAAAAAAGATCAGTTGCAGTGGCAGAGCAGCAAGGGCTATATTCAAAGCATAAAATGGACCCCTGTTGTAGGAAGACACTTAGAATGTGTTCCTTCTGATCTATCCCATGGAAAAGGACTTTCCCCTGCCTAGGTAGAGACAAAGGCAGGGCAAAACCCAGAAACAGTTTGAATTCAAATACCAACTCTCTCTCAAACCTGCATGTTGCCCACTCCCCCCGCCATCTTATTGCGCAGCCCCTGTCTAGACTATTGGAAAGGCAAGTATAGGTTTTTATAAAATGGTTGGAAGTTTTTCACCCTAATCAGCAAGGCAATGCCCCTTTCCATCAGGATAAAATGAAGGCTTAGCAAAAAATTGGAAACAATTGGATGACTAATATTAGAGAAATAGTTTAGTAAGTAATGATCCATCAGCAACATGGAATACGCAGCCATTAAATTAACTATGAAAACTATAGAAATAAAATGCTTATGATAAAATGGTAAGAGAAAATATAGAATCCCGAATATATATATTGCAATTGAAAATATGTAAAAATAATTTATGCTCATTGAATTTAACATTCAAAAAGGGGACATTTTTCATGCAATGGGATTATAGATTTTATGATTTTTAAAATGTTCTTTATTATTGCTATGTCATCTAGTCGAGTAAACATTTAAATAAAAAAGAAGTAATATTATGTCCTCTGGAAAGGAAATACTTATTTTCACAGTTGCTGGAAGCAAATGTTTTCTGTTGCTAAATAAACCTAAATGGAGGCACGGAGGGTATCCTAGTCCATTGAAATGTTCAACTTTTTCAGCATAATAAGCAGAAGCAGTCATCAGCAGTAAGTCTCCTGGCTGTCATGGGCACATTTTCTTGGGTACATTTCCTCTAGCAACATCTCCTTTTTTCTCCCTTTCCCTCCTCCGGATTAGAAGCAAATGGCAGGTGCTGGTAGACCTGGAAGGGCAGTAGAGAAAGAGAAGAGTCTCATCTCCTAAACTCCTAAGCTGTATAGACCAGCCTTGTTTCATTTTTTTATTTGCTTTAAAAAAATCTTAAACTTATTTTAGCAATTACACTCCATGAAAGGAGAAAAAGGAGCACTATTTTTAATCTGTAATCCCACTATGGAATCCAATTGTTTTCATGTACCAGTTTTATTTTTTATTTTATTTTTTAAAATATTTTTTAAGTTGTAGCTGGACACAATATCTTTATTTATTTATTTTTATGTGGTGCTGAGGATCGAACCCAGTACCTCACACGTGCAAGGCAAGCGCTTAACCACTGAGCTACAATCCCAGCCCTTCATGTACCAGTTTTATAATCCATACCTGGAGATATAGAGTTGCAATGACAATGTATATACACTTGTGTGTTCTATTTTTGTCTCAACATTGTTGTGTTTAGGCTTTTCTATGTTTATTGCAATCCTCAGAATTATGGTCTTCATTTCCTAAATAATATTCCATTCAATCTATGTGTTTTAATTCACTTAACTATTCTGATTTTTTAGATGTTTGATTAATACTGGGGTTTTTGAGATTATGCTTAATGATGTTGTAAAGTATATTTGCATATATAGTTTTTCCTTTTTTGAATGATGACCTTAATGATAAATTTCCAGGAGTAGAATTGCTATGGGAAAGGACATGAATATAGTTTTAATTTCTGATACATATTGCCAAATCATCCTTCAAAAGAGTTGTCCTAATTTTTCTTGCTACTGGAACAGTATGGGGTATCGTTTCATTCTCTCCCTCCAAGCCAACCCAACAAGTGCTTGATATTTTTGCTACTTTAACAAGTATAAAATGGTATCCCATTATTGTTCTTTAGTACCAGCATGGTTAAATGTGGTAAGTCACATCAAAGAAGCAGAAGAAATCTCAGATCTGGGATCGCAACTGATGTTTCCCAATGACTAGTCCAGTGTTTTTTAAAAAAAATGTAGCTAGCATGGTGGCACATACCAGTAATTCCAGCTACTCAGGAGATTGAGGCAGGAAAAGCACAACTTCGAGGTCAGTCTGGGCAACCTAGTGAGACACTGTCTCAAGATAAAAAAATTCTCAGTGGCAGAGTGTCCCTGGGTTCAATCTCCAGTACTGGGGTGGGGAATAACTCCAAAAACAATTAAAAAAAAAACATACTTCAGCTGAGTGCAGTAGCACATGCCTGTAATCCCAGCATTTTGGGAGGCTGAGACAGGAGAAACACGAGTTCAAAGCCAGCCTCAGCAATGGGGAGGCGCTAAGCAACTCAGTGAGACCCTGTCTCTACATAAAACACAAAATAGGGCTGGGGATGTGGCTCAGTGGTCGAGGGACCCTGAGTTCAATCCCTGGTACCAAAAAACCCCACAAACAAACAAACAAAAAACATATTTGGCGTGTTTGGGGGAGGTATGAATTGTCCATTTCATGCCTTTTCTGTCTGCCTAATGGTGTAAGTTGTTGCTGGAAAGCAGGGGAAAGAAAAGGGGTCAGCTACCAAAGGGTTTAAGTTACCCCTTGCCATATGTTGCTATTCCATACTACGTAAGAGATACTAGGCCAGTCAAAGTGGCACACAACCATAATCTCAACTACTTGGCAGACTGAGGCAGGAGGATGGCAAGTTTGAGGCCAGCCTGTGCAATTTAGGAAGACCCTGCCTCAAAATAAAAAATCAAAAGACTGGGGATAGGACTCAGTGGTAGAGCGCCCCTGTATTCCATTCCCAGCACACCCCAACCAGCACCAGAAAAAGATGGCAGGATGACAGGTTTGGCCTAGCTAGTCAATGCAGAGTACTGCCGAAGAAAACCATCATTGAAAAATCTCTTGCTTGCTTTTGGTTTCTGGACCTCTACTGGTTTTCAAACATACATAAAACCCAAAGGTGTATATGCACTTGATAGAAAATCAGTTATATAATATGTGAAGTGCTTGAAAATTTGGCAGAATTCTCCATGATCTTCCCTAATGTGTTCCTGAAGTTTCCCAGTGAGCCTGTTCCTGGGGATTGTATTTACTTGTACTTTGTTGCCAGGCATGAATCAAGGTGTTGTATTTCAACCAGATGTCTTGAGCTGGGCTCTGTAAGATAGAGTAGCAAAGGAAGACATGTGTTTTCCTTTACATAAAACTTCTCAGGCCATCACCAGCTGTTTTCAGTCTCATGGGTGGATCTCTCCACTTGTCAGATTTCCTAGCTCCTGAGGCTTTGGAAAAGCCACCCTTGGTTTCTTTAATCCATGTTGGGCATTGCTAATTCTCTTTAAAGTGTCAAATTACACTTCCAGCAGTTTTCTCAAGCCAACTCCTAAGCTGGCTCCCTAACCTGGGTTCCAAGGGTTATGGGGCCTGCTGACCTAAAAGCAGTCTGATTGCAACAATTCCTTCTAGTGTCAGGGAAAATTTGGAAAGACTGAATGGGCAAAAAAGATTGCTGGATGTTCCGATTTGTGCACTTTTTGGGGTTATCTGTGACTTTCATTGGCTTTGAACCATTTAAAAATTTATAAGTTGTGGAAAACTGACAAAAATGCAACATGACCTTATCCATAGAAATACAAAGGGAATTTATCTGCGAATTTGTCCTGCAATTGATTATTTTCCCACAGATATTGACCAGCTTTGCATCAATTTGGAAATTCATGCCAGCACTTCCTAACTATCTGTGAGTATTTTTTTTAAATTCTGCTCAGAAATGGTTTTAACATCTTACTCTTTCCCACATTAACTAATGAGTTAAAATTTTCCACATGTGTTTCTTTTATATTTGTGTGAGAGACATGATTTTACCTTGAAAAACTTATCCTTTAACATTATCTTATCTTTCCATCAGGGCTTGTAGGCCCAAACGTCCTCTCCTTTGTACTTTTGACTGAACTGCAAGCATTTAACTCTGTTCACCATGATATTTTTCCATTTAACTAGTTTTTTTTAAGGAGAAGAATTCAAAACGATAACTATATTAACTATAACTTCAACTAATTCTTCCTCCAGCCAGTTCTTCTCAGAATTCTGTTCTCCACCTTCTCCAAAAGACATTTTTGGAAGAAACAATTTATTTCAACAGCACGTTTTTGGCCCCATCAGAATCTGCAGACAGAAGCTCCCTGATTTTTCCAGAGTAGTTCTGATCATCCACTTTTGGAGGATGAGGTTTCTCATAAGTCAAGTGGTAGTTTGCCAGTGAGTTTTGACCTTTCCAACACTGCAATTTTATGTAGAAACCATTTGCGCTAGAAACTTTTCATTTATCCCTCAAATTTCAAAAATTTAAGAGTCAGTTTAGGGGGCAGCTTGGCAGCTCTTTCTTCAAAAATAAGTGTTATTAAAGAATCATGGTCAGTTGCACAGGCCTTTTGGTGATAGGATTCTAACAAGAGTTGAGGTAAAATGAAGATTTATCCCATTGGTTTGTAAAAATATAATATACCAATAAAAATGAGGAGAAAAAATAAAATCATGGTTTCTTTTGATTTAATAAAAGAATGAGATTTGTGTTCAGCTTGTTGGGTATAGGAATGAGACTGGGTAAAATGGAGAAAAACTTCAAGGCAAAGTACAAACAAGGAAAATCATTAAGACTTTGTAGGAAATGGGACTAGAAGTGAGAAGCTACGTCAGTGATCCCTAGTCAATTTCCTATTTCATACTTTTGGCTCAGCAGAAGTAAAACAAAAGCAAATCATGCATTTTAAAAATGCTTTAAGATTGTTGGATAGAGCTGGGCGCAATGGCACATACCTATAATCCCAGAGGCTCAGGAGGCTGAGGCAGGAGGATTGCAAGTTTGAGGCCAGCCTGGTCAACTTAGCAAGATCCTCAAAAGCTTAGGGAGACCCCATCTCAAAATAAAAAGGTCCTGGGATGTAGCTCAGTGGTAAAGCATCACTGGGTTCAGTCCTCAGCACAGATATATAAGACAGAGCCTGGGGAAGGGTAAAAGAGGGAAGAGCAATTGGTTCTAGTCCATCTTATTCATTAATTTAAAGGCATGATTCTTGACTTTTGTGGCTTCCATTTCTTTTGAAAAATACTTGGGTTGGATTAGGTGGTCTCCAAAGGGCCATCCAGTTCTGACCTCTTGAGTCAAAGACAGGAGCTGAGAAAAAGGAAATGCGTGTGTACATTGGAACTATGGGGTTAAACAAAGCAGAATTCTCCTAAACTTGGGACATCACACCTGGTGATGTAGGGCTACGACCTCTGGGCCCAAGGCCCAACGTTTTGGTGTGTAGTAGTAACACTTAGGGCATGTAACTTCTCTGGGCTGCCAGCTCCTCTCTTAGCAGCCAGACTGCTTTTCCAAGTAATTTGGCACTTTTCTAAGGGCAACTTTCCCTCAGGCATGGGTTTAGTGTCTCACCTCCTGCTTCTATGGATCCTGTTTTCTGTTGCTAGGAAAAGCTTTGCTTCCAGTCTCCTCGCAACGGAATTTGTGGAAGCTTATTCTTTAATGGCTATTGCTGTAAAGTACATTTCAGTAGAGGAAAGCCTGCATTCTCAGAATTAATTGGATATAGGTTCCCATAGGAAAAACAAAATTCCTAAATTGAGCTAAACTTGCATGAAAAGAAGGGTTAAGATGGTGGTCAGAACCTCTGTAGGTCTGTGGTATACTGGACTTGGTTTCCTGGGTATTTGTTCATTAGCTCACCCAGTTCACAGAAGTTCTGTGAGCTGGGAATGCCTATAATTGGTACTCAAAAACTCTCTGAAATGTGGATGGATGAATGAATGAACTAGTGAATGGACAAATGAAAGAATCAATACAACACCATCTGGGAAATTTTAACCAAGACTATTTCTTTTCCTGTCTGAGCTAGGGATCAAACCCAGGCCCTTGTATGCATGCTTGGCAAGCACTCTACCACTGAGCTCGATTCCCAGTAGCTACCAAAACTATTTTTCTGTAAAAGCAATTAGTAGACCCCCTGTACCACCAAGCACATCACTATTTCATCTTGGCTCTATCTCATGTAATCTCCTGAGTCTCTATTTTTTGCTGCTAGAATTGATTTACTTTTGTGACTTTCAAGATCTAATTTGGCTTGACTACAGTCTCATTCCTACTCATTGGACTGTAAGATCATTATTGGGCCTGGGCATAGTGACATATATCTGTAGTCCCAGCTATTTGGGAGGCTGAGGCAGGAAGATGATGAGTTTCAGGCCTGCCTGGATAACTTAGTGAGACCCTGTCTCCAAAAATCAAGGCAATAATGAAAACAAAAGAAACAAAAAAGATCACATTGGGATGAGGAAAGAGTATTACCATTTAACAGATTATAGCTGAAACATTACAGAAAATACCTTATTCTTGGATTTTTGAATGTACAAAATAAACTGTTCATAATAATATAATGGAAAGAATGAGGACTTTTCAATCTGGACAAATTTTGATTTGAATCACAGTACTACAATTTACTAGTTGGAGGATGTCGGATATATTACTTCTCTTTTCCTGTATTTTTTAACATATAGGAAAATGAGCAATTTACATTTTTTTTAGGTAGGGGGATTGAACCCAGGGGTGCTTAACCACTGAGTCACATCCTCAGCCCTTTTTAAAATATCTTATTTAGAGACAAGATCTCATAAAGTTGCGTAGAGCTCCGCTAAATTGCAGAGACTGGCTTTGAACTTATGATCCTCCTGCCTTAGCCTCCTGAGTCATTGGGATTACAGGCATGTGCCACCACCCTTGGTTAGCAATTTATCTTTAAGGTTGTTCCTGAAGATCAAATGAGATAAATATGTAACTTCACCTAGCACAGTGCCTAACACAGTAGTTACTCAATACAGCATAGTTATTTCCTTAATATCTTACATTTGGGTATCATTTTACAAATCTTCCCACACTTTCTTTTACTCCTTCTATAATTTGATTTATTTAAAAATCCCTCTATATAGCCAGGTGCACTGGTGCGTGCCTATAGGGTTTGGGATTATAATCCCAGCTACTTGCTACTTGGGAGGCTGAGGCAATAGGATCACAAGTTTAAGGCTAGACTGGGCAACATAGAGAGACCCTGTCTCAAAATAAGAAATAAAAATGGTTGGGGATGTAACTCTGTGGTAGAGTACCACTGGGCTCAATCTCCAGTACCATGAGAAAAAGCTATATATATTCATATATATATTCATTTTTTTCTCAGTGTGTGTCAGTCTAACTTGGAGCTTATCTTCAGGCAGAATTCTTCACCTTGGACCTAGGCTTCCACAAATTCTATCTTCCCAGGAGCCAAAGGGTTACCTTGTAGAGTTCTTTCCTAGGTTTTTACTCTGCAAATGCTGATAAGATAAGAATAATGCTTAAATTTTAACAATAGGCTATTTACATAGCATTTCTTAGCCTGGAGCTGCTAGTATTTTTAAGGAAAGTCTTTGAATTGAGGTAATTTGTATCTTTTGTTCAAAGTTTGGAGACCCTGAAACTCTCAGGGCTTGTGGCATGGCACTTCCCCATGCCTAGGAGTGTGCCAGTCACTCTGGGCCAGCTCAGAGATGAAGGAGAAGGGACAAGGTCATTTAAAGGCCCTTTTCTGTGATACTGTGTGAAAAATAGAGTTCTTATTTTTCAAAAAAGGCATTTTAATTATACATTATATTTCTTCTTCATTTTGTCTCCTGTGTATGTAGCCCCAGTACTTAGAGAGATGCCTAGTATATAGCCTATACTCTGTGAATGCTTATTGGATGGATTTGATACTTTAAATACCCAAAGTAAATAGTATCCTCTCAATATAATCTAGTTAAGGATAGCTGGGCTGAGTTTGGGTAGTTATTA
The DNA here is from genome assembly GCA_028644305.1 of Xerus rutilus. Lineage (NCBI taxonomy): Eukaryota > Metazoa > Chordata > Mammalia > Rodentia > Sciuridae > Xerus > Xerus rutilus. The sequence goes on along the minus strand of CM053417.1, from coordinate 72,198,161 downwards.
TAACTCCAGATTCTTTCAAACCCTTGTAGAACCCAAATCAGACCCTGAAGAGTACCTGACTTTGAGGCTTATATGTTCCTTATTTCTCATGACCAGGAAAGGCAGATTGTGGGCAAAACTAATATGTTCTTTAGCCAGATCAACTAGGCAAATATAAATGTGTTGGATCAATAAGACTAAGAGTCAGGTACACTAACTGTGTGACTTTGGGTAAGTCATTCTACTTCCTCTGAGCTTCATTTTCTTCCTCTGTTAAAGAAGATCAAATGGCCACTTCACTTACCACACTTAGTTGTCTGGAGGATGCCAGAATCTGTAGAATCATTGCCAAAGTTTCTCTTAGAGTCCTGCTCTACCAAAATCGAACCTGTGACCTTGATGTTATGTGGAGCCTGGCTCTGTGTAATATGGACTATGTTTCCAGGCTACTTGGTGGCCCAAATGGTGGGGCCAAGACACATTGCAGGGGACACTAATGCAAATGACATTCTTCCAGCAACAAGGTTTTCTATTTTTGAATGAAAAATTCCTCTCATGAAGTGAGAGCCTCCCCATATGCTCAGCCACCCGTGAGTAGCCAAAGACTTTATTGCAAAATGAATATTCCATGTTGTGCCATCTTTCTCCCTTACAGCAAGAAGAATTTCTATCTCCCTCATCATTGCTTTATGGATTTCTGCAAACATTTCTATGCCAGTCATGGCTATAGTTGTTTCTTACAGCAAGCAAGAGGTCTGCTGTTCTTCCTCCTTTGTGTTTAAAAAAAATTCTAAATACTCCTGGCAGCCTTGCTTATATAAATGTGCTCAGCATTTTATTTTACTTAGCTTTCCACCTAGAGCAGCTGTCTTCTCTCTGTCAAACCCAGACCCCTTATGCCTTCAAAACCCTGTTTAAAATTCATCTGTGCAGAGTCTTTAATCCATTAACAAAGATTTGGTAAGCCCCAGCTTGAGGTAGGCCCTATGGGGGTTAAGACAGTGTTCTGTCCTTCAAGGAGAATTGGTGATAAGCTGGGGAAATGAGACCCTCACACAAAGTGGGGGAAGGATTAGCAATCGTGAGTGGCATGCTCTGAGTGCTAGATGAGTTGTACAGGCAGGGTGTCCTGGTGGAGAGTGCTGTGGGCAGACAGTGCCAGGATGGGGAACTTGAGCTAGGCCTTTGGAGAATGTTTAAGGAAATGAAAATGCTAACTATCCAGATTTGATCATTATATAATGTATACATGAATCAAATCATTACACTGTTCCCCATAAACATGTACAATTAAAATAATAATAATTAAGCCAGGCATGATGGCTCATGCCCATAATCCCAGCTACTGGAGAGCTGAGGCTATCCAGGAGGATCACAAGTCCAAAGCCATCCTGGGTAGCGTAGTGAGACCCTGCCTCAAAGTAAAATTTGTAAAAAAAATGGGCTGAGAATGAAACTCAGTGCTAAAGTGTTTGCCTATCATATTGGAGACCCTGGTTTCAATCCCCAGCACCACAACCTAACAACAACAACAATAATAGAAAAATAGATTTTAAAAGGGAGACTGCTGATTTCAATTATGCAAAGAGGAGGAGAAAGAGATCAAAAGGAAAGGAAATTGGAAAGGGGAGGAGAGTAATGTCAACAAAGGGCAAAGAGGCAGAAATGTAGATATTTGTTCATGAACAGTAAAACCCCAGTTATAAAGAGGCAGTGCTTTGCAGAGACCTAGCAGCAGTACAAATGGAAAACCAGTTTGGAGTTAGATTGAAGGATCTTGGATGTTAGGCTAAGAAGTAAGACCGTTCTGTGGTCAATGGGAAGTTATTAAGGATTACTGTACAAAAGAATGACCTGATAGGACCCAGATTCAAGCATATTCTTCTAATCATAGTATGTACAGTGACCTTGAAGTCAGAGTAAAAGGGCAGTTGACAGCATCAGTAAGGCAGGAGAGAGAACTCTGACTTTCAGTTGTTTTATCCCTCTGCCCCTCCAGGACTTGTGTTCTCTCTCTGTCTAGCTCTGTGAAGCTGCATTTAAGATCTGTCTGTTAATAACTGGGTGGTAAGTTTGAGGACAGAGCATGGAATTGTTGAGCTAGACAGACCCAGATCAAAATCACACTCTACCACTTTTGTGAATTTGGCACAATCCCTTAGCCTCTTTGAGTCTCTGTTTCCTCATAGGTGAAACATGAATAATATTAAACTCCTATAGAAGTTAATGAGAAAGGCTGGCACCTAGGGGATAAATATTCAACCAACATTCCTTTCCTTCCTTCCCTTATCTTCTAGTTATCTGTGTGACCCTGAGCATCTCTTTTTCTGGGGCAGTTGCCACAAAAAACAAGAGGGCTGTTCCCTCTTGCTTTACTATGCTGGAATAAAAGTCCTTGACTATTCAATAACACACCTGACCAGTCTTCCTTCCTCTTGCTCTACTAGGAGAATAATGCATTCATTTCATCAACAAGCATTTAATGAGATTCTATTATGTGTTAGGCACTGTTCTTGGTCATGTAGATAAAGTACCGAACAAAAACAAAGAAAAATCTCTGCCCACATGGAACGTATATTTCAGTCATGGCTGCAGAGAAGTCTCATAATTAACAAATAAATATGTAATACATTATGGCAGTAGGTGCTAAGAAGAAAAATAGAGCAAAGTGAAGGAACAGAGTGGTGGGAAATTGATCAAGGAAAGATTTTTTAAAATTTTTGTACTAGGGATTGAACCCAAGAGCACTTTGTCATTGATCTACTTCTCCAGCTCTTTTTTTTGTCCAAAACATTTTTTAGTTGTAGATGGACACAATACCTCTATGTTTTTTATTTACTTATTTTTATGTGGTGCCGAGGATTGAATTCAGTGCCTCACATGTGCTAGGAGAGTGCTCTACTGCTGAGCCACAACCCCAGCCCTTCCAGCTCTTTTTATTTTATTTTATTTTATTTTTGTTTTGAGATAAGGTATTACTAAGTTACTCAGGCTGGCCTTGAATATGTGATCATCTTCTGAGCCTCTGCAAAATCTGGGATTACAGGTATCCACCACCATACCTATACTCTATTTGCATTTATTATATACCAGACACTTTAACATATAGCAACTGAAGGAAGGTAAGAAATACCATCACAAAATAAGTCACTTTGGACTTCAAAATGAGGGTATAGGGAGAGTAGCCTATGCAGGAAGGGGCTTTCTCTGAACTTCTCGTTAAGAAGTTGGCAGTTAATGCCAAAAGACAGATCCTTTAAAAGGAACTCAATTGTCATGAATACCTTCCCTGGTAATCTCATCAACCAGAGAAGATTAAACTTTTATCACAGGAGAAGTGACTGGAGCTTAACACCATGCCTAGACAAACTTGTCAGACTGTCACCTATTCTGTGGGTCAATTCATGTTTCCTAAAATCCATTTACTCTCCTCTTAATTGCCTACATCTCTCCTCCCTGTCCCCTATGAAGAGGGTAGATTACCTTCGGGATCTCACTGTGTTTTGGGGAGCTCACTTTTCTTTCATGTGATGCCTTTGTATACATAATTAATTTTGTATACATTTTTCCTATTAATCTGTCTGCTGTCAGTTTATTTTGTAGATTCTATTATTTTGAGCCCTAAGAGAGCAGAGTGAAAGTCTTCCCTCACTTATAGATCTCATTTTTTTTAAATATATATTTTTTTTAGTTGTAGATGGACACAATGTCTTTATTTTATTACTTTGTATGTGGTGCTGAGGATCGAACCCAGGGCCTCACACATGCGAGGCAAGCGCTCTACCGTTGAGCTACCATCCCAGCCCTCTCACTTATAGATCTCATTTAACAAGGTATATATTGTCATCTCCATTTTACAGATGAGAAAACCGAAGCTCTACAAGGCAAGCAAAAATCACTTGTCCTAAATTACAAAGCTGAAAAGGCTGAGATTCAAATCAGGATCTAAGTTCAGAAGTCTGCATTCCAACCAACTATCTGCTTATCACTAAGTGGGTCAGAGAGTCACCTCTCTGTTCTCTATGTCTATTTATTCTGTGGATTAACCATAACTAAGAGGTATTTTTTTCATACTGGAGATTGAACTCAGAGTACTTGACCACTGAGCCACATCCGCAGCCCTATCTTGTGTTTTTAATTAGAGACAGGGTCTCACTGAGTTGCTTAGCACCTCACCATTGCTGAGGCTGGCTTTGATCTAGCGATTCTCCTGTCTCAGCATCCCAAAGTGCTGTGATTACAGATGTGTGCCACCGCACCCAGCTAAGAGGTATTTAATACCAGGTCCCCACCCAAATCCTTAGGGTACTCAACTCAATTGGTGGGTATTCAGAGGTTGTCACCTTTCTTTTTCTGGTACTAGGGATTGAACCCAGGAGTATTTTATCACTGAACTACACTCTGATTCTATTTATTTATTTATTTATTTATTGTTTTGAGACAGGGTCTCACTAAGCTGCCCAGGCTGGTCTTGAACTTGCCAAGCCTGGCTTCTAACTTGCAATCCTCCTGCTTCAGCCTCCTGAGTAGCTGGGATTTATAGGCCTGTGTCCCTCTTTTATTCTTTCAAGTCAGGGTCTCAGTATGTTTCTCAGGCTGGTCACCAAATTGTGGGCTCCAGTGATCTTCCTATCTCAGACTCCCAAGTAGCTGAGATTACAAGCCTGTCACCACACCCCACTTGCCGATTTATTTTAAATATTTATTATTCAGGGGTGTCAACTAATATTATTTTAATATTAGGCTAATACAAACATAAGTAGGAAGGAATACTTGATGGGAAAGAAAAGCCAAATGAGGTACTGCAAACCAATTATATTTGAATTTCTGGATTATTTACTTTTCTGAGTTATCTGCAACTCCCACAGTAGCACAAATAAAAGAGTAATTGCACAATTATCATTTAGTTCTATTTCCTTTTTATCTTTCCATAATATGTTATGTAGCTTGGCACCCAGGAGGTGCTTCATAAGTGGTACTGACAGGCATCCTTTGATCCAATTCCTGTTTTAGAATTCTAGGTAGTTTAAGTCACTGTGGCCAAATTCATGCCATATTCATCTGACAAATGATTCTGGTGCCTACTATGTGGCAGATACTATGCTAGGCCCTGAGAATAATGGTATTTAAAAAAAAATCTTTTTTTTATGCTAGGCCCTGAGAATAATGGTATTTAAAAAAAAATCTTTTTTTTTAAACCATCAAAACACTCTCAGTTGCTGAGTGTGATGGTGCTTATCTATAACCTCAGCTGCTCAGGAGGTTGAGGCAGGAGGATCACATGTTTAAGGCCAGCCTCATCAATTTAGTGAGGTTTTGTCTCAAAATAAAAGATAAAAAGTGCTGGAGATGCAACTCAGTGGTAATGTGTCCCTGGGTTCAATCCTCAGTACTGCCTTAAAAAGAGGGGCAGAGCCCACACTTTAGTGGAGAGAAAACCATGGGAAACATTCAAAATATGATGTGGTAACTGATATCATGGAAGCATATTTCAAGTGCAATGAAGGCATAAAGAAAAATCTATTTGGACTGAGTTGTAGTACCATATTAAAGAGAATATGTGAGTTGATTAATGAAGAATTTATCAGGTTTCTGAGGCAGAGGCATTCAGGAAAATGAAGTAACATGTGCAAATGTGCTGAGATGTAAGAAGCCACAGCAAATTTAGTATTATGGGAGCATGATTTCCTTGTAGGATAGTCGAAGACAATGCTGGAGAGGCAGATTATAGGTTTGCTTAGGATCTGATATTTTGTCTCCTGTAGTACATGGTGTCAGACAGGTAAGGTAAATGAGTGACAAGGACAGTACTGAAGATCAGAGGAAAAAGATAGGAATGGCTGTGTGGACCTTGATTGCTCATGTTTGTCTAAGGGGGCAGTTCTAGCTAAATGTAGCCATCTGGCTATGTGGATCCAGTGTTAGCAAGTCTTTCGTTTTGTTTTGTTTTTAAACAGAAAAGCAGGGCTGGGATTGTGGCTCAGCGGTAGAGCGCTTGCCTCGCATGCGTGAGGCCCTGGGTTTGATCCTCAGCACCACATACAAAGCAATAAAATAAAGACATAGTGTCCATCTACAACTAAGAAAAAAAAATTTAAAAAAAAAACAAAACAGAAAAGCAGAAAATCTCCAGACCTCTAAATGTTGACAACTGATTTTTTTTTTTTTTTTTGGCAGTGGGTACCGGGGATTGAACCCAGGAGTGCTTAACTAGTGAGCTACATGCCTGGCATTTTTATTTTTTTATTTTGAGACAGGGCCTTACTAAGTTGCTTAGGGCCTCGCTCAGTTGCTGAGGCTGGCTTTGAATTTTCAGTCCTCCTGCCTCAGCCTCCAGAGTCCCTGGATTACAGGTGTGCACCACTATGCACAGCTGATTTTTTAAATTCAAAGCTTTAGCCAATATTGCTCCAAGTACAACATGTATGTTTGCTACATGTGGCCTCTAGGCTGTCATTATGAGTCCTGTGTTGTAGGGGATAAGACACTTATAGAAACATAAAATATAACTGAGGCAACACTTTAAACACTTAAACACTTAAAAGAATCACCACTGGATGGGGATGTAACTTAGTATAGAGTACTCACCTAGCATGCACAAGGCCCTGAGTTTGATCCCTGGCAGCCCTTCCATCCACCAAAAAATGCACAGGAAAAAAGAATAACCACATAAAAACCTCACTGGATTGTTCCACTGTAACATTTCTATTGCAGATCAAGTTGAATGTTCTTTCAGTAGGTCATCAAAGTGAGTTCCCAGGTCAGATGCGATTCCCAAGGCTTTTGAGGGCAACAGTGCAACGTAGGGTCTCAGTCAAGTTGTTAAAAGCCTGGTAGACATGGTAAGCTGAGACCAGTATGGCCCCTGAGCATCATTACCACCGTCACTACCACCAGAAGATGGCTGTCATTTGTTCCCCTTTAATTTTGGAGGAAGAAGGGGTGGCCTCTTTAAACTGAGTATGCAAGAAGTCATCATAGGCAGTGATGAGACAGATAAAATGCAATTTAATAGCTGTTATAATTAAAACTCTTCATTTTTCAGTTGGAGAAACGAAGGTCCTCCCAAAAGCATGGCGACTTGCTAAGAATGACCCAGCAAACTAGTGGTAGAGTCAGGTTTATTGACTCCTGGTATAGCATCCTTTCCAATAATCCTGGACTGTGATAATTAAGGTAAATCAGCCTGGCAGTTTTTCTAACATCTAGAATTCCAGGTCTGGACAAGCAGGACTTGAGAGCAGCTGTTAAAAGTCTTCTTTTCCCCTTATCTGTATTATGATGATGATATTCTTTGTAAACTTTCTATTTCATGGATTAAGGTTAAAGAGAGGACAAAAAGATGTTTTTGAAGTACCAAAACAATTCACAAAGGGTAGGGAAGAAAAGTTGTCTGTGGCTAAACTGTTTAAGGATTATGACCTCTGTGCTCTCTGGACTGACCTCCCCACTGCATGCTTTTGGTTTTGTTTTGGTTCCTTTCTTTTGTCTTCTTTTCTATTACCTTCTATGTTTTTCTTCTCTCTCACCAGCCTCGGTCTTAGGCCTACCCATAAGTGCTCCAGGGCATCATTAAACCTCCTCGGTGGCACTCAGGATGTCTGCTTCAAGTCAATAAAATTTCTAATTATTCATTCCTCAATAAAATACAAATGAGAGCACATAGTGGCTAAAAAAAATATGCACGATTCCCATGCTACCGTCATTTGGCTCTCTAAAATCTGAGACCAGTAATTCTTGTCAATTGTGACTCCTGACTTAACTAATCCTTTCCATCCTTCATTTCAGGGTCTATTGTTCTGACATTTGCCACTTTTTTTTTAGGAACCCGTTTCTGATTGGTGCAGCTGTTGAAGATGCTGCAGTTGCAGCAGTGTACATCTGGAACATTTGGCTGACTTGTTGAACTTCCCCCAGGGAGTACTCCAGGGGAAGGATGGGAGGGGTGGAGAGGCCAGAACAGTTGCCTGCAAATAGAGATGCCAATAGTGTCTGGCCATTCTGTGGACCACCCTTGTAAAAAATCCACCTCACTGTGTCCCTCAGTTGCCCCATTTGCTCCTTGAAAGCACACGTTCTCCGCTCAAAAGCCCTCAGCAGTGGAAAAGGAGAAACTATTCTGACTGGATTTTCTCATGCAGCACCTTCTGCTTTGTAAAAAGGATCGAGATATATATATTTGTTAAGTCAATTAGTATATCAAGAAATCCTCGGAGGCTGATTTTACCTTTCAATGGGCAACATCACTGCAGGTCCATTTGGCACAGGTAGCCCTCTCCATGACTTAGATTGCGCCCTCAGACACACTCCATGAGTGAGCCTGCCTGATTCCCAGTCCCTTTGGCTCCCAGGCTCCTAGGTCTCCTTTTCTTCTGGCGAGTCATTGGATTGCAAACACAGCAGGCATGGTTTCATTCCAAACCCAGAACTGTTTTAATTAGTTTAACGTCTGTTAAACGCTTTGAAGATTGAAAGCAACAGATAAGTACTGGATGATGCTATTAACAACTGCAGTTAATTGCAAACATTTCTATTAATGCTAGTTTCTGCCTCCTTTTCTTTGCTGTACCTTCTTTCCAAGGTTCCCAAATTCTCAGCCTCCCCCTCCTTCCCTCCCCCGTACTGGCGCTAAAGGGTTAAACTGGGGTGGAGTCCAGAGATGAACGACAGCAGGAGTCACCAACTGGTACGGGGCAAGCGGGAAGAGCTGGGTGGGGCCCTCAGGGAGAGGCGAACCCTCACGCCCCCAGGCCCCGCCCCGCGGCTAGAGGCCCGGGCAGAACTGCAAGGGGCGGGGCGCCAAGGCTTGGCGGGCTCAGTGGTTGGGCGTCCCGGCAGCCCCTTGAGGGATGGGGCGGGGTCGACCGGGACCTCCTCCCTCATTCCCTCGGCGGGCGGAGCCGCCCCTCTCTCCCGCCCCTCCTCCTCCCTTTCCCACCCCTCGGAGTGGAGCTGCACATGCGGCTGCTCCCTGTTCCGTCCCGCCCAGCCACCGTCGCGCAGGCACGGGTCCCTGCAGCCCCCAGCCGATGGCAGGACAGTAGTCGCCTGTCAGGGGTCGTGAACGGCTGAGGCAGACGCAGCGGCTCCCCGGCCTCAGAGAGTGGGTGTCTCCGGAGGCCATGGGCTATCCTGAGGTAGAGCGCAGGGAATCCCTGCCTGCGGCAGCGCCACGGGAGCGGGGGAGCCCGGGCTGCGGCTGTCGCGGGGCCCCTGCCCGCGCGGGCGAAGGGAACAGCTGCCGGCTCTTCCTGGGTTTCTTTGGCCTCTCGCTGGCCCTCCACCTGCTGACCTTGTGCTGCTACCTAGAGTTGCGGTCAGAGTTGCGGCGGGAACGGGGAGCTGAGTCCCGCCTTGGCGGCCCGGGCACCCCTGGCACCTCTGGCACCCTGAGCAGCCCTGGTGGCCTCGACCCTGATGGTCCCGTCACCCGCCACTTTGGGCAGCCGTCACCTCAACATCAACCCTTGGAACCAGGAGAAACCACACTCCCCCCTGACTCCCAGGACCGGCACCAGGTGAGTCACTTAGTAGGGGCGGCGGTGGCGGTGGAGGCCCCCTTCCCTGGTGGGTAGGGCGGGGGCCTTCCACAGCAAGGCCCGGAGGGTACTCTGCCACTTGGAGCCAAGTTAGAGGGCAGGATCAGGGAGGGGGCAGGAGAGCCAGAGAGAGGTTGTCCAGGGCAGGTTGTCTGTCCTGGGTTGCTGGCTCAGCTCACTCAGACTCTGTCAGGTCCCCTTGACTTGGAAACTCTAGCCTGCGCCCGCCGCCCGGGGCTATGTGCTGCCTTGGGAAAAGTTGGCGACGCTCCCGCCCGGGCTCGGCGAGGAGGTGCCCGCGCTGCCCCCCTAGCCGACTAACGGCGAGCAGCTTGGCCCTTCTGCTTCTACTGAGATTCTCTGCCCGCGGTGCTTGTTTTTTCGTGTCCAGAGTTGATGCCAGCACTAGCAGGCTCTTCTTTGGAGTTGGAGTTGTAAACAGCTGAAATAACTGCTCCACGCCCGTTGAAACAACTTTTAACCATACTTTCAGCGCGGGGTCCTTGTGCGCTGACCATAACGTGGGCTTGTTCACACTTACCTGCAATTTGAGACTGATTGTCCTCGGCGTTCTAGTGAGGATCAGCGCCCCTGAGGAATTCTGGCAGAAATATGCCGTCTTGCTAGACAACTTCTGAACAGCAATTTAAAAAATCTATGGAAATAAAACTCACCCTTTGCGTGCCGGTTCTGACTTATTTTTTATTATTTGGATAGGAGTGTTGCGTTTTGGAAGGTGGGTAGGAAGCGCTTTCGTTACTGCTAGCTTAAGAACAGGAATCTACCAGTGGAACTCAGGAGTAGTCTCCAAAGTGCTTTTTTTTTTCTTCAATCTGTATGGGTTTGTGCCCTTATTAGCATACCATTAACTTTGGTGTTTCGTTTCTACTTTTTCCTAGCTCTTTATTCAAGCAAATTCAGTGCAGTTAATATAAGTATTATCTTGATTGCCGTATTTTGTCTTACATGTGAAACTTGGAAGAGGCATCCAGTGATCCTTTTGAGGTTGTTAAAGGGTAATAGTGAATTTGTCCTTCTTGGAGGAGAGGGCAAGTTGTGCAGATAAGTTCCTCGAGTTGAGGAACCTTAGCCTTCTGTATCTACTACTATATCCAGAGTCACTGTCTTGACTTTTTAAACCTTATTTGTGCTACTTTTCCCTCCCGTCCAAAGTTGTACAATTGATAGTGGCATCACATTCATGATACTACTGTGATGTCGTGACTGACATTTTTCTTTTTTACAATATGCATTGTAAACTTGCTCTGAGCCTTAAAATGTCTAGCTAGCACCCTCCAACTTATATAATAACTTATCAAAAAGAGAATCAGCAGATATGCTTCTCATACTTGAATCTTTAAACACTGTAGCTAAATGATAATTAGCCAGGATTCTGCTTCCTTAATTTATCCCCCTCCATATGCCCAATAGAAATACTTAGCAGCTGAACATTGATATTCTGTGAAAAGATGAAGGAATTCATCTTTCTTAGTCAAATGGTGGCCAAGACTTTTTGGCATTCAGGATGGACAGAGCCATGTTTATAGACTGAGGATTAGCAGACAGCTGTACTCTATGGCTTCTGTGATGGCATGGGACTCTCACAGGTCTGTAATGGCATTTAGTTGCCTGCCTTTTGGGTAGCACTAGAATACTTCTGTCTATGTTTAAAACAAAACTTTCTCTCTTCTGTCCTTTATTGTTTGTTTTGATCTCTCTAAACAGTAGAAGCAAGGATACTGGCTCTCTAGGTTTGTTGACATCAGTTTTGAATTGGAGGTTTTTAAGAGTTGTAAGGAGTGATCTGAGTCCATTTTATTTGATTGCCTTGAAGAACACAGGCTCTGAGAGGAAAGGGACTTGCCCAAGAACACGTAACTAGAGTCAAAACTAGGATTGATTGCTTTCCTAATTTTCAGTTTAGTGTCCATTCCCTTATAGTATTCTACATACTGAGGCTTTTTTTTTTTTTTGGCAGAGAGAGCGAATAGGGTGGAACTCCATAGTAGAATTTTCACAAAGCAGAGGGCTCATATTTGTGTCACTTTGTTTAACTCTCCCCACATTTTGACCAAACTAATCCTGTATTCCTTATTAATCCTAATCTTCACTTTCAGGAGACTTAGAGTATACTATGAAAGCATTCTAGCTCAGATCCAATTTAAGTTTCTTTGGAGTATATTGGTTTTAGTATATGATAAATAAATACATGAATAAATAAATAAAGGAAAAGTTGATTGACTATTAGAGTTAAATTAGTACTACTATATCCTGGGTAAAAATTGTAGTGCCCTGGTGCACCCTCTGCTGGCTTTGCAGGGACATTTAATTGCAGTATCTGCTGACAGTCAAAATTCTAAGTTGTGCTGACAGATTCTGATTCATAAATAAGGAAGTAAACAGCCTTGTGGGATTTGGCCACGTAGGTCATATTTTTATATTTTAGTTTTTCAACCCGAACAGCTGCTATTACAGCAACTCTTGGATAGAGAGGAAGAAAGATAAAAATATTCACCCTCCAATGGGCAATGCATTCAGGTTTCTCACCAGTTTATCTGCAAGGAATGAAGGCAAGCTGACAAGAATAAATTGCAAGAAGATCTCATGAGATCTAGTGAGCAAAACATTCTGAGGGACTTCATTGTGTAAAGTTGTACAGTTAGGCAAAAGTAAAGCTATCCATGTTTAGGAAATGATGGGCTCTAGACTCTCAGTTATGATTCAAGAAATAGATCATAGAAACCACTGTAAATGTCATACCTTGATATAAAAGCTTTTAAAACCAGACACAGAAGGAAGTTAGTGCAGTGAGGATATAAAGTAGTGAGAACTGCAGAGTTTCTCCAAGGGAAATATTAAGAAACTCTTCCAAGTGGGGACATGGTTACTGATGATAAAAAGTGAGAGAGTCACATCAGACTTTTTTGGAATCATAATTGTTTCCTGTAGCTGGAGCAGCTGAGTAGCTGTAGATTTATCTGGATACTTGGTGGAGGTAATCTTAAGGGCTGGAGACATCTTATTAGTGTCTGAATCAGACAATAAACAATATAAAAATAAAATATCACTGGCTCATTCTATAGAGAAGTTGGTCCAATTGTGATTGAGCTCCTCAAGGGTCAAGAATGTAGTGGGCAGCCTCAGGAAGTGAGTCAACAACAACAAAACAAAACCCTTATCTTTTCCATGTAAAAGATCAAAAGTGAATTTTCACCTATAGGCTGACAGAAATGTTTGGTGGTTGTTCCTCAAGAAAAACCTAACAGCTGATGAAAGTCCCCAGAAACCAAAGTAAATTGATCAAAAAGATGGAGGTGTATTCTAGTTTTTTTTTTCAGTCTAGAGAGAGAGATGATCAAAGTCTTCCAAATCATATGAGAGATGAGTGTGGTTAATATATTGGTGTAATTTAATAATCCATTTCAGAAAATAGAAAGTCTGATGTGCCAGACACAAAGTTAGCATTAGCTATCTTTTAATGCCTGAAAAATTAATTTAGGAGGGAGACAAATAAAGGTAGTATCTCATTCAACTCATTGCCCCAAGTTATTGTCTAAACTATGGTTAAAACAATAAGAACTTATTCAGTACTGTGAGGGGTATTTGGGGTATGTTCCTAATTACGTGAGGTGATGTTGTAGAAGTCAACCTTACCATTCTACAAAACATTTGTTGGCATAACTAGATAGACCATTAATGTATCCAGATTTGATATTACTTACATTAAGCCTTGATTGATCATGAAGATAACTAGGTGTGCCAGGCATGGTGACACACTCCTGTAATCCCAGCAGCTTAGGAGGCTGAGGCAGAAGGATCAGAAATTTGCAGCCAGACTTAGCAATTTAGCAAGACCCTCAGTAACTCAGACTTTATCTCAGAATAAAAAAATAAAAAAGGGCTGAGTATGTAGCTCAGTAGTTAAGTACCCCTGGGTTCAATCCCTATTACCAAAAGCAAAACAACAAAACAAACAAACAAAAACAAAAGAAAAAGAAAATAACCAGATAATTCAAGGTGAATACAATGAATGAGCCCACAAATTATTTTAGAGATGTGGGATCCAGATTAAATAGTTTTCTGTGGGTTTAAGTCCAGTTTTCAGTGTGACATTCAAGGTTCTTGATCAGCTGGCTTCATTATACCCATATTATTTTCTCTCTTTAACTTTACTCCTGTAAGCCATTTGCTACATCCTCTCTTGGGATCATTCTCTAGTTGTTATTCCTATTGTTTTTTAATAAAAATTGTGTCTTTACATTGGAACTCCTCAGAAATCTGTCGTCTTTTTTGTCTTTCTGCAATGCCTGACACAGTGCTAGTTACAGTTAGGACACTCAAATACTTATTGAGTTGAATATTATTTTGGGACTTTGGAGATGCTTATGTAAAACAAAGACATTTTCTTTTTATATACTAGGCCTGTTTTCATCAGGTCTTGCTAAGCCTGTGAACTGTCAGCTATGCTTAGGTGAGTAAATATTTCCACTGGTAATGTTTCACTGGTTTCTAAAATAATTAGAAAGTGAAATGGAGAAGAGCCTCGACCATGTGTTCATTTCCCATTTTCACACCTTACCTCTAAGATGATGCAAAAAGCTTTCTGTAATATATTGTTTGATGTTTTATTTGCTTTTAGGTCTCATTGCTTCCTCTTTTTCTCTTAGATCTTGTGAAAAATGATCTATAATTTATCTGTAACTACTTTATGAAGAAGATCTCTTTATACTACAGAACTTCTTAAGCCACTTAATTCCCAAGAATATTACCAAGAGAAACCACTTTCTTTGCCTGCAGGGCAACTCTCATAGAGGACTGTCTTAAAGTATCTGGCTTCTCTACAAATTCCTAGCACTTAGCTCTTCATTTCTTTCCTTCTTTCCTTTTCTTTACTATCATGTTGGAGTATAACATACATACAGAAAAGTGCACACACCATAATTGTAGAGTTTGATGAATTATTACAGGTGAACATGCTGGTGTTACTGGTACAGGTCAAGAAATAGAATATTACTAGCATCTCATAACCTCTGATTTTCCCCCTATCTATCCCAGTATTATCCTCACTTTCCAAAGTTAATGATTATTCTGACTTCTAACATCATAGATGGTCTTATCCATTTTGAACTTTATATAAATGAAATCAAACATCATGTACTCTTCTGGCTCTGACATTTGTTGATCAACACTGTATTTGTGATATTCATTCTTGTTGCATGCAGCTGTAGTTTTTCATTTGCGTTTTTATACACTTATATTTTCCCTTGTTTGAATATATCAGTTTATATATTCTCTTTTAAAAATATTTTTTAGTTATACATGGACACAGTGTCTTTATTTTGTTTACTTATTTTTATGTGGTGCTGAGGATCCAAGCCATTGCCTCACACGTGCGAGGCAAGTGCTCTGCCACTGAGTCACAACCTCAGCCAGTTTATATATTCCCTTAATAATGAGCATATGGGTTGTTTCCAGTTTGAAATTATAAATTATATTGTCATTATTGTACATGTCCTTTGGTTACATGCATTTGAATTTCTGTTGGGTATATATCTAGGATTAGGATTGTGTGGTCATAGGGAATGCATATTTTTGACATTATTGATAATGATAGTCTTTCTAAGTGATTGATAATGTATATTCTCTCCAGCAAGTTATGAGAATTTCTATTGTTCCATTTCTTTATTTATACTTCCTATTTTTTTAAATATTTTTTTTAGTTATAGATGGACACAATGTCTTTATTTCATTGCTTTGTATGTGGTGCCGAGGATCGAACCCAGGGCCTCACGCATGCGAGGCAAGCGCTCTACCGCTGAGCTACAATCCCAGCCCTTATACTTCCTATTATTGGTTCTTTTAATCATAGACATTCTGATGGATAGGTTTGTAGTAACAGCTCATGATTTTAATTGACATTCTTCATAAGACTACTGAAGTTGTGCTTTTTTTGTATTTTTGTTATTCCTTTGAATATGTTCTATGAAGTGCCCATTTGTTATAGATAGTTTCTTATAGATTTGTAGGAATTCTTTATATGGCCTGGCTATGAACTATTTTTATATTTTTTATGTTGCCCAACCATTCCTAAATCTGTGGCTTATCTTCCTTTATGGTATACTTTGATGAATGAAAGACTTTAATTTTAATTGTCAATATTTTTCGGTATTTTTTGTTGTTAGGGTTTGTTTTAGTTTCATTTAAGAAATATATTCCTAACTTGAGATCATATATGTATACATAGTCTCCTGTACTATCTTCTAGAAGCTTTATCCTTTTTTGCCACTCACATTCAGACCTACAATCCACGTAGGACTGATTTTTGTGTATGATAAGATACAGAGATCAAGCTCCACTTTTTACATATAAATAAGGATTTTTTCTCTACTTCTACATTTTTACCTTTGTCATAATCCAAGGGTCTGCATACATGCAAGTTGGTTTTTGAATAATTTGTTCTCTTCTGTTGGTCATTAGTCCAGTTTCTGTTGCTATAACAAAATAACTGAGGCTGGATTTTTTTGAATAAGGAAAAGAAGTTTATTTAGCTCACAGTTTTGTAAATTCAAGAGCATTGTACTGGCATCTGACTGGCTCTGGTGAAGTCCCCCTTGGACAAGTAATAACATGGCAAGGAAGTGGAAAGGGAAACAGTTATTTCCAGAAGAGGGCAAATTTCTATGAGGTTGCATCACTGTATGATAAACTACTCTAGTGAGAACTAACTCAGTCTTCAAGAAAAACAATATCCTTTCTGAAAGCAGCACCAACAATGACGCAGTTCACACGAGGCCCCACCTTTTAAAGATTCCACCATCTCAACACTGTCACACTGTACATAAAGCCTCCAGCACATAAAACCTTAAGGGACAAACACCAGCACACAAATACCACAGTCTTTATCACTGGATGCTACAATAAACTCTTGATATTTGGAAAAGCAAGTCCGTTCACCTCATTTCCTTTCTTTAAAAGTATATTGGCTGGGCTCAGTGGCATATGCCTGTAATCCCAGCACTTTGGGAGGCTGAGACAGGAGATTCGCGAGTTGAAAGCCAGCCTCAGCAATGGTGAGGCACTAAGCAACTCAGAGAGACCCTGTCTCTAAATAAAACACAAAACAGGGCTGGGGATATGGCTCAGTGGTCGAGTACCCCTGAGTTCAATCCATGGCACCAAAAAGAAATATATATTGAAGAGCTGGGTGCGGTGGCACATGCCTGTAATCCCAATAGCTTGAAAGGCTGAGGCAGGAAGATCACAAGTTCAAAGCCAGCCTCAGCAAAAGTGAGGCACTAAGCAACTCAGTGAGACCCTGTCTCTACATAAAACACAAAATAGGGCTGGGGATGTGGCTCAGTGGCCAAGTGCTCCTGAGTACAATCCCCAGTACCCCCTCAAAAAAAGTATATTGAATATTCTTCATCCTTGGCCTTTTGCACTTACATGTGTACTGTAGAATCATTGTAGCTTGTCATGTCCCATACACATACACAAAAAAGACAAAAAGAAACCTGTTGGGATTTTATTGAGATTGCACTGAATCTAAAAATCAGTTTAGAAAGAACTTACATCTTTTTAATATTCAGCCTTCCAATGCATGCATATGGTACATCCCTCCATTTATGTAGCTTTTCTTGATAATATTTTTAACATTTCTGTATAGAGGTTTTACAAACCTTTCATTAGATATATACTTATTCAAAGTTTTTGTTTATTTTTACGCCATTGTAGATGGTATCTATGGTGGATATTGTGATCTACAAACCAAATCCCATTTTAGGAATTAAGGACTTATTCCCTCAACTGTTGAAGTCCAAGCTCAGCAAAGAGTGCTCTTTTGAGTTTTCCTTGGTTGAGGAAAACTGTTTCACCCAAAGAGAATCCTCTTCCTAGGCAGTCTGCATTCAGTGAAAAACTAATGTGAAGTATAAATTCCTTTCCCTTTCTCTCAAATTGGGAAATATTCAGAGGGCCATATCTAGTCAAGAGCTAACTATGAAATTGACTGTGGCTTTTTGGGGACTGACATTTTCCCTTTTCTTGCACATGTGTTGATCCTGTAAGCACTTCCTAATTAAAGCCCTTTGTGGTATTCTATGTTTTTGATTCTGCTTCATGGAAAATCCAACCTCGGGGATGTATAATTTTAATCTGATTTTTACTTATTTATTTATTTATTTATTTGGTACCAGGGATTGAACTCAGGGGCACTCGACCACTGAGCCACATCCCCAGCCCTATTTTGTGTTTTATGTAGAGACAGGGTCTCACTGAGTTGCTTAGTGCCTTGCTGTTGCTGAGGCTGGCTTTGAACTCGCAATTCTCCTGTCTCAGCCTCCTGAGCCACTGAGATTACAGGTGTGTGCCATCGTGCCCAGTTTAATTTAATTTTTAACTGATTATTGTTGATGTTTGTAAATCTAGTTTATTATTATATATTGAGTTTGCATCCAGAAACTTGATGAATTCTTTTATTAATCTTTTATATGTATGTTCTTTTGAATTTTCCACAAATACTATCAAATGGATTGTGAAAACTGATAATTTTTTGATAATTTAAAAAAAATTTATTCTTTTCCTTTCCAAATTTTATACTTTAAGAAATTTCTTTCTTACGTTATTTGGCTTTCTTACCTTATGGAACTGTTGGAATAATGGTAAGTAGAAGTAGGGATAGCAAAGCTGGGTGTGGTTGCATACACCTGTAATCCCAGCAACTCCGGAGGCTGAGGCAGAAGTATTTCAAGTTTAAGGACAGCTTCAGCAACTTAGACCATCTCAAAACAAACAAACAAACAAACAAACAAACAGGGATATGGATATAGCATAGTGCTAGCGGGCCCCTGAGTTCAATCCCCAGTACTTTTTTATAAAAAGTAGTGATATCAAGGCTTCCTTTTTCTCTTTTCAGTTTTACAGAGAAATCTTTTAACATTTCACTGTTACTCAATGATGCTTGCAGTTTTATTGTTCTTATTATTTATTTTTAATGTAACCTTTATCAATTTAAAAAGTTCTCTTCTGGCTCTAGCTAAGAGTTTTGTTTTTCTCATGATCTCTTGTATCATTGTAAAAAACATGGTCTTCTTGCATGTATTGAAATAACCATATGATTTTTCTCTTTTATTCCATTAATTTGGTATTAAACTAAACTTGCCTCCTAGGATAAACCCTATTTATTCCTGATGTCTTATTCATTTTTTTGTGTGGCTGGATTTGTTTTGCTAATGTTTCATTTAGGATCTTTGCATCTACATTTATGAGTGAGATTAACATACATACAATTTTCTTTTCTTTTCTTTTTTTTTTTTTGGTACCGGGGATTGAGCTCAGGGGTACTCGACCACTGAGCCACATCCCCAGCCCTATTTTGTGTTTTATGTAGAGACAGGGTCTCACTGAGTTGCTTAGCACCTCACCGTTGCTGAGGCTGTCTTTGAACTCCCAATTCTCCTGTCTCAGCCTCCCAAAGTGCTAGGATAACAGGTGTGTGCCACCGCACCTGGCTTACAATTTTCTTTTATTATCAAGTATGGATATCAAGGGTATGCTATACTTACAAGTAGCTAAAAATAGCTAATTTTTAAACATTTTACAAATAGCTAAAATGTTATTTTTTAAATTGACTGTAAAAGTATATTTAATATTGGTGATATTTCTTCCTTAAATGTTTGGTAGAATTAGTGAAGTCAATTTGCCCTGGGGAGGGGTTAAATACTATATTTGATATCGCACTAGATACAGGAATTTAAGACAATATATGCCAAAGAATACTTAGAAATAAATTTAACTAAGGAAATGATAGACCTGTACACTGAAAACTCATGAAACATTGATAAAAGAAATTGAAGAAGACACAAGAAAATGGAAAGATTGCTTGTGTTCATAGATTAGAATTAATATTGTTAAAATTTCTATGTTACCCAGAGAGGTCTGCCAATTCAGTGCAATTTCCATGAAAATTCCAATGATATTTGTCATAGAAATTGAAAAAACAATGCTAAAATTTGTATGTAATCACAAAAGATCTCAAATAACCAAAGCAATCACAAGCAAACTAAATAAAACTTAAAACCCCAAAACCAAACCAAGGCAAAACCAAAACAAAACAGCAATAATAACAACAAAAAGCAAAGCTAAAAACACCACACTACCTGACTTCAAAATGTATTACAAAGCTACAGTAATTAAACAGCGTGGTACTGGCATATAAACAGACACATAGATCAATGGAACACAATAGAGAACCTAGAAATAAATCCATGCATTTACAGTTAATTGATTTTTTTTTGACAAAGTTGCCAAGTACACACAATGAGGAAAGGACAATCTTCTCAATAAATGGTGCAGGGAAAACTTGATATCCATATTTAAAATCATGAAGTTAGATCCTTATCTCACACAATAAAAAAATCAAGTCAAAATAGATTAATGTATGACCTGAAACCATAAAACTACTAGAAGAAAGCATAGGGGAAAGTCTCTATGACATCAGTCTGGGCAATGATTTTTTTTTGGATAGGACCCCAAAAGCACAGGCAACAAGAGCAAAAATAGAACAATGAGATTACATCAAACTGAAAAGCTTCTGCACAGCAAAGAAAACAATCAACAGAGTTAAGAGACAACTTATAGAAGAATATATTTGCATAACCATACGGGATTAATATCTAAAATAAAGGAGCTCAAACAACTCAATTGCAAGAAAACAAATAACCCAATTAGAATATGGGCAAAGGGCCTGAATAAACATTTCTCAAAAGAAGACATATAATAGGGCTGGGGTTGTAACTCAGTGGTAGAGCGCTTGCCTAGCATGTATGAAGCACTGGGTTCGATTCTCAGCACCACATATAAATAAATAAAGTCCATTGACAGCTAAAAAAAATTTAAAAATAAGGCATACAATAAGTATATGGAAATAAATGCTCAATGTTACTATCAGGGAAATGAAAATCAAAACCACTATATCACTGAATACCTGTTATAATGGCCATTATAAAAAAGATGAAAGAGGTGCAGTGATGGACACCTATAACCTCTGTGACTTGGGAGGCTGTGGTAGGAGGTTCACAAGTTCAAGGCCAACCTGGGCACCTTAGAGAGACCCTTTCTCAAAAGAAAACAAGAAAAAAGGCTGGGGGATACAGCTTAGTGGTAGAGAACTTGCCTAGAATGTGCAAGGCTCTGGTTTCCATACCCCAGTACCACCCTTCCACCAAAAAAAAAAAAAAAAAAAAAAAGGAGGAAAGATCACAAGTTTTGGTGAAGAGGTAAACATAAAGGGAACTCATGCACACTCTTGGTGGGAATATAAATTAGTACAGCCATCATATGATCCAACAATTCTACTACTGAATTCTACTACTGGGTATATATCCAAAAGAAATGAAATGTGTATATAGAAGAGACATCTTCTCTCTCATGTTCATTGCAACACTATTTACAATAGCCAAGATATAGAATTAGCTGGGCGCGGTGGCTCAAGCCTGTAATCCCAGCACTTAGGGAGGCTGAGACAGGAGAATCGCGAGTTCAAAGCCAGCCTCAGCAATGGTGAGGCTATAAGCAACTCAGTGAGACCCTGTCTCTACAAAACACAAAATAGGCCTGGGGATGTGCCTCAGTGGTTGAGTGCCCCTGAGTTCAATCCCCAGTACCAAAAAAAAAAGATATAGAATTTATCCAAGTGTCCACCAATAGATGAATGGATAAAAAATGTGGTATATATACACAATGCAATACTATTCAGCCTTTAAAAAGAAAGAAACCCTGCCTTTTGTGACAATATAGATGAATCTAGAAGACATTATGCTAAGTGAAATAAACCATTAAGTGGTACAGCCATTTAGTCTACACAAGACATTATTGTTGTTTTATAGCCAAATTCATTTAGATTGCTCCTATGTTTACTTTTAAAATTACTTTTCTTTCCTTAATTCCTTCCCAAGTTTCCATCTGGGATAATTTCCTTCTGCTCTAATAATACCTTTTAACATGTCCTTTAGTATGTGTCTCCTATTGATAATTTTTCTAGGTTAGCAGGTTTTTTTTTCTTTCAGAAGTTTGAAGATACCATGTTATTGCCTACTGGCTTCCATTATACCTGCTGAGAAATAGACGAAAATTTTATATTTGCTTATTTGATGGAAATTGCCTTTTTTTATGTACTGGGAATTAAACCAAGGTTGCTCTGCCACAATCCACATTTCCAGCCTTTTTTACTTAGCCTTTTTAATTTTTATTTTGAGATAGGGTCTCAGTTGCTGAGGCTCACCTTGAACTTGAGATTCTCCTACCTCAGCCCCTCTTAGTATAATTATAGATGTGCACCACTGTGCCTGGCCTTATTCTCTCTGTTTAAAAAATTCAGTAACAACCTTGTCTTAGTTTAGTCTATTTGGGCTGCTCTAACAAAATACTGTAAACTCAGTGACTTATAAATGATAGATATTTATTGCTGACAGTTTCAGAGGTTGAGAATTCCAAGATCAAGGCACCAACAATTTGGTGTTTTGTGAGGATCTGCTTCCTAGTTTATAGAATAGTACTTTTTTGCTGTATCCTCCCAGGATGGAAGGGATGAATGAGTTCCCTTGGGACTATTTTATAAGGAAACTAATCTCATTCATGAAGGGATGTATTCATAATTTAATTACCTCCCAAAGGCCTTACTTCCTAATATCACCATACTTCTAATTCAGTTTCAACTTATGAAATTTGGGGATACACAAACATTTAGCCCATAGTAAACTTATAGATATTTTCTCAGCATCCATTATATCCTGTTCATACATTTTTCTATATTCTAGTACTTTTTCCTCTCTGTACTTATTCTAGACATTTCTTCTGATCTGCCTATAATTTATTAATTCTCTTTTCACCTTTATATAATCTGTTAAATTCACCCATTGAGTTCTCAGTATCATTTACCTCACACACATATATATACATAGATATACACACATGTATATATATGCATATATATACACATGTACATATGTCTTTTTTTGTGGGGGAGGAGACAGGATCTCGCTAAGTTGTCAAGGCTGGCCTCAAAGTTGTGATCCTTCTGCCTTAGCTTCCCAAGAAGCTTAGATTATAGGCATGTGCCACCATGTCCACTTTATAATTTTATTTCTAGAATTTTTCTTTGGTTCTTTTTTTATGGTCCTGGGGATTGAGTCTAGGTAAGCACTCTACCATGGAGCTACATCCCAGCCCCTGGTTCTTTTTTTTAAGATAGCGTTCAGTTCTTTGCCAAAACTCACAATCAAATCTTTTCTTTTTTGAAATTATTAATCATAATTATGTAATAATCTTCATTTGATAACAATTATTCCAATCCTTGAGAGTGTGTTTCTACTACATATTGCATATCTAGATCTTCTATCACTTTGGCTATTTCTTGATATGTCTTGTTTGTTTTGATCAAATGATAAATATTGTATATGAAAAATTATAGTACAGATGGTTTGAAGCCTCAGTTATTTTTGTTCAGAAAAGGGTTTATGCTTCTGAAAGGTATTTCAAGGTATTAGCATTCCCATATTACTTTAATCCTATATGAGGTTTAGACACTCTAAAATGGGCTTCAGGCCAAACGAAGGTTGATTTACCCTTCTTTTTAGCATCTATCCCTTCTAAATTAGAACTCGAAGCTTGAGGGTTTTTTTTGAGTTCCCCTTCCTCAATGTGTCCTGAATTACAATTTGTATACTCTTAGCTTTATGAGTCTGTCAAAAACTTTGCTATCTCAGCTGACTCTTCTATGATCAGCTAATGACCCTAAGAGAAAAACAACTTCTTAGCATTTTCTTTTTATTCAACATCTTGGCTCCATAATATTGCATTGCCTTCTGTTTCTTTTGAGATGAGGTTTCACTGCGTTGCTGAGGCAGGCCTCAAACTACTGTGTTCAAGTAGTCCTCCTGCCTCAGCTTCCCTAGAAGCTGGAATTACAGGCATGTGCCACTCTGCTTGGCTGCATTGCTTTTAATGATATGATATTGCCATAATGATATATCATTTATATCTTATTCCAATTTTCTTGTGGTTTTCAGCAGGAAATTTAGTCCAAATTAATTATGTATTTGTTATTAGAAGCAGAATCAGCTTATTTCTTCAACAAATATATATTGATCATTTCTATGTATCATGCATTGTACAAAGCAGTAGAGAGGTGACTATTGAATGGGTTAGAGAGGACTCCTGCAATCATGGTGGGTTTTGAACCTTCAAGTACAATACAAATTGATGGTGCAATGCTAGGGTTATTCATAGGATGATCTAGAGCACATGACCCAAACATTTGAAATTAAGGAATAATTTTCTTGACAAACCATCTTCTGAGCTTGAGCCTGGAAAATGAGTAAGAATTAAGCAGGATAAGACTGTTTTAGGCAGTAGAAACAACATGTGCAATGACATGGAGGTGATATAGAACATGAAATTTTCAGGAAACAGCAACCCAGTTTTAACAAAGCTACAATTATTAAGATAATATGGTACTGGCATAAGGATAGGCATATAGATCAATGGAACAGAATTGAGGGTCCAGAAATAAATTTTACATTATAATCAATTGATTTATTGTTATTATGATTTGCAGTAGTGAGGATTGAACCCAGGGCCTCATGTATGCTAGGCAAGTGCTTTGCCACTGGGCTATATCCACAGCCCTTTTAAATTTTATTTTGAAACAAAGTCTCACTAAATTGCCTAGGCTGGCCTCCAACTTGCAATCCTCCTGCTTCAGCATCCCATGTAGCTGAGATTAGAGGTGTGTGCCACCACCACACATGGCAATTAATTGAATTTTTAAAAATATTGTTAGTTGTAGATGGACACAATACCTTTATTTTATTTACTTTTATGTGATGCTGAGGATCAAACCCAGTGCCTCACACATGCTAGGGTAGTGCTCTACTCTACCACTGAGCCACAACCCCAGCACTCAATTGTATTTTGACAAAAGTACCAAGACAATTTATTGAGAGGAAATATCCTGTTCAACAAATAGTGCTGGGAAAAGTGGTTATCCACATTCAAATAGATAAATTTAAGAAATGGTCAATAATTGAGCACAGTGGTGCATACCTCTAATTAAAGCTACTTGGGAGGCTGAGGTAGGAGGATTGCAAATTCAAGGCCTGCCTGGGCATCTTAGTGAGACCCTGTCTCAAAATAAAACTTAAAAAAGAGTTGGTGATGTAGCTCAGTTGTAAAGTACTTGTCTAATACGTGCATGTTCTGGGTTTAATCCTTAGCACTGCAAAAAATAAAAGAGTAGTAGACAAAATAGACTTTTCTCAAAAGACATACAAGTGGCCAGTAGGTAAGTGAGCATTCAGTATCACTAATCATCAGGGAAATGAAAGTCAAACTACAATGAAGCATCACCTCACTCTAGGAAGAATGCTTAATCTCAAGAAGACTAAAGATAGCAAGTACTGGTAAGAATGTAAGAAAAGGGAATCATTGCACACTGTTGGTGGCAATGAATATTAGTGCAGCCATTATGGAAAACAGTATGTAAGTTCCTCAAAAAATTGAAAATATAATTAAATACCATTTCATCCCCACTAGAATGACCATAAGGAAAAAGACAATAAGAAGTGGAGATGTTGGGCTGAGGTTGTAGCTCAGTGGTAGAGCACTTGCCTAGCATATGTGAGGCATTGGGTTCAATTCTCAGCACCACACAGAAATAAATAAAACAGAGGTCCATTGACAACTAAAAAAATTTAAAAAAATAAAAAAAGAAGTGGAGATGTGGAGAAATGGGAACCCTCTTACATTGCTGGTGGGAATGTAAAATGATGCAACTGTTTTGGAAAATAGTTTATTCCTTAATAAGTTGACATCAAAATTACTATATTACCCAGCAATGCCACTCCTAGGCATATACCCAAAGGAATTGAAAACACATGTTCACACAAAAACCTCTACATGAATGTCCATAGCAGCATTATTCATAATAGCCTCAAAGTGGAAACAACCCAAATGTCTGATGAATATATAAACAAATTGTGGTATAGTATTCTATACAATGGAATATTTTTCAACCGTAAAAAGGAATGAGTATGGATACATGCTACAACATGGCTAAACCTCAAAAATATTATGCTAAGTGAAAGAAGCCAGTCATAAAAAACACATTATGTGATGATTCCATTTTTTTTGAAATGTCCAGAATAGGCAAATATATAGATACAAAAGTTAGATTAGTGGATGTCTGTGGTGAGTTGTAGGAATGAGGGCACTTATTGGGGGGAATGAAAATATTCTAAAACTGATTTACCACAATCAGGGTGGTATCAGTGGAACCAGAAAGAAAGAAAATAGTGTAAGAGCTATCATGAAGTTACACAATTCAGTAAAGTTACTAAAACCCACAGATTTGTGTACCTAATAAGGGCGAATTCTTTGGTATGTGAATGATATCTAAATACAGCTGTTATTTTTAAAAAGTGTCTGGCACATAGACAATTATGAATAAATGTGTAAAAGGTGTTGGTTGTTTATGAGTGATACCTACCCTTACAGGAGAGATACAGGAAGAGAATCTTTAAGACTGTTCATTCCAATTACTCCAGAACTTTCTTCCCCTAATAGATGTATCCAGGGTCCCAAACCACAATCAACTCAATCAGGTGCTTCAGGGATGGTAGTTTATTAGCGTATAATTTGAAAAAGCCCTCCCAGTGTTTCTGGTGTGTACTCCAGATTACAGATCTGTGATTTATGGAATTATGAATGGCCTAAAGTCATTAGAGCCTAGAATACCCATGTGGCCTGAATGCCCCCTCCAAAACTCATGTCGAAATTTAATTGCCATTGTGACAGTATTTCGAAGTGGGACCTTTATGGGGTGATTAGGTCATGATGACTGTGCTCTCCTGAATGAGTTAATATCATTATCATAGGTGTGGGTACGGTATCATGAGAGTGGGCTCCTAATTAAGGGATGAGATTGGCCCCCATTGTCTTTCTG
This sequence comes from Xerus rutilus, assembly GCA_028644305.1. Taxonomy (NCBI): domain Eukaryota; kingdom Metazoa; phylum Chordata; class Mammalia; order Rodentia; family Sciuridae; genus Xerus; species Xerus rutilus. The sequence goes on along the minus strand of CM053417.1, from coordinate 72,171,644 downwards.
TCTTATGTGCTCTCTTGACCTTCCACTTTCCATAATGGGATGATGCAGCATAAAGGTCCTTGCCAGATGCTGGAACCATGCTCATATACTTTCAAGCCTTCAGAGCTATGATAAATAAATTTACTTTCTTTATAAATTACCTGGTCTGTGGTATTGTATTATAGCAACACAAAATGGAATAATAAAGGTTCCAGTGGCTACCTGAACTAGAGTGAGCAGGAATCAAGAATCTTAGCTCAGAATTGTCTCACTTTCTCTCTCCCTTTTCCTCTTTCTTCCTCTCTTCCTTCCCTTCTTCCTTTCTGCCTCTCTTTCTGATAGAAATACCCAGTTCTCTTATACTATTTAGAATTATGTTCAGAGTTGTAGGGTTAAAATATATAACATATCATACAAATATCTGTGAAAGTATTTTTTTTTTGGTGCTAGGTATTGAACCCAGGGGTACTTTACCACAAAACTACAGCCCCAGCCTTTTTTTTTGAGACAGAGTCTCACTAAGTTGCTGAGACTAGCCTTGAACTTTTGATTTTCCTGGCACAGCTTCCTAAGATGCTGGGATTACAGGCATGTGCCACTGTGCCTGGCTGAAAGTGGTTCTTTACCAGCATGCATATTAGTCTTGGCTAGAGAACTTCTTTTTATACCCAGACACACATCATCAGAGTGTTTATAGTGGGATCATGGGCATATATAGTTTGGAATAAAAGCTTCTCAGAAGATGCTATTTCTCAGCTTCATTTGAGAACTATTGCTCTAAAGGAAGAAATAAAAACAAGAGTATAAACAAGGTAAGATTCTTTCCCTGCACCTAATTTCAGCTTCCTTTTTACAGATTATTAGGTCTTTATTACCTGTAATTACTGGGCCTACCTTTGAAGACCATTGACCCAAGAACTTGGGTGGTAGTGAATGCTTAATGAGCATTTCTGTAGAATACCACTTGGAAAATCAATTCATAAACTCTGTGTCTTTTGGGGAAAGAGGAATTAGATTTCTGTTCTCAATTCCTCAGCCAGATGATAGTGCTGTATACTTGGGAGTAGCCAAGAGAGAGGGTGGTTCCCTGTTTTTTATGGCTTCCTAGGGACTTCCCTGCTGCTAGCTGCTGAAACCACTTTAAAATAATAGGTTGCTGAGTAATTTTCTCCATGTATAGCCACCTGTCAATGGGCCTGCACTTCAGAGATGAAGAGTAATTTTTATTGGAGTGATGGCAGATAGCAGAGGTTGAAACCAGACAGCCACAATGAAATTGATTTTCAAAAGGAGATTACTTTTGAATTTTATTTTGTGGTTTGTGGATCGTTATTCTTATTTCATCCTGCCACACCAGTGGCCTACAAGGGCAGTGAAAGCTTGAACATTGCTAAGCGTTTTAGATCAATCCAAAAGGCTGTGTGCCTAGAGGCAGTGCATGATTCTAGAACACTTTTGCTATGTTGTCTAGATGCTTTAGATGGGGAAACTCTGAGAGTTTCTTATATAAGGAAGTTTTTTCTTTTTTCCCTGATACTGGGAATTGAACTCATGGGCATTCTATTGCTGAACTACACCACCAGCCCTTTTTATTTTTTATTTTAAGACAAGGTCTTGAAAAGTTGCTGAGGCTGGCCTTGAACTTGTTATCCTCCTGCCTCAGCCTCCCAAGTCACTAGGATTACAGGTAGTACCACCATGCCTGGTTTGTGATGTGGATTTACTTCCTTTCATTCTGTTCCCACTGATACCACTGTGATTGTTTAGCTTAGATAATCTTTAAGTTCTCTCTCAACCAAGAAAATTTGATTTTCCACACCTCCTTAGTATTTCTGTTCTGCAGTTGCTATATAGCTGAAAATTGCTTTGTTTGTTACTTCATATACACATCTCAGCTAGACTATTTTTTCAAGTGCCACTTGGTCATGCCATCCCCCTCCTCAGAAATCTTTCCTATCTCCCTAGTTGCCTATAGAATGAAGTTCAATATTTATTTATTTGTGGATATACAGGGTCTTGCTATGCTGCTCAGATAGGACTCAAACTCCTGGGCTGAAGCAATCCTTCTGTCTCAGCATCCCAAGTAACTGGGACTAAAGGTGTATGCCAACACACCCCACTTAAGTTCAAACTTATTTATTTCTTTTTCTTTCTTTACTTCCCACCTCCAGTACTGGGGATTGAACCCTGGGCCTCACAAATGCTAAGCAAGTGCTCTAACACTGAGCTACATTTCCAGCCTTTTGCCCAGGCTCATCGCAAAGTTGCAGTCCTCCTGCCTTGCTCCCAAATAGTTAGGATTACAAGTGTGTGCCACTGCACCCAACTCAAGCTTCTTCAACTGGCATTCCAAGTCTCTCTGCCTCCACATTTGCATGGTTCAGCCATTCTCTTAGATATTGTCTGTTTAGTTCTGTTTCATCCAAATTGGTGCACAGACAGACTCTTGGAGTCTGGCCTTTATACACCTATTTCCCAAAGTTGAATGTCCTTCCCTCCAACTTGTCTCTTGGAGCCCTCAAAACTCAACTTAAGCCTTAACCCCTTGGTAAGTTCTTCCTTACCCATGAATCCATCTCAGCACTTTTCTAAATCCCTCATTTGGCACCACTTTGCTGTAGATTATCTTGTTACCTTAACTAGATGGTAATGTTTTTGAAGAGAGATACCAAGTCTTTACTCTTTGTATCTCCTACACCTATAACAGTAATCTGTATTCTTTTGTTAAATACTTAATTGAATCTTAATCATTAAGATATTTCCCCTAATTGTTGGACTCTAAAACACTGTTGTACACATTGAATGTGGGGGAACATATCGTGCTACTTGAAGGCAATTACTAATGATATTCTTTCATTATGGCTTCTTTATTTAGAGCCATGCTTAAAGCCAGGCATTCCTACAGAAAGTATATTGGGTTCTAGTGCCTCCTCCCCTAACTCATTGTTCTCCTTCAAATCTTTAAAAGCCTTCCATGTTGCAGATATTCATATTACACTTTGACCTGCTATTATACTTATTGATTTCCTCAGTGCAGCAAGTCCTTGCCTTGACAATGTCATTGGCATTCATTTCTCCCTGCTGTCTGAAGGTACCTCAATTTCTTGGCCTTCAAATTCCAACTGATTTTCCAGGTTTTGAGAGGCTCCATATTTAAGTTTTATTTTAGGTTATGGGTTTCCCACTAACTCCCATTAGAAATCAGAAATCTCTAATCTTTGTATTCTTAACAATATCTCATTTGAAATGTGTCAATATGAGTAAGCCCTTAAGGTAGGTATTCTATATCTTGTATCACACAAAATTGGTCAGTGTTTCAAATAACACAGGCCTAGGCCAAGGCCAGGTTTGTGGTTATGTATGTATGTGAGAGAGAGGGTGGGGGAGGGAAGAGGGTTGGAAAGGGTGGGAGAGACTGATTTGTGTTTGTGTTTCAATTTAAGTATTAAACACTAGCATTATTTCCACTAAAAGATGCACTGTTATATGTCATGGCCACATAGTTAATATAAGTTTGGTATTTGACATCATCTCAGGAAGAGCAATTTCAGTGTTTTCCCTATTTATAGCAGGGCTTGTGAAACATGGTTTGTAACCTAAGGATCTTGACCTAATAAAGGTATGTTTACCAACCACAGAAAATGCGTGTGTAGATTGAAATTCCTGTAACTAAATTATTGAGTTCAACAAATAAGTACTCTGGAGAAACAGAATTCACAATTAACAAAAGTAAGAGCATGGAGTACTAATATTTCATAACCTACCCATTCACATTCCCAGTTACCCCATTTTCTACTCAGCCCTTGCCTTTATCTACTTATTCATGTGGGTAAGTCTAGCTATTACCTGTAAACTAGAGTGTCTCATGCTCGTTTTGGTCTATTTTGGAGGTTTTCTGTCTCCTGAAGGTTGTGGAAAGAGTAATGGGATGAGTTCTGGCTCTTAACCAATTAGCACATTTCAATGTCCTTATTTTTAAAAAGGGAAAGATAATACCTTTCCTGTCTCCTTCAGTGTTTCTCTAAAGATCAAATACAAATATAGGTGAAAAGTACAAATCTGTACAGTTATTTCTTAGAGGACATATGGAGAAATCTGCCTCAATTGTGTAGAACTTATTCTCATTGTTACTTCATATTTTCCATATACTTTCTCTATTTGTTGGGATAAATTCACAAGGATTGATGACGGTATTGTGTTTCTTGAAGTCACATGCCTTTATGTTATACTTCCTTTTTGTTTTTATGCTTTCAGTCTAGCCATCTGACAGTTTCTTCCTATGTGTGGTAGAAGGAGAACTAGAGTGGAAATTGAGAGACAGTGGTTCTAGTAGCAATTTTGGACTTAGTTATTCTCCCTAGTTAAGTTGTGTCTCCTTAGGTAGGTCATTTCATCTTTTGGTTCTCAGTTGTTTGTTGCAAAATGTTGGAGATTAAAGTTGGTACTTTTTAACATTAGCAATTTTATCACTACAATTGAATAGAAGCTCCATTGCTTTTTTCCCATATTTTCCCTGTCTCCTCTCCACCCACTGAGAATCAGTGGCTTAATATATACAGTCCAAATGCTAGAGTCAAGACCCACATCAATAATTATATTGTTATATTGTGTGCATGTCTGAGAATGCAACAACAAATCTCACTATTATGTGTAATTATAATGCACCCATAAAATATATTTAATAAAAGACCCAGATCAGTGTTGGTTTGCCAGGATTATGTACTGTTGTAACAGGAGCCTCTAGTTTTATGTAGATTGGGTTACTGCCTATTCCTCCCTTCATTGTCATATGTCATTTCCCCTGTTAAAATCCTTTTTTTTTAAAATTTTTTTTCAGTTGTAGATGGGCACAATATCTTTATTTTATTTATCTGTATGTGATGCTGAGGATCGAACCCAGTGCCTCACGCATGCGAGGCAAGCGCTCTACCACTGAGCCACAATCCCAGCCCCTAAAATCCTCTTTTTGATGATAGAATATTCCTCATCTTTAAGGACAGCTTAAAGTCACACTTTTCCTGTGAAGCCTTTTCTGCTCATTTAGCTCTTAGTGAATATTTTCTATTTCCTCTGAACTAAATCTGCATTTATGACATTGCCAGACACTGTACCTGACATTATAGGAGATAGCAAGATAAATATGAGCTCCTGATGTTAGAGACAGGCTGTATTATGGTTTGGATGTGAGGTATTCCCCAAAAGCTCACATGTGAGACAACTGAAGAAGGTTCAAAGGAGAAATGATTGGATTGTGAGAGCCTTAGCCCAATCAGTGGATGAATCCTCTCATAGGGATTAATGAGTGGTAACTGAAGTGGTAGGGTGTGGCTGGGGGAGGTGGGAATTGAAACATGGCTTGGGGGTACATATTTGTATCTGCCCAGTGGAGACCTCTCTTTCTCTGCTTTCTGATCACCACATGAGCCACTTCTGTCTGCCACCCTCTCTCCAGCCATGATGTTCTGCCTCGCCTTGAGCCCTGAGGAATGGAGCCAGCCTTCTATGGACTAAGACCTCTGAAACCATGAGCCCTCAAATAAACTTTTCCTCCTTTAAAATTGTTCTGGTCATATCTTTTAGACACAGCAGTGAAAAAACTGACTAAAACAGGCTGAAATTGGGAATGGATATTCTGGGCAGAGTGAGAAGCATAAGCAAAGACTTGGAGACATTAGAATGGAGGGTGAATGTGGGTAAAGGCTTAGAGCCCATGAACCGACCCTATTTGGTGTTTAACAATTTATAATCTTATGATATTTCTTGGAATAGTATGCTACCATGTCATATGAAATTATGATTCATTTGCCATTCCTTTTCCTAATGTCAATGCAGTTTCCTTTTGAAGAAGTCCCTTTTCTTTATTAGATAACATCTTAGTGACATTGGAAATCTAGGATCTTATATCCCACAATAAAAGCCAAATTGATCAGAACCTTATTTGATAACCACAGTGAAACTAAAGAGCAATGCCATGTGAAGTAAAGTCAACCAGCTTCTTTTCTCTTTTGTGACTAGCCTGACATCTTATTTTACTGTTCAATATACTATAGCCCATTGCTCCAATCACTCTTTTGCTTACCCTCAAGTCCATTGACTCCTTGTCTCTATTCCTCAATAAAAACCCAGGCCAGGATCAGCCTCCCATTTAACTTTATCAATTCTAACATGAAAGACTGTTGAGTAGAATTGAATAACAGATTAGAGCCACTGCCAATTCAAGTTCCAGCCTATGTTGGGTGTTTTGATACTACCTAGCCATATTTCTTTCTGAACCTGATTAACTTAGTCTTCTGATCTCAGCAACAATTCCATATTTTCACTTTGGGCCTCAAAGCTCCTGCTCTAATACATATTCAGTTCACTTTCAACTGTTAAACTTGGTTCCTACATCATTGAAAAAATCAAGACTTTCAGTTCATACTTACACCTACAGATTGAACTTCACTTACACCCACTCTTGTTTTTACTGTCTATATAGAGAAAGTGTGCTTCTTTGCTTCAAGACCAGCCTTTTCACTTGGACTTTAGATCCTTCTCCCTCTATTTCTCATAGTCCTTTCTCTTGGTCATTTTCTTCCTCTCCTGTATTGTCAGTGTCTCTCAAATGTCTTTTTCTTTCACATGGTAACACCAAAACACATATGTTGCGGGGAGACTTTAAACTAACAATTCTAATGCTATGCTATTTCCCATTTCTCTTAATAGTCAAGGTTCAGAAAGTAATTGCGTAAACTTACTGTCTTTACATTTTAACCACTGATAGATTCTTCATCTTCCTATAGATTGCTTTCTTTATCTTCCTCACTGCTGAATCTGTACTCTGTAAGGTCACCAGTGACTTCCACATTGTAAAATTTAGTGGCATTTTTTTTGTTCTAATCATATTTTGCTTCTCTGTTATGAATGATACTGTCCGATCCTTCATCCTTTTTTTCTATTTTAAAAAGATTGATTTCAGGGAAAAACACTTGATATGATGAATTTAGTGCTGATAACTTTTTTAAAAAATTAAAAAAATATTTTTAGTTGTTGATGGATCTTTATTTTATTCATTTATTTATATGCAGTGCTGAGGATCGAACCCAGTGCCTCACACATGTGAGGCAGGTGCTCTACCACTAAGGCACAATACCAGCCCCACTTTTTTATTTATTAATATTCCTCAGTAAATATTTATTGACTTTAATGATTAAAATTTCATAATTGAGATATAATTCACATATAAAATCCATCCTTTGAAAGTGTAAAATTAATTGATTCTTAGTGTATTCATAGTTATGCAACTATCACCACTACCTAATTCAGGAATATTTTCATTGCTCCAAAAAGAAACCCTGCACTCATTCGCTGTCACACCCTAATTATCCCTTCCCCCAACACTCTCAAACACTAACTACTTTTAACCATTAATCTACTGCCTCTATGGATTTACCTATTATAGATATTTCATATAAATGTGATCAGATAATATATGGTCTTTTATGTGTGTCTTCTTTTACTTAGCATGACATTTTCAAAGTTAGTCCATGTTGTAGCGTGCATCATGTGTTGGAATTTTATTCCTTTTCACAAATGAATAATATTCCATGGTAAGTATGTGCCTCATTTTGTATATTCATTCATCTAAAGATGGAAATTTGGATTATTTCCTCCTTTGGGCTATTGTGAATAATGCTGCTATAATCATGGGTATATACATTTTTAAAAATACCTGTTTGCTGTTCTTTCTTTCGCCACCTCCCCCTTTTTTTCCTTTCAGTGCTGGGGATCCCAGGGATTCACACATGCTAAGCAAGTGCTCTACTACTGAGCCCTACTCCCAGTTCTAAATACCTGTTTTCAGTTCTTTGTGATATATAACTAGGAGTAGAATTCTGGGTCATGTTAAATGTTTGATTTATTAAGGAACCACTAATCTATTTTCCATAGTGGCTAAACCATTTTTCATTTCCATCACTGCTGTACAAGGGTTCCAATTTCTCCACATCCCCATCATCTTTTTGATGATAACCAAAGTGGTATCAAATTGTTTTGATTTGCATTTCCCTAAAGATAATGATATTTTGCATCTTTTCTTGTGCTTATTGACCACTTGTACAGGAGAATGATCCATTCAACTCTTTTCCCATTTCTAAGTCACATTATGTGTCTTTTTATTATTTAATTGTAAGTGTTCTTAATATATTCTGCATACTAAAGAGATTATTTGCAAATATTTCCTCTCATTCTCTGTGTTTCTGTGTTGCAGTTCTTTATTCTTTAATCTCTCTGCTCTTTTAGTTTCTATGACAATGGGCATATTTCCCTCTATTTTTCTGGTTGTCTCTTCTAAGGTTCATTCAGAGGATCCTTTTCTGCTCATCTCTTAAATGTTGATTTTCCTAGGTCTGCATATTCAGCTCTTTTCTTTTGTTATTTGATACATTCTTTTTTTCATATTTAATTTATTTATTTGTTCTATTTAGGCTTACATGATAACAGAGTGCAATTTGATTCATTGTACACAGCTAGAGGATAACATTTCATTTCTCTGGTTGTAAGTGATATAGAATTACAACATACATGCAGTCATACATAAAGTTAGGGCTATGATGACCATCATATTCCACCACCTTTACTGTCCCCATGCCCCCTCCCCCCTTACACCCTGTGAACAGAGTTCAACCATTGTTCCCATGACCTTCCCCACATTATGGATCAGCATCCACTTATCAACGAGTACATTCGGCATTTGGTTTTCTGAGATTGGCTTTCTTCACTTAGCATGATATTCTCCAACTCCATCCATTTACCTGCAAATGCCATAATTTTATTCTCTTTTATTGATGAGTAATATTCCATTGTGTATATATACCACAGTTTCTTTATCCAGTCATCTATCGAAGGGCATCTAGGTTGGTTCCACAGTTTAGCTATTGTGAACTGAGCTGCTTTAAACATTGAAGTGGCTGCGTCACTGTAGTTTGCTGTTTTTAAGTCTTCTGGATATAGACCGAGAAGTGGGATAGCAGGCTCAAATGGTGGTTCCATTCCAAGTTTTCTAAGGAATCTCCATACTGCTTTCCAGATTGGTTGTACCAATTTGCAGTTCCATGATACATTCTTCAGCCTGACCTCTTAAAAACTCATGGCACTTTCTGACAACAAAAACTGCTTTGTAGAGACTGGGATTGTAGCTCAGTGGTAGAGCGCTTGCTTTGCATGCGTGAGGCACTGGGTTCGGTCCTCAGCACCATATAAAAAGAAACAAATAAAATAAAGATATTGTGTCCATCTACAACTAAAAATATTTTAAAAAATGCTTTGTAAATAAAATCTTAACATTAAGAAATACTCATAGCTTTAGCATTCATCTACATGAGAATGATTTTGAACTCAATATATCTTTCTTGTGCTTCATACTCAGTGAGCTTCAGAACAATTTCTACTGTAAAACTCTTGAAAATCAATGTATCATAAACTGCATTAATCTCCTTCCCACCCCAAATCTGCTTCTCTTCCCATGTTCATTTGAGTAGCACTATTGTCAATTCACTTATTCAAGCCAGAAATGTGGGAGTCATTCTAGATTGCTACTTCTGAGTCTTTCCCCACCTACATTCTAACATAAAGTCCTATAGATTCTACCTCTTTGTTATTTCTTCAGTCTCTCCTCTCATTTCAACATCTACTGCTTCAAATGTCATCACCACCTCAGTTTCGTTTAACTTTTACTTTTTTCCCCAAAGCTCATTTGAAGTGTCACTTACTCTAAAAAACTTTGTTGACTACTCTCAGCTAAGTCAGAAATAGATGCTCTTTGGTGTTCCAACAGAATCCTATGCTTACTCTTGGCACTATACTTAACTATAATACACAATCCTAATAAAATACATCATACTCTATAAACTTATTTAGCTTTTAACTTGTATTTTTTTTCTTGGTACTGAGGATTAAAACCAGGGGTACTTTACCACTGAGCTCGATCCCTGGCCCTTTTTGTTTTTTTCTTCTGAGATATGGTGTTGTTAACTTTTTGAGGCTGGCTTCAAACTTGTGATCTTCCTACCTCAGCTTCCCAAGTTGCTGGGATTACAGCTGTGCACCACCATACCAGCTTGAACCTTTTCTTATATAACTTTTCATTTTCAATGTCTGGAACAATGGAATGCATACAGTAGGTACTCAAAATTGTTTGTAGCTGGTTTGTTTTTTGGTTCTCAAACCTTTTTGAATGAAAGAATAAGAGTGTAATACTTTATTATTACTTTCTAGGTAGAATAATATTCAAGGAAAGTGATATTTCTTGTTAGTATGGCTTTTTGTTATTGCATCTATCAATTTATTGAGAGAATTCTGTTATTTTTGGTACCTGAATTTATATAAGGTGAACAAAAGAAGATTAATTATGCTCTGTCAGACATGCCATCTCACTTTCTTCCTCATGCTCCAGTGAGGTGTTGCAAGACTGTGACATTGTTGCAGGTGAGAGAAGGATTGGAAGGTCAGGACAAACAGACTTTTTAGCCATCAATTTTTTTTAGCATTGCCCTAGAAAATTGCACAGTAGTTAAGCTAAAAAGAGTTTCTTGTCCCACCCCCTGACTTCAAGCAGATGAATTCTAAAGCATTCATGACAAATGGTTGCTCGGGAGCTCATGATAATCTCATTGAGATGAATAACCAATGTGAATGGAAAGAAAAAGTGTAAAGAAATGATAAAAGTTTAATGTGAAGAATATACTAACCGCCTTGAGTTGATCATATCTCAATATATACATAAATCAAAACATCATATGTACCTCATAAATATGTACAAATATTATGTCTTAATCAAAATAAAACCATGTGAAAATACAAAAAAATTATGTACTTCCAAGTAGTCCATAGATATACAGCAATGTAAAGAAGGATATATTTAAGAAATGACTGAGGTATAAATCTATATAGAGAGCTCTGTTTTCGCAATACCTTCCATTAACAAATGAGAGGTTTTGTTTTTTACAGAGTTGAGCATTTCATTTAGTATATAGTCAAAGAAAAAAAGGAATTAGAAAAGATGAGGTCTCTCAAGTTTCTTCTCATATCTGGATTAAAGGAATGATTCTTGGGAAAGATGCACATCAGATAGACGAGTTATACTGCTTCCAACTGCTTAATTAATGAAGTTCGTTTCTGTAACTGAGCTGTGGGTATAAAATCTGCAGACTAACATCAGAATGTACTGTTGTAAGGAGATTTTACAGTCTAAGTGGAGGATTTTGGAGAGGTAGTTTACATGGCAGTTAGGTATATGGACTTCATCACCTAGAGTTAGGATTTGAATTTTAGTCATATTGTTTACTATAAGTCTTCTACTACTCTTCTCTATTTCTTTATCATTAAAATAAGGATAATAAGATCTCTACACTATAAAGTTGTGGGAATTAAAGAAGCAATTAACATGAACCATAGCATAGTGTTTGGTATATAGTAAGTGTTCATTAAAGGTTTGATAGGGGCTGGGGTTGTGGCTCAGTGGCAGAGTACTTGCCTTGCATATGTGAGGCCCTGGGTTAGATTCTCAGCACTGCATATAAATAAATGAATAAAATAAAGGTTCATCAACAACTAATATATATATATATATATATATATATATTTTATATATAAAAGGTTAGCTAGCAGCAGTAGTTTTCTTGTTTGTTTGTTTGGTGCTAGGGATTGAACTCAGGGCCACTCAATCACTGATCCACACCCCAGCTCTTTATTTATTTATTAGTTGTAGACAGACACAATACCTTTATTTTTTTTATTTTTTATATGATGCTGAAGATCAAACCGAGTGCCTCACACATGCTAGGCAAGCAGTCTACCATTCAGCTACAACCCCAGCCCTCTTCATTTATTTTTATTTTGAGACAGGGTCTCGCTAAGTGGCATAATTTGGCATTTAATTTTTAATCATCTTGCTTCAGCCTTCTGAGTTGCAGAGCACGTGCCACTTTGCCCAGAAGATGTACTATTTTAGTCATTATTGTGCTGTACCTAAGAGACAGTGAAGAAGAAGAGGGGGTGATGCTTAGTCAGTTACGAGGAAATTCTTAGTTTTTAAGTGGTAGTGGTGGTACAAAAAATAAAAATGGCCACTAATATTATAAATGCCTAGAGAACCTTCTTATGGGCACCCAGATTCTATCATATTTCCAATATTAGATAATATTTGCCCATGAGGTTTACAGATATCAAACAGTATTTAACTTAAAAATTTTCCATTATCTCAATATTTTAGGCTCTGCCTCTCCTTTCAAAAATCCACACCAACCAAAAACTTACCTGACAACTTTTTTTAAATTTTATTTTTATTTATATTTGTTCTTTTTATTTATACATGACAGTATAATCCATTTTGATATATTTATACAAGCACAGAATATATCTTATTCCAATTAAAATCCCAGTCTTGTGGATATTCTCAATGTTGAGATTCACTGTGGTGTATTCTTATATGTACATAGGAGAGTTACATTAGATTCATAATTTACATTGTTTCTTACTTAAGAAATAGAATAGCTCAGGGCTGGGGTTCTATCTTAGTGGAGAATGTTTGTCTAGCATGTATGAGGTCCTGGGTTTAATCTCTAGTACTGCAAAAACAAATAAACCAACCCTGTAGTTCCCTTTACCCCCATTTTGAACAATTGCCAATGAATTTTTAAAAAGAAGAAATAATCATGTTGTCCCAGAGACAGGCTGGCATTTCTAAATGATGCATCTCTGAAATACAACCAAGAAAAGTTCATGAATCCAAGTGTTTGCTAGATTAAGGAAAATCATGCAACAGTTTTTAACCCTGGTTTTAGGGAGATGTTTTAAAAAGAAGTTTCTGGTAATCATTTGCAGCAGAGTTAGCCATTTTCCCATTTGTAGTAAGTTTTTTTAATTTAGCTGTGCTCATTTAAAATCGATCTTTAGTAATGTGTTTGGGGCTCAATAACTGTGTGAATGATTTTCTCAAGTAGTGTTGTGATGATGTCAAGAGCTCTGTATACTTTTTATGACTTCACCATAATTCTACATAATCATCAGTGTGCTAAACAAAGCTTTCTATAGGTCAGACTTAGCAGCAACTCCTAGGCTCTGTACTATATTAGGTTAAAAAAAAACATAGGCTGACTTACTTTTTATTGTTTATTTTTTTTACTATGGCAAAATATGCATAAAGTAAATTTTGCCATTTTAGGTGTACAGTTCAGTGGTGTACATTAAGTACATTCATTGCTTCCACCCATCTCCAGAATGTGTTTATCCTCCCAAATTGGAATTCTTCATTCTCTTCTCCCCCAGTCCCTATTCAACATTAATGTACTTTTGGTCTTTATGAGTTTTTTGCACTTAAGAGGATTGAACCCATTGAGACCATTGTCAATGGTCTCTACCATTGAAATACATTCCCACTTTTTAAAAATTTTTTCTTGACTCTAGGTCTTTCCGTGTTACCCAGGCTTGCCTTGAACTTGCAATCCTCCTGTCTCAGCCTCCCAAGTCACTAGGATTACAGGCATGTGCCACCATGCCTGGCTTGTCTTTATAATTTTGACTGTTCTTAAGTATCTCATATAAGTGGAATAATACAGTATTTGTTGTTTTGTGACTGCCTTATGTAACTTAGTATAATGTTTTCAGTGTTCACCTATGTCAAAGCATGTATCAGAATTTTATCCCCTCACCTCTTTTGGGGCATTAGTGGGAATGAACCCAAGGTCTAGTGCATGCTTAGTAGGTGCTGTACCACTGAGCTATATCCACAGTCCTCTTTAAAACACATTTTATTTTGAAACAGGATTTCACTAAATTGCCCAGGTTGGCTTTGAACTTGTGATCCTCCTGCCTCAGCCTCCCAAGTAGCTGTCATTATAGGCACGTGCTACCCTGTCTGGATAGAATTTTATTCATTTTTAAGGCTGGATGATATTTCTGTGTATGTATATACATTTTGTTTATCTATTCATTTGTTGATGGACACTTGGGTTGGTTCCACCTGTTGGCTATTGTGAATAATGTTGCTATGAACATAGGTGTACAAATTTTTGTTAGAATTCCTGTTTTTAATTCATTTGGCTATATATCTGGATTGGAATTGCTGGGTTATATGGTAATTCTATGTTTAACTTATTGAGAAACTGCTAAACTATATTCCACAGTTACTGAATCATTTTTGCATTTCTACCAGCAGTGTGTGAGGGGTCTAATTTCTCTACATCCATGCCAACAATTGTGATTATTTATCTTTTATTATAGCTATCCTGCTAAAGGTCAAATGGTATTTCATTGTGGATTTGATTTTCATTTCCCCAAAGACTAATGATTCATGTCTTTTTATGTGTTTATTGGCCATTTGAATAACTTTGGAGAAATGCCAAGTCATTTGTCCTTTTTTGTGTATGTAGTACTAGGGAGTGAACCCAGGGACACTGTATCACTGAGCTACATCCCCAGCCCTTTTTACTTTTAGTTTGAGACAGGGACTTGCTGTGTTGCTCAGGCTGGCCTCAAACTTATGATAATCCTACCTTAGCCTCCTGAAGAGCTGAGCCACCATGCCTAGCTCATTTGTCTATTTTAAAAATCAATTTTATTGTTGTTGAGGTATAGGAGTTCTTTATGTATTCTGCATATTAATCCTATCAAATATGTGATTTGCAAATATTTTCCTATTATGTAGGTTGTATTTTTACTGTTATTAGTGTCCTTTGATACACAAAAATAGTTTTTAATTTATTGGTTCTTTTTAGTTATATATGACAGTAGAATCCATTTTGACATAAATATAAAAGCATGGAATATATCTTGTTCTCATTAAATCCCCAGTATTACTCCTTCCCTATCCCTATCCTACTCTGTTCTCCTCCCTGTTCCAATATTTCTGCCTCTATGGATCTTTCTGCCATTTACCCAAGTATTTTTTAATGTAGATGTTAATGTTGAACAATTTATCTGTTTTTCCTTTTGTGGCCTGTGCCTTTAGTTTCACATCAAGAAATCATTACAAAGTCTACTGTCCTGCAGTTTTCCTTCTTGTGTTTTCTTCTAAATGTTTTAGAGTTTTAGGTATTTATTATACCATTTTGAGAAAATTTTTATTTTTAAAATTTAAAAAAAATTTTTTTTAGTTGTCAATGGATCTTTACTTATTTATATGTGGTACCGAGAATCGAACTCAGTGCCTCACACATGCTAGCCAAGTGCTCTACCAGTGAGCCACAACCCCAGCCCTGAGACAATTTTTAATATGGTGTAAAGTAAGAGTCCAACTTCTTCTTTTTCTTCTTGTTTTTTTTTTCTTTTGGTACCAGAGATTGAACTCAAGGGCACTCAACCACTGAGCCACATCCTCAGCCCTATTTTGTGTTTTATATACAGAGTCTCACTGAGTTGCTTAGCACCTTCCTGTTTCTGAGGCTGGTTTTGAACTTGTGATCCTCCTGCCCCAGCCTCCTTAGCCAATGGGATTACAGGCATGCACCACTGCAGCTGGCCCAAGTTCATTTTTAATATGTTGATATCCAGTTCACCTAATATAATTTTTTGAATAGATTGCTGCAGCCTCATTGACTAGTCTTGGTACACTTGTCAAAAATCACTTGAACACAGAGACAGTTTATTCCTGGGCTTTCTGTTTTATTCACAGACTTGCTTTTGGGTCTTTGTTGCTTACTAGGTAAAAATTCATGGGTTATTCATCTTCTCTCATGACATCTCTGCATGGTAGAAAGTAAGCTTCAGGAGGGCAGAAATTTTTGTCTCATTTGTTTCCTGTTATCTTTCTAGTATTAAGACCAATCAATAAGTAGTTGATTACAAACAATAATTTTCATTGTTGAAATAAGGAGCAATAGAACCTCTTTCAGAAGACTATTGTAAGAATAAAATAAAATATGCAAAGCATTTAGCATAGTGCCTTTTCCAGAGTGTGTAAGAAATTATAACTATTTAAAATATCCCCATTAATTACATAGCTCCTACGAGTAAATGAAATAGTGATTAAAACTGATACTATGTAAAATGGGTCTCTCTTTAGGTGGAAGAGACAGGTCAATGTGGTTATGGAGTATCTTGACTTGAGTGGTCCTCAGCTGGTGGTCACACAAGAACTTAGCATAACCTTCTTACCCTCTCCTAAACTCTTGAGACTGGCTCTCTTGTTTCCAGCACCCCAGACACAAAGGCGGGATGAACATGGCTTCTGGGATGCCAGAGGAGAAAATGAGGAGTTTAGGGTGAAGTGGGGGCAGGACAGCAAGCATTTGGCAGGCAGCCTTTTCATTCTGAAAGGAATAAAGTCTGAGTCACCATGATGCTCTAACACCAGGCCTGGCAGGAAGATTAGAGGGATTTGTATTGTTGAGGTTCTACCATGTGCCAAGTGCCAACCATTGAACTTAGAGATTTACATATATTATAATTCAGTCTTCACAATTTCCCTGCAAAGTAGATATTATCCCCATTCTACAGACGAGGAAACAGACTCTGAGAGATTAAATAACAGATGGTGAATAGGAGAACTGAGATTTAAACCCAGGTTTATCTTGACTCCCAGGCCTGTCATTTAAAGCAACATAGATTTGATTTAGTTTTCTTGTCAAATTATAGCCCTTCTGGTAAGTGTGAGAACAGCTAATACAAATCTTTTGACTCATGTTTTCTTCTGTTGTTGTTTTTCAGGTACATAACTAGTAAGCCTTTACATTATCATCGTGTCCTGTTCTGTTGATTTAACTGGCAAAATGGAAGTTCCAAAGGTGCTAGCAAATGATTTTTCTGAGAAATGTAAAATTTCCTAAATTATAAGCCTATGCATATTTATAATATGCACTAGCAATTATAAAATGCAATAGAAATTATGCTATTTGTAGTTTGTCGCATTTGGTAAGATGCCTGCTGGGGTAGGTCTTTGGGAGAGATGTGAGGGTGTATATATGTGTGTGTATACTTACACACATGACAAGAGCAGAAAATATATGAGTTAGGAAAATGGACAAGCACGTTGAGGATGATTGATTTAAAGGTTCCCAACAAAAGTCTTATAATTCTAGTCCTAAGTGTTAAACCAGTTTGTTTACAAGCTAAGCCAGTAATTTTTATAAACTCATACTATTGTTTACAAGGCAATAAGGGCAGAAAATGTTGCTGGTTCATTACCTTTGTCATAAGTTGACATGGAGAGGTATATTTCTAGGCCACTGGTGCTATCTTCATAGAAGAATGTTGGGTTTTCCGTGGATGTATGCATGTGTATGTATAATGGTACAGCAAGAGTTATACCAGGTCCCTCATGTACTTTTGATCTAGAGATGGTACGTTTCATCTGTAAGAGAACAAGAGCTAAAACTAATAGAGCTGAACTGTGTGGTTTTGGATCCTTGTTCTGACACTAGCATTGTGCCTTTTAATAAGTTATTTAAGGTAACTGAGGCTCAATGTTTATTGGAAAAGTATGAATGATAACAGGCATCTAGCTCATAGGGTGATTATGAGAATAAAATATACATGAAAAGCACTTAGAGTTCTTGGCTCACAGAAAGTTCTCAAAAGACATTAGCTGTTATCATTGTTGTTTTGTTATTGTTGATTACTATTGATATTATTACTGGTGATAGTAGTAGTTACAGTTGTGGTTCCACAGACTGAAAATGGGTTGGGAAGCAATACCACATAGCTACAAAATTTTAGCTTTTGAAGCTGAAAGACCTGGGCTTGATTGCTACTTTTACTGACAGTTGAGTGACCTGAAACTTACTTGGTTATTTCTTCATTTGTAAATACAGTAATAATACTAATGTTCATACTACAGTATTATTGTGAAACAAAATTGAAATTGCATTTTTAAACATCCTTGGCAACCTGAAATAAGATATACATATATATACATGTATGTGTGTACATATATAAAGTATATATAATTCTATCAAATATAATATATACAAATAGAAATGTATTATATATTATAAATATATATATAATATGATATGTATATAATATATATAATATGATACACACGCAGAGCTATTTACCAATTTTCCAGGAGAGTTGAGGATGTTACTAAAATGATTTAAGCACTGAACTTGCAAAAATTGTTATAATATAAAAAGTGTAAAAATCTTCAAATTGTTATTATATAATTTGTTGAATATTTTCTTTGTGTTAAGTACTATAACATACACTTTATAAATCTTGCCTCATTTATTCCTTGCAACAGGTCTGTTAGTGGAAAAATGAGGAAAGACTATTTTAAGGAACAAGAACAGCACATGTGAAGGCCCTGGTGTGGGAGCAAGATGGCACATTTAAGTAGGCCTGTAGATAAAATATTCGATGTCCATTTAAATTTGAATTTCAAGTAAATAATAAATAATTTTAGTATATCTCATACAATATTTTCAACATACTTATAAACTAAAAATAAATGTTTATTTGAAATTCAAATTTAACTGGGCATTTTGTTTTTTATTTGCCAAACATGGTAACTCTAGGAGATTGAAATTATCTTTAATTCAGAGTGACTGGATTAGGGAAGGTAAGGGGAAACGGGGTATGAGACAAGGTTAGTGAAGAAGGCAGACAGGAGACTATGCAGGGCCTTTGGAACACTTGGGGAGGACTTTGGTCATCAAATTTAAGGGTTTCTTGTTTGGTTTTGGTTTTGATTTTTGTTTGCAATCCTGAGGATTGAATACAGGGGACTCTTGCCACTGAGCTATATCCCCAGCCCTTTTTTATTTATTTTTAAATTTTGAGACAGGGTTAGGCTAAGTTGCTCAGGCTGGCCTCAAACTTGTGATCTTCCTGTTTCAGCCTCCTTATTCACTGGGTTATAGGCATGTGCCACTGTGCTTGGTTTAAATTTGAGTTTTGAAATGTCATTTAGCTACTATATAAAAGATTTCATAGAAGAAGAAACTGAAGTTTAGAGAGGTTAACTTGCCAGTGGTCTCAAAGCCTATGAGTGACATAGCCAGGACTGGAAATTGGTCCTGTTTCCAAAACCTCTTCTAATAACTGAGATTGGAAGATGGCAGTAGGGAGGCAAAATGATTTTGAGGACAGTACCTAAGAGATGAGTGGAAGGTAGACATACACAGAATTATTGATGATACCTTCACTGAATCTTGTTTCTCCTGTTTTTTTAAGTTTGTGTTTTTAAAGAAGATCAAACTTGGTATCTTCACACGTGCTAGGCAAGCACTCTATCACTGAGCTACAACCCCAGCCCTCTCCTGTTTTCAATCTTTATAAAAAAGTTATTGGAGAAAATCTAAAACCTAGTGAATAATCTGGGGAAACCATGGAATGTAAGCCCCAATGACAGGATGGACTATCACTTCTTTACCATGTTATCTCCTATACCTAGAATAGTGCCTAGCACATTGTCAATCCTCAAAAAAAATCACTATTATTATTATGTATACAATGCATCAAAACACACATGGCAGTCCCAGCTACTCAGAAAGTGGAGGCAGGAGGATCAGAAGTTCAAGCTCAGCCTGGGTAACTTGTCTCAAAATAAAAAATAAAGGGCTGTGAATGTAGCTCAGTGGGAAAGTTCCCCTAGGTTCACTTCCCAGTGCCACAAACAAAACAAAATAAAAACACACATGGCAATATGAAGAGATAACTATACTTTTAGATTCTTATGAAATAGAATGTTGGGTAATATATTTTAGATAGTTTGTGAAATGATTTCAATGAATTTTGAGTGCATATAAATGTAAAGCATGATAAATGATAGCATGGTTTATTCAGTCCAAATGTAAGAGTCAATAGGAGATTGGCAACTCTATTAATTTGTGAAAACAGTGAAATTGTGTTGGTTATCTGGGGGGATAAATACCTAGTGACTGACAGATTTATAAGGTATAGCTATTATTTCTTCACTTTTATTGGATTATAGCAAGCTTCCTAGTAGAATCATATTATATGCTATGAGGTAAGAAAAACTAATACTAAAACTTTTTACCTTTGTGCCCTTGTAGCATGTAAAATATAGTTCTTTTTTTTTTGAGCACGGAGAAGAGGTAGTACTTATTTTAGAGAATTTCTTTAAGCTGAATAGTTGGAGTTGTGGTTACCATATCATTATGGAAAATGTGACTTAATGAGTTTATTATATTATTTATGTTCATACAACAAAGAACATGTCCTTTTTATTTAGGTAGCATAGTACAAGGGCATTGGATTTGGAATAAGAAACTTTGGTTCTACTACTTACCATGTGACTTTGAGAAAATTGTTGAAACTTTCTGTCCCACAATATGGGATAAACAAACATCTTCCCTATTTCATAGGATCCTGAGAGGAGCAATAGGAAATTATGGATGTTTGTTTATTCATTTATTTGAAAGACATTGATTGAGTTAGTAATTCATGCCAGGCATTGAGTATTAGATGCTTTATGTATTATTGCAGAAAACAAAACAGTTTCAGATCCTGATGTAACTTATAGTCTAATTGTAGAGATAACCAATACATAAGTAAATATGTGTTTTCAAAGGGCTGTGAAGGGTGCTGTGAGAGAATAACAGAAGGACCTGCTTTAATTAAAATGAACAAAGCACACCTCACTGAGGATGTTGCATGGATACTGAGACATAGGATGAGAAGGCAGTTGGGAGAGGTATTACCATACCAGGTAGTGGGAAAGCATGTGTGAATGTCATGATGTAAGAAGATCTTGGAATGTTGGAGGATCTACAAAAAGAACAGTGAGATTGGGAAGTACTGAGGAATGGAGACAGTTATGCTAGATGAGATTATCAAGGTAGGAGGATCCATGCCTTCCTTTCCAAAGTTAGTAGCAGTTGGATTCTAAGTGCAGAGCTGTAATACAGAATAGAGTTTGGCATGTTTAAAGTATGAGAGGATACCAATGTGATTAGAGCCCAGTGTGAGTGGATGGGATTTTGGTGTGGACAAGGAATTTGGATTTTGACCTAAGTAAAATGGGAATGAGGATTCCCTTTTAATGAAGTATGGGGCAAGATCATGAGGATAGAGAGCAGAAAAGAGTGGCCTCAGAGATTTGAGGAGAGAAAAAAGATATAAACTAGTTGTCCTGCAGAGCAAGTTCAATAGAGAAAAATAGTACATTCAAACTGGCAGCATTTAGTACCTTTTGAGGTCTGTGATTATGAATTTAAGTGCAACCTATCAACACAATTGTCTGATTTCTTCTAGAAAAACTCACTTTCTCAGATTCAAATTCAGATCAGGCAAATGGTTAAATTTATTCAGAGTTGAGAGTTGGCTATACTAGATTACTGACATGGAGAAATATGCGAGGAAGTGCTTATAATGGTAGACTACTAAAATGCTGGATAAGGGAGGAAGTTGAAGGATAATGAGAAAGTAGCATGTTCAATATAATGGAGTCTCAATGTCAGTTCATTCATTGACCCCTTTGACAAAGATTTTGAGGAGCTAATAAATGCAGTATAAATACCAAAAATTAAAAAGAAAAACTTTAAATATAAAAAATAAAAATATACCTAAAAATATAAAAAAATATTGGACCAGAAAAATAGAAATTATAATAGATAATATTGACTGGAGATAAAGACAAATAGAAAAGGTAAAGGGATCACTAAGGATAGCAGGGACATGCTTTTGGTGCAGGTGAAAAAACAAAAGAGCTTCTAAGTTTCTCAGTGTATTTCCTATGTTGAATACACAGTCCTTCATCTAGCCAGTTTTAGTGGCCTTCCTGCTTAAATACCCCCAACAGAAAGTACATTCACTGTTTAGAAAGATCACCATTCTTGTCTTTGACCTTTTTGCCTCTGGCCTCCATGGAACTGGTCCAGGGAATAATTTTAGAATTAAGTGCTTAAACCTTCCAACTGTCCTGTTGAACTACTGCCAGTCCACACATATAAGAAGGAAATAAGATATGGTGTTTAAAAATGTGTGTCACAATGTTAGAGAATTTTATATCACTATGATCTTAGAAGCAACTTTCCATATGAATTATTA
Source organism: Xerus rutilus (assembly GCA_028644305.1). Classification (NCBI taxonomy): domain Eukaryota; kingdom Metazoa; phylum Chordata; class Mammalia; order Rodentia; family Sciuridae; genus Xerus; species Xerus rutilus. The sequence goes on along the minus strand of CM053417.1, from coordinate 72,149,678 downwards.
TTAAGAAGAAAGTCTGTACTTGATTTTAGATACCACTCTAAGGGATAAAACTACTTTCCCATATTCATTTGCTTAACAAAATATTCATAGACTGCTGCTCTGTGCTAGGGTTATTTCTAGAGATACAGTAGCAAACAAGACACTAAAGGAGCTTGCCCCTAGAAATCACATTCCTGTGCATAGACCTTATGAGGGTACAGAGAGGGTGCCATTAGGTTTTCACACCCCTAGTTTTTTCTTTCTTCTTACTGCATTATTTCCTTATCAACATGACAATCCCTGCCTTTGATCATCACTTTTGGATAATTTTGAAGGATATTTTGGAGGGTACTGGGGACTGAACTCAGGGGCACTCAACCATTGAGCCACATCCCTGGCCCTATTTTGTATTTTATTTAGAGACAAGGTCTCACTGAGTTGCTTAGTGCCTCGCTTAGTTGCCGAAGCTGGCTTTGAACTCGCCATCCTCCTTCCTCAGCCTCCTGAGCTGCTGGGATTACAGGCATGCGCCAGTGCACTCAACAATTTGAAGGATTTTTGACAATGTTTTCCACCATGTATCTGAACTCATTCCAGTTGTGTGCATATGGGGGGAAGGGATATCTTTTTTTTTAGCCCCAATATCAGGTCATCTTTTATTTTATTTTTTTAAATTAGTTTATTTAATTGCATTTCAAGTCATAGTACATATATAGAGCTCAGTTTTTCCATTTCGCTGGTTGCAAACCAGATAACGTCACACCAATTGTGTCTTCATACATGCACCAGGAAGGGATATCCTAAGAAGGTTCTTCACCATTATTTTAAAAATATGTGTATATATGTATATGTTGAACTTTACCCTTTAAATTTGTGCTGCAAAAGGTAAGGAGATGAAGGGGAGACAATCTATAAACACATACACAACAAAGTACCCATCTCTGTCCTATGAACCGTATTTCCATTACTGATCCTGTCCTAGAATCCCGTTCTGCCACTCCACCACACAAAAATTAAGTGATAATCTACTCTATTATTCACTGTCTCCTTGCCCAACATCAAACCTATTGCCAGTTTAGGCAAAATTACCCCTGTCTTCCTCTCTAATTCCCCTAGCCCATCATTTGCCAGATATATGCTTTGTCTGTGCTTCTCAGGTGACTCAGCATGACTTGTAGAAAGCTAGGTCTACAGATGATCTCTCCAGTCCCATCTGTGTAGTACTCTGTGCACAGAAAGTGTTCAAATGCTGTTATTAGTATGCTATAGTTTGGATCTGGAATGTTCCCCCAAAGGCCCATGTGTTAAAAGCATTCTCATCTTGGCTCCATTGGGAGGTGAGGGATACTTTAAGAGGTTGGGCCTAATATAAAAAACGTTGGGGGAATATCCTTGAAGAGGATATTGGGACCCTGTCCCTTCCTGTCTTTTTCTTTACCTTCCAGCCTCTATGAGGTAACCAGCTTCCTCTTACTTCACGCTCCCCGGACATTGTGTTCTGCCTTGACACAGGCCAGGATCAAGAAACCATGGACTGAAACCTGAAACTGTGAGCTAAAATAAACCTTTCCTTCTTTAAATTGATTATTTCAGGTATTGTTGCATCAATGAAAAGTGGACAAACATACCTTCTCTTAATTTAAGCCACTTGCATACATATACCTCAGTTTCCTTGGCCTTCTCACTTATTTCTGTTCACTTGGCAAAATTGCCTCCTTGATTCTTGTACCATGCAGTGAAAGTGGACTGGGCAAAAACACATGAGCAAACTGCCTGGTCTCACTTTAAATTCATAACCACAGAACTCAGTTTAGATCTTTTTGCTACCTTCCCAGTTCATTCATTCCCTCCCTTTTCTAGATTTTGTCTTTTTTTCTCCTCAAACTCTTAACAACACTGCCCCGTCCTCACCCTCTGCTGAGAACTTTGCTTCCTTCATCTGCATAGTACCTAAGAGTGTAAAGTATTTTTGCATGCCATTTCTGATTTAATCTCTCTCTCTTGTGCCCTTTTAAATTGCTAATTTGAGCAGTATTCTTTAGAGCAAATGACCCTTGGTTCTTCATTTGGTTCAAGCATCTAGTGTACCTGTTACAGCTCAAAAGTCCTCATCATTTAAAGTTAAGTAGATAAACCTATGCTTGTTCTTCTAATTCTAAAAGAGGCGGAATCTCACAGCTGTCGTCTTCACTCACTTACAGGAACATTGAGTAATCATTTTCTCTGTACTCTGATCCTTTTAAATAATTTTGAGTACAAAGAAACTGACTTGCCATCCACATCTATAGCACTACAAAAGATAAACCTCCTTGGACTGGAAATTCAGTGATTACTTTTTTGACTTCAAAGTGTCCAATCTGCAGTTTGATAATCAGGAAAAATAGCACCTGCATTTAGCCTAAACTAGCTTCTACTTAAATATTAGTGTGCCCTGTTTTAGTATGTCTCCATGTATTAAATTGATGCTTTCAGAGCAGATAAAAGAGGGATGAACTTTAATTTTTTAAAAGTATTTGTTTCTTTACTAAAGGGTTCCTTTTAGGTACAACAGGTTCTTGGCAGATTTGAATGAGTTGACTAGTAAAATTCAGTTTATACCACTTTTCAGGAATGTACCTTTTGTGAAAGGTGATTTTTACCAGAGTGGTGTTCCTGGAAGCTGTCATAAAATGGATCATATTTTCCCACAGGAACAATATTATAATTGGGAGTCATGTTCTTGACCAAAGACTCAGCATCAAATAAATCATAAAATGTAATCAACAATGTGACATAAAAGCAAAGACACAGGAACTATATAAATCTATAATCATTTAAAGTACCTAAAATTTATGCTTTAAGTCCTATAAAATGAACATAGATGTAGCATATGCAATCATTATGCAAGGGCCACCAGTGCCTTATAAAGTATGCATAAAGCACTTAAAATACAACCCAATTTTATAGTAAATTTTACCGAAACATAACCTTTGAGTCATGAGAAGTCTATTTTTAGCAATAGATTTCTTTTGCTATTCTGTACTACAGAAATTCTTATGGGGTTGAAGGCAGTGGATGATCTAAATGGTTTAACTTTAGTTCCCAAATCTGGCAGTGCATCAGAATCACATGAGAAGCTTTAAGGATACAGATTTCCGGGCCTGAATCCCAGAGATTCTGATTGAGTAGGCCTGGGCAGGGAGAGGAATATGATTTTCAAAAATTCCCTAGGAGATTCTGATGCACAGCCAAGTTTAGAATCCTAGGTATAGATGTGTCAGTATCTATTTTTCTTTCCTATCTCTTTCCTTTTTTTCAGAAAGCTGATACATTCAGAATCATTCCACTGACTATAAATTTTGTGCAGGTAATAGGTTTAATAAATGTGCCCAAGTTGTTTCTTCCATGGAAAAACATTTCAAAAAGTAAAGAAATTTGGAAAACATTTTAACATGTTAGGAATAACTACACATTTCTCTACTCACCCACTCTTATCTGTAGCTTTGAATAGTCTCAGGTGTTGGGTATTGTCTTAGTTTTTTGACAGGCTGTCAGAGTTCTTCACAGTTGATTGGGAAGCAGTAAGAATTGAGAGGTCATCAATCACTAGTCATCTTTTCTTTTCTTCTCTTTTCACTTACTGGGGATTGAACCCAGGGATGCTCTGCCACTTAACTACTACCTCAGCCTTTTTCATTTTTTATTTTGAGGCAAGGTCTCACTAAGTTGGTGAGGCTGGCCTTGAACTCATGATCCTCCTGCCTCTGCCTCCCAAATAGCTGTGATTATAGACATGTGCCATAGCTCCCAGCCACTACTAGTCCTTTTTTAAAAATACATTTTATTGTTTATAGTTAAAGTATACAACATGATGGTATAGAGTATGTATAGATAGTGAAATGGTTATTATAGTAAAGCAAACTGACATATCCATCATCTCATATAGTTACTCATTGTTTTTTTGTTTTTGTGACAAGAGCAACTAAAATCTGTTCATTCTTCATGAATCCAAAACACATTAAAATTTTATTAGCTATAGTCCTTATGTTGTACATTAGATCTCTAGACTTGGCTGTTCTCTATATCTATTACTTTGTATTCAGTGACCTACATCTCCTTAACTCTTCCTGTAGCCACTACTGTATTCTCTCTCTGTATATTTGAATTTCTAGAAGGTCCCACATATAAGCAAGATCATGTAATATTTTTTTTCCTTTGGGTGACTGGCTTATTTAACTTAACATAAGGTTGTCTAGGTTCATCCATGTTGTGTCATATGGCAAGTTCTCATTATTTTTTAAGGTTGAATAATATCCCATTGTGAGTGTGTGTGTGTGTATGTATGTGTGTGTGTGTATGTGTGTGACATGTTTCTTTATCCATTCATCTGTTGTTGGATACTTAGGTTGTTTCCATATCTTGGCATTGTGAATAATGCTGCAAGTAGTATGGGAGCTCAGATATCTTTACTAGGCTGTGATTTCATTTCCTTTGATCATATGCCCAGAAGACAGTAGTTATACTTTAAATTTCTTTAGACCTCAGCAATGGCGAGGCGCTAAGCAACTCAGTGAGACCCTGTCTCTACATAAAACACAAAATAGGGCTGGGGATGTGGCTCAGTGGTCAAGTGCCCCTGAGTTCAATCCTCAGTACCACAAAAAAAAAAAAATTTCTTTAGAAACCTCTATGTTTTCCATAATGGCTGTACCAGCCTGCATTTCACCAATAGTGTACAAGTATTCCTTTTTATCCACACCCTCACTAATATTTTTCATTTGACAAACACACACACACACACACACACACACACACATACACACACACACATTTGGAACTGGGGAATGAACTCACGGGTGCTTTACCACTGAGTTACATCCACAGACCTTTTTAAAAAAATTTGAGACAAGGTCTCACTAAGTTGCTTAGGGCCTTGATAATTTGTTGATGATGGCCTCAAACTTGTGAGTCTCCTGCCTCAACCTCCCAAGTTACTGGGATTAAAGGCATACATCACCAGGCTATCATTTGATTTTATGATAATTTCCATCATAATGGGAATGAAATGCTATCTCAGTAGTTTTGATTTGCCTGTGACTGGTAATATTATTGAGTACATTTTCAGACACATGTTAGCAACTTTTGTCTTTTGTTTAGAAATGTCTGTTCAGGCTCTTTGCTATCTTATAATCAAATTGTGTACTATTGAGTTGTATGAGTTTTTTTTTTTTCAGCCCTGGCTATTGAAACCAGAAGTGCTTTACCACTGAGCTCCACCCCTAGTCCTTCTTAAATTTTTTAAAATTATTGCTAAATTGTTGAGGGTCTTGGTAAATTGCTCAGGCTAGCCTTAAACTCATGATCCTCTTGTCTCAGCCTCCCAAATATTTGGAATTACAGATTTGTGCCACCACTCCTGGCTAGTTTTGTGTGTGTGTGTGTGTGGGGGGAGTGTTGGGGATTGAACTCTGGGCCTCAAGTATGCTAGGCAAGTACTCTATTACTGAGAGTCCTCTATTACCCAGTCCTCTAGCTAGTTTTAAAAATAAATTTTGGATATTAAACACTTATCAGATACATAGTTTGCAAATATTTTCTCCTAATCTGTAGGATGCATTTCATCTTGTTCAGTATTTCTTATGTTGTGCAAAAGATTTTTAGTTTGAGGTAGTCTTATTTATTTTTTGTATTTGTAGACTGAACTTTTGGTGTGACATTCAAAAAAATCATTGTGAAGGCCAGTATCAAGGAGATTTCCACCTGTGTTCTCCTTTTGTTTTTTTAGTTTCTGGTCTTATATTTAAGCCTTTCATCCATTTCGAGTTGATTTTTTTTGTGTGTGTATGGTATAAGGGTCCAATTTCAATCTTTTATATGTGGAAATCCAGTTTTCCAAACACAATTTATTGAAGAGACTTATCCTTTCCCTACTGAGACTTTTTGGTGCTTCTGTCAAAAATTAGTTGATGTTTGTATTTTTTATGGGCTTTATTTTCTCTTTCACTGGTCTATGTTTTTATTTTTATGCCAGCACTATACTGTTTTGGTTACTATAGCTTTGTAATGTTTTAAATCAATAAGAGTGATGCTTCCAACTTTGTTTTCTTTCTCAAATTGTTTTGGCTATTCAGGGTCTTTTATGTTTCCACATGAATTTTAGTATTGTTTTTGCTATTTATTCAAAGATTACCTTTGGGATTTGGATAGGGATTGCATTGAATCAGTATGTCAGTTTAGTAGTATGGACATTTGAACAGTATTGATTCTACCTATCCAAGAGAATGTGATATCTTTCCATTTATTTGTTATCTTCTTCAATTTCTTCCATTAATATTTTATAGTTTTCACCATAAGGATCTTTTACTTCCTTGGTTAAATCTATTCCTAAGTGCTATTTTTTGGGTGTCTTTTTTTCTTTAGCTCTACTGGGCATTGAATTTGGTAACTTCCACATGCTAGTCAAGCAGTCTGCGACCAGACTCTACCCCTAGCTCCTACAGTTTGCATTTTGACTGTCCTCCAAAGGTTTAGGAGTTAAAGGCTCAGTTCCAAGCCTATGGCACTATGGTGAAATCTTTAGGGGGTGGGGCCTAGTTGAAGAAAGTTATGTCATTGGAGACACATCCTTGAAGGGGATATTGGGACTTCATCCCCTTTCTGTCCTTTTTGATTCCTGGATGCCATGAAGTGAGAAGCTTTGCTTCAACATGCATTCCCTGCCATAATGTTCTACCTCAGTACAGATGACCAAGCAATGGAGCCAGATGACCATGAGCTAAGATAAATATTTTCTCCTTTTAAGTCATTTTTTCTTAGGTATTTTGTTGTAGTAATGGAAAGCTGACTAACACACTGTTTTATTTTGATGCCATTATAACTGGAGTTGTTTTATTACCTTTTCAGTTATATCATTATGTGTGTATGAAACTTTTGATTTGTTTGGATGGTACTGAGGATAAAACCCAGGGCTTCCTGCATGCTAGGCAAGCACTCTACTACTGAGCTGCATCTTCAACCCAATGCTACTCATTTTTTTATAAGATTTTTTAAACCTTTATTTTATTTATTTATGTATTTTGTATGTGGTTCTGAGGATTGAACCCAGTGCCTCATGCTTGTGAGGCAAACACTGTACCACTGAGCCACAACCCCAGCCCCAATGCTACTGATTTTTGTATGTTGATTTTGTATCCTACAACTTTGCTAAATTCATTTATTAGTTCTAGCAGGATTTTTGTGGGATCTTTGTTTGTTTTTACACATAGGATCACATCATCAATCTGTTGTGGAGAGTGCTCAGGACACAAGCATCACTTTATACAGGAATATATGGATGAAATGTTGACTGATCCATGAAACACTGGTTCTTGTGGCCTTTTGTAAAAGTAGATATCATTTTACATCTTCCTTTATGATTTGGATGCTTTTTCTTTTCTTTGTTTGATCTTTCAAAGACTTCCAGTACAATGTTGAATAGAAGTGGTAAGAGTGGGCTCTTTTTCCTTGTACTGTACCTTGGTGGAAAAGCTTTCAGTTTTTCCTCATTGATTATAACACTAGCCATGAATTTCTCATAAATGGCCTTTATTATATTGAGGAGCTTTCCTTCTTTACCTAAACTGTTGAGAGTTTTTGTCAATAAAGGATGCTGGGCTTTGTTGAATGTTTCTTATCTATCAATTGAGATGGTCTTATGGTTTTTATTTTTCATTCTGTTATTTTATTATATCACCTTGATTGATTTGCATACATTAAAGCAGCCTTACATGTCAGGGATAAATCTTACTTGTTCAAGATATGTATATATGTTTTTGATATGTTGTTAGATTCAGTTTCCTAATATTTTATTGAAGGTTTTTTGCATCAGTATTCAACACAGGGATTGGCCTATAGTTTATGTTCTTGTGATATGCTTTTCTTTTAGGTTTCAAGCTGATGCTCTTGTTATAAAAAGCATTTCAAAGTATTTATTCTAGCTCTATTCCTTGGTAGAGTTTAGAAAATATAGATATTCATTATTCTTTGAATATCTAGTAGGATTAAATATGAAGGCACCTGGTCCTGGACTTCTCTTTGTTGAGAGGTTGATTAATTCTTCAATCTCTTTTTTATTGTTTTCCTTTTTAGCCCTTCCCGATTCAACTGTCCTTGGCTGTATTTTTCTACTATCTTTCAGGTTATCCAATTTGTTGGCAAATAATTGTTCATAAAAGTCCCTTAAAATCCTTATTTATTTCTGAGATGTCTGGTGTAATATCTTCGCTTTGTTTTTTTTTTCTTCTAATTTCATTTATTTGGTTCTTTTTCTTTTTCTCTTAAAGTGTCAATTTCATTTTTTCCCAGAAAACTGAATCTTAGTTTTATTTAGTATTTCTATGGTTGTTGTGATCTCAATTTGACTCATTTCCATTCTGATCTTTATTTATTTCTTCCTTCTGCTAATTCTGGGTTTAGTTTGTTCTTCATTTTCTAGTTCATTGAGGCATAATGTTAGATTATTTAGCCTCTTTCTTGTTTCAATTTAGGCATTTATTCCTATAAACATTCCTCTGAGAACTACTTTGCTGGATCCCTTAAGTTTTGATATTTTGTGTTTGCACTGTGGTTTGTCTCAGGATATTTTTTAAATTTCCTTTTTTATTTCTTATTTGATTTCTTCTTTTGGTGGTTCAAGAACATGTTTAATTTCCACTTGTTCATGAATTTTCCAGGATTGTTCCTGTTATTGATGGCTAGTTTCATCCCTTTGTGGTGTGAGACAATAGCAGATATGTTTTTCAATAATATTTAATGGATGCAGACTTGTTTTGTGGCCTAATTTGTGGTCTATCCTGGAGAATGTTTAAAGGGTGGTAGAAAAAGTGTGTGTTCTGCTGCTGTTGATGGAAATGTCTATTAATATGTTGGTTAAGTCCATTTGGTCAGTGGTTCAATTTAAATTAAGTACTTGTTTAATTTTCTGTCTAGTTGATCTATCTTTTGTTGACAGTGGGGTATTGATGTCCCCTGACTGTTATTGTACTGCTATCTATTTCTCCCTTCATGTCCAGTGATATTTGCTTTATGTACTTAGATGCTTCAATGTTGAGTGCATATATATTTAAAATTATTTTCTCTAGATTAATTGACCTTTTATAATTAAATAATGGCTGTCTTTGACTCTTGTAACAGTTTTGGATTGAATTCTATTTCATCAGATCTAATTACAGCCACCCCTGCTCCCTTTGCTTACCATTTCTATGGAATATATTCCTCATCCCCTCACTTTTAGCTATGTGTATCTTTACAGTTTAAGTGGGTCTTCTGAAGGGAGTATATGGTTGGATCTTATTTTTCATATCTATTTGACCACTATGTCTTTTGGTTACAGAATTTAATTCATTTACATTCAAGGTCATTGATAGATACTTACTACTGTTGTTTTATTTGTTTTCTGGTTGTTTTGGAGCTCTATGCTCCTTTCTTATTGTCACCCTTTTTGATTTGATAATTTTCTGCAGTGTTAAGCTTTGATTAATTTCTCTTTATTGTTTGTATATCTGCCATTGTTTTTTGTTGTGTGGATACCATGAAGTTTATATAATACATCTTACAGTTATAATCAAATATTATAAGCAGATAAAAAATAAAATCTCTAAACCCCCTAATTTTTTCTGATTTCATACTTTACATATTTTAACATTGTGTATTCCTTAACATGTGTATATATAATATAATGGTAGTGTGTTATCATAGAGTGTATGATGTACACTGCCATTGTATTATAATGGAGTATTCTGGATTTGGATTTGACTATGTGGTTACCTCTACTTGTGAGTTTTATATTTTCATATGTATTCATGATAATAATTATTGTCCTTTTGTTTCTGCTTGATATCCTCTCTTAAAACATTTCTGGTAGGGCAGGCCTAGTAGTGATGAATTCCTTCAGCTTTTGCTTGTCTGGGAAAGATTTTATTTTGCCATTACTGAAGGAAAATTGGCAGGTATGGTATTCTTGGCTAATGGTTTTTGTTTTTGTTTTTTCATTCAGCACTTTGACTATTTCATCCTCTTCTCTCCTGGTCTCCAAGGTTTCTGCTGGGAAATACACTGATAGTCATGTGGGAATTCCCTTACATATGATTTAATGCTTTTCTCTTTGGGCTTTTAATATTTGCTCTTTTGCTTCTGATAATTTGATAATAATATGCCTCAGAGAAATCTTCTTTGGATTGTATCTATTTGGGGACTTTTGAGATTCATAGATATGGATCTCCTAAGACTTGGGAAGTTTTCAGCAATTATTTCATTAAATGAGCTTCCTGTCCCTTTCGCTCTTATCTCCTTTCTTTCTAAAACTCCCAGAACACAAATATTTATTCACCTAATGGTGTCCTCTAAGTCCTATAGGCTGTCTTCACTCTTTTTAATTCTTTTTTCCCTCTGACTGAGTCATTTAAAAAGACTATTTTCACATTCAAATCTTCCTTATTTTGCTTGATCTAGTGGCCGATTAAGCTGTCTATTATATTTTTATTTCACTGATTGAATTCTTCCACTTTAAGATTTTTGGTCCTTTTTTATGATGTCTTTTTCTTTGCCGAATTTCTCATTCAGATCATTAATTGTTTTCCTGGTTTCATTGACTTCTGTATTTGTATTTTCTTGTCTCTCATTGAGTTTCCTTAAGATAATTATTGCTAATTCTTTTTTTAGACAGTGCTTCAATTTATCTTTCTTTGAGGTCAGTTACTAGAGAATTATTGTATGGTGTCATGTTTCTTTGTTTTTTCATAGTTCTTGTGTTTCCATGTCAATGTGTGTACATCTGGTGGCATCGTCACCTTTTACAAACTTTACATATTTTTTCTGAAACACTTTCTTGGAACACTTTCATCTGCAGGTGGACCTGAGAGTTCTGGTTGGGTAGGTTCTATTGACTCTGTCTCCATTTGGGTGCAGTAGTGTAGTCTCCGTGCAGCTTCTTCTATTGTGATGTTGGTGATGACTAGAGGTATCTCAGTGGTCTAGGCTGCAGAATTTTGTGTATGGTAGCTGTGCAGATTATTTGGGTAAGGACCTTAGAGGCTCTCTTGTTCTTGTTTTATGCACAGTGGGGAGTCTTAGCTGAAGAGGATCTCTTGTTATCTGATCTGACATGATCCATAGGCATTGGTACTGGGATCCAGGCCAGGGTGTTCATGGGGGCTGTGTAGCTGGTTCATGGGCTCAGGGTCTTGTGAAACTAATGATAACACCTGGGACTTGAAATACAGATGTTTTTCAAGACCCATGTGGATGCAGTTATTCCACTAAGCTGAAGTCTGTTCCTCTGATGCAAAGTCCAGCAGCTTGAGTCTAGAAATATGAGATTTTAGTGTGGTTCTGACTCTGGGGTCAGGGCACTAGCATGGTTCTGGGGAAGAAATGATAGTCCAGGGTCTCATGCCCCAGGGATCAGTTTATAGCTTCAATTTAGGAACAAGATCCAACACAGCATATTGGCAGTTCAGGTTCTGGGGACATGAGGTACAACACGGTGATGATATTAGGTTCTAGGATAGTTGGAGATGACAGTGGTCAGGTTCTGTGAGACTAGGTGCGGAAGCATTATGGATTCTAGAATGGCAAGATATCACTGTGGCTTGGTCCTTGGGGCCTGGGAAGCAGCACTGACCATTCACTTGAGAGGTGGGGTACCTTAGCAGCTCAGACTGAAGGAGGCTAGTCTGGTTCCAGGCAGACAGAGAAATATTACTCTTTGGCCTTGAGAGTGAGGTGGCACAGTTCAGTGAAGGTGCTGATATCCTGAGATGTTAGGTGCAACATCTACTTGACACCCAAAAGCATGACTACATAAGTTGGCAGAGCCTCTAGGTCCCTAGGAGAGACCACATCACCTGAGGCACTGGGAAGTGCAAATAGTCAGATGTTCCAGAGGCTCCAAGCTTTTAGGGAGCAGGGACATGCTGCAACTCTGACACTGGGGGAAGAATTAGGGTCAGTTGTTCTAGTGTGCTGGAGGCCTGGGGTCCCATGGGATGGAGTACTGCCTTGGACATATCACTGGGGATAGGAGAGTTCCAAGGTGCAGGAGGCCTGAGGTCTCCCCCGGGGTGGGGCAGAGTGGCACTTCAACTTGACCCTGAGGAGAGTGTATACCAATGACTGGTATTAGGGGAATGGAAGAGTACCATGATAACTTGGTCTAAGGAATTAGGGCATAGCAGCAGTTGACTAGGGATGGCTACCAGGTGCATTCGTTGCAGTGGTGTCAACGCCTCTGTGGTGGAAGGGTGGAATGACTACTTGTCCCTAGAGTAGGACACACTCTAGCAGTCATTTGGTTTGAAGGTGGTTCAGTAGAGTAGTGGCATGGACCACAGCGGGCAGGGTACCACTGGCTCCTTCTCTATGGGTAGTTCAGTGTGTTAACTTTGGGGAGCTCCCTTAGCTGGGCTCAGAGTTAGTGAGGACTGCAGAGTTCTCCAGGAGAGAAAACTGCAGGTGTTTGAGGTGGTGCTGTGGCTACTGGGGTCATCTTGCTTAGGTTTATCCCTGTAGTAAGGAGTCCTTTCTGATTCTAAACTGATTTCAAGTAGGGGGTTGGATGGAGGAGGCAAGATATCTCCTTCCTTTCTCTATTGGGCCATCCTTAATTTGTGTACTCTACCAGATTTTTGCTGTTAATTTGTTGTTCTCTGGAGCTCTACTAGTTGGCCATCTTGTTGCCCTCATTCATTATTTTCTCCATCACCAGTCAGTTTAAAGGGAGCTCCACCTGTTACTTATTAAAGCTATTTGTAAAGCTGGGGTTGTAGCTGCATGGTAGTGTGTCTAGCATGAGTGAGGCCCTGTGTTCAATCCAAGGCACAGCACACACACAAAATCCCCTAAAGATACTTATATAAAGTCGTCTTCCCCTAGTAGAGTGAAAGATCTATCTGGGCAAATACTAGGTCTTACATAGCTCTTATTCTCCCTCATAATTCCTAACACACAGAAGAAACTCAGTAAATATTTATTTGTTAAACAATGAATAATTGCACCATCTCCAATTGGTAACACAAGCATAGGCTATTTCCTGGGTACTTCTTGTTCACTTGTGAGAAAATCCTTCTCTGGACAGTTTGCATTCATAGGTCTTAAAATATGTGCATAAATTTTACTACCATAGCATTTAGGACTGGGGAGGGACACTTAGATGTTATATACCAACTACTTTTTCAGATGAGAAAATTGAGGGTTTGTTTAAGGTTAACATGCCAGAATTTTCTACTTTTCATGTTTTTCTTCATCATTTTATCATATATTTGAGTACTTGCTATATGTCAGCTCCAAGGAGCTAATGTAATGGTCTTTTTCCTCTGTGAAGTAAGAGGCACAAGGTCATTTTCTGAAAAGGGTAGAGCTGGGAAATAGTGCTCTGAAGGTTTGAGGAAAGTGGACAAAATTTTTTAAAATGGCAGAATAGGAAAAGGGGAAACACAACAAGATTGGTGAGCAGTGCTCAGGGTCCTGCTGCAGGTGGTGATTTTGTTTTTATGTACTAAAACCAATCTGAACACTAAAGAAAGAAATTAAAGAAGACCTGAGAAGATGGAAATATCTCCCATGATCTTGTATAGGCAGAATTAATATTGTCAAATTGGCTATACTACCAAAAGTGCTGTACAGATTTAATGCAATTCATGTTAAAATTCCAATATGTTCTTCATAGAAATAGGAAAAACAGTCATAAAATTCATTTTGAAAAATAGGAGATCCAGAATAGCCAAAGCAATACTTGGCGAGAAAAGTGAAGCAGGAGGCATCACAACACCAGACCTTAAGTTATACTACAGAGCTATAGTAACAAAAACAGCATGGTATTGGCATCAAAACAGGCATGAAGACCAATGGTACAGAATAGGAGACACAGAAACAAACCCACACGATTACATTTATCTCATATTAGACAAAGGCACCATAAACATATATTGGAGAAAAGATAGCCTCTTCAACAAATGGTGCTGGGGAAACTGTAAATCCATATGTAGTAGAATGAAATTGAACCTCTGTCTCTCACCCTGCACAAAACCCAACTCAAAGTGGATCAAGGACCTTGACATTAGACCAAAGACCCTGCACCTACTAGAACAAAAAGTAGGTCCAAATCTCCATCATGTCAGCTTAGGAACTGACTTCCTCAATACGACTCCTAAAGCAGAAAAAAATGAAATTAAGAACCAATGAATGAGATGGTATCAAACTAAAAAGCTTCTTCATAGTAAAGGAAATAATCAAGAACTTGAACAGAGAGCCTACAAATGGGAGAAAATCTTTAACACCAGCACCTCAGACAGAGCATTAATCTCCAGGATATACAAAGAACTCAAAAAAACCTAACACCTCAAACTCAAATAATCCAATAAATAAATGGGCTTAGGAACTGTATAGCCACTTCACAGAAGAATAAATATGAATGTTCAAAAATATATGAAAAACTGTTCAACATCTTTAGTAATTAGAGAAATGAAAATCAAAACTACACTGAGATTCCATATCACTCAAGTCAGAATGGCAATTATTAAGAATACAGGTAACAATAAATGTTGGTGAGGATGTGGGAAAAAAGGTTCACTTAAACATTGCTGGTGGGACTGCAAATTGGTGCAACCACTCTGGAAAGCAGTATGGAGATTCTTTAGAAAACTTAGAATGGAACCCATTTGACCCTGTTATCCCACTCCTTGGTTAAATACCTGAAAGTGTTAAAATCAGCATACTACAGCCACTTAGTGATGCAGCCACTTTAGTGTTTATAGCAGCTCAATTCACAATAGACAAGCTGTAGAAGCTACCTTAGTGCCCTTCAACAGATGAATGGATAAAGAAAATGTGGTATATATACAAAGTGGAATACTACTCAGCCTTAAAGAAGAATGAAATCATAGCATTCGCTGGTAAATGGAGTGAACTGGAGACTATCATGCTAAGTGAAATAAGACAGTCCCCCAAAACAAAAGGCAGAATGTTCTCTCTAATATGTGGATACTAATCCACAACAAGGGAGGGGAAGATAAGGAGTTCATTGGAGTACACAAAGGGGAATGAAGGGAAGGGAGCAGGGATGGTAATAGGAAAGAGTAGAATGAATCAGTCATACCTTTCCTATCCTCATATATAAATACACAATCAATGTTATTCTACATCATGCACAACAATGGTATCCTAATTGGAACAAGTTATACTTATTCAATGAATATATAGTATTTCAAAATATATTCTACTGTCATGTAAAAAATAATAAAATATTAAAAACATAAAACAAATTGCCTTGTTGTGCAATTTGGCCCCATAACTGGCTATTTCATTTAGGCACAGAGAAATTGTATAGCAGGTGATTAGAATTTGACTAGATAGTACAAAACAGCTTTGTCATCAACAATATCATCATAACATGGCAGGGGATTTTGTGGTTTCACAGCAGTGATGCACTACAAACCTAAGATGCATAAGGAGGGAAATGAAGAAAAAGCTGATGAATAGGGAGAAAGTACCGGAGGAAGGAACAATGAACTGGAGTCTTGGTGACCTGAAAGAATGTTAATAATAAAAGTAGTAGAACCAGCAATCTGGAAGTTTGTCATCAGAGACTATGATGTTTGAATTAGTGGTTTTGGAGATGGAGTGGTAAAGAGTAATGTGAACTTCCAAAGTATGGGGAGTGAGTTGCCAATATGGTATGGAAAGAGGAGGTCACTGGAGATGAGGTTAAAGAACTGAGAAGTCAGCATATTAGATATGCTATACCACACTTATTAATTTATCATCTTTTTAAATGGCAATAAAAATGCACCCTACACCCAGGCAATTTTTACCCTATTCAAAAATATCATTTAAAAGCCAAGTTACTGGGGCGAGGTGAATACATTCTCTAGTCTGAGGCATTCATGAGAACTAATATTGTTCAGTAACTATTTCCTCCACAATCAGTAGTTTTACTATGAAATTTATTGGCTGAATCAAGCTTTTTCTTAGATGGAGTAAGGGATCTATATATTAGTGTTCACAAGAGACACCTTTAAATGTCAGCTCTAGGACAGCTATTCTAGGCTGTTCAAAGTCCATTCTCCAAGGAATTTGAAGAGCTCTCAGAATGAATATGTTAAATTAGCTGTTGCAGTAAGAAAGTTGTGTGAATTTTCAATCTCTGCCTCTCTGGTATTCCTTTTGTCTTCAGACACCCTCAGGTTTCTTCTTCTAAAAAATGTTTCCTCCATCTGGAGGTACAGCTAAGTGATAGAGTGCTTGCTAGCATACTTAAGTTCCTGAGTTCCATCCCCAGCACCAAAATTACCTTAAACTCTGCAACTCCTTCAAATTCCTTTCTCAACTGTCTGTTTTCTTTTATTGTTCTAAATATTTACTTTTTATGTATTGGGAACAGCTAATTTTTATTGAAAAATATTTCAGAAAAACAAGCCATAAATCTACCATTATAATACAGTTTTTGCTATTTTGTGATATTCTTTTTTCTGTTTATATTCATATATAATTTTTTCATAGTTTGAATCACAAACTATGAGGGTAGAAGGCCTGTCCGTTTTGTTTATCTCTGTATATCTAGTATGTGTATGTCACATTAGGGATTTCATATTTCATTTTGTATGGATGAATGAATGGTATCTACTTTAAATATTTTTGTTTTTTTCTATCTAACATATGAAGGATTTCCTGTTTTTTTTCATTCTTCATAATGTTCAATAAATATATTGTTTTAATATATCATAAATTACCAAACTTTTTTTCCTGTGGTTGGACTTTTCAAGTAGTTTACATGTTTTTTGCTATTACTGACAACCATACAATGTGGTCCTCTTACATTCATGTTCTGTTTACTGTAATTCTTTTGGTGAGCCATTTTTTAAGATACATTCCAAGGTGTGGGATTACCAGGCAAAAGAATATGAACGTTTTCATTTTGGTAAGCTTATTGAAAGAATTGTATACCTCTTGCCTTCATGTTGTGACACCTTCCTAAGTGCCTTGGAATTTGGCTCCTGCCTCTACCACTCAGTGAATAGCACTGCAAAAAAGGAAAAAAAAATTATCAAAGATCACCAGTGGCTTCCCATTTGCCAGATTGACCTCTTTGTTCTGGGTTTCAAGAACCTTCTTGACTTCTCCTGCAACATTTACTACTACTTTACCATTATCACCTGGAAATTCTTCTGCTCTGACTTCATGATATGGCATTATTTATTTCCCTTTCTACCTGACTGACAGACACTCTTCCTTGAACCCCCTAAATGTGGCATTTTTCTAGGTTCTATCTTAATCCCATCAACACTATTATCTTTTTATTAATAGCCCAAAACATTTTCTCTAGCCTTGACTTCTTTCTTAAGCTCTAGACTTCTATTACTTGATCTCATACCATATAGTTATCATGTCTAAAAATGAATTAATCTCTACCCTCCAAATCAGTGCCCCCTAACTATTCTCTTTCTGATAATGCTACTGCCATTTCTAGAGTCTAGACACTCTGGAGACATTTTGATCCTTTCTCTTTTTTTCCATCTATTCTGTCTGTTACCCTGCTACATGAATTCTCATTCTTCTCTGTACCTCATTTTTCACATTACTTTTCCTAAATTGATTGAGTCATTCACTTAACAAATATTTATGGAGAACTTCTATGTGCTACACACTATTTATGGCTTCAAGGGTATAACTGCTGTCACAACAGACAAAAAGCATGGCCATCATAGAACTGATATTCTATTGGAGAAATATACACAAACAGATAAGTAAAATATATAGAATTTTAAGATGATAAAGTTACATGGAAGCAAATATAGGGAAAGTCAGGACAGGGTGTGTATGTGGGCATAGTTATAAGTGAGATAGTACAAGAAAGCTAACCGAGAAGCTAACATTTGAGCAAAATTTGATGGCATTTAAGAGAGAGCCAGGTAGACATGGGGAAGAGGGAGCATTCTAGGCAGAAGGTCTAGCAAGTTAAAGACTTTGGGATCGAGGAGACTCTTCTAGAAATATCAAAGTTGCCAGTGTAACTGAAGCAGGATAAATAAAAGGTAGAGTAGTAGGAGGTGAGGTCGGAGAGGTAAGGGGAGAGGACCAGATCATGTAGTGTTTTGTCGGTCATCGTAAAAAAGGACTTTATGATGTGAGTGAAACAGGAAGCCAAGGAAAGGTTTTGGGCAAAGGAATGACATGATTTGACTTATTAGCAGGATAACTCTTGTTGCTCAATTGTAGCAGGGCAAGGGTAGAAATAGGGAGTGGGTGTGGAGGCTGTTGTAGTAAGCCAGGTAAGAATTGATGGCTTGGTCCAGGGTAGTGACGTTGAAAAAAAGTGTTGGATTCTGGATTTGTCATTGATTGGACATGGAATGTAAGAGGAAACAGAAGTCAAGGATGACTTAAAGATTTTGGCCTAGGGCTGAAGTTGTAGCTCAGTGGTAGAGCACTTGTTTAGCATATGTGAGGCACTGGGTTCGATCTTCAGCACCACATAAAAATAAATAAATCAAATAAAGGTATTATGTCCATCTACACTAAAAATATTTTTTAAAAAACTTTAATTAAAAAAAAAGGGGTTGGCCTAGCCGGGCACAGTGACACATGAATAATCCCAGTGGCTCCAAAGGCTGAGGCAGGAGGATTGAGAGTTCAAAGTCAGCCTCAGCAACTAAGTGAGGCACTAAGCAACTCAGTGAGACTCTGACTTTAACTAAAATACAAAATAGGGCTCTGGATGTGGCTCAGTGTTCAAGTGCCCCTGAGTTCAATCCCCAGTACCCTACCCCTCAAAAAAAAAAAAAAGATTTTGGCCTAAACTGGAGGTCTGGAGGAATGAGCTTTTCAGTTTCTCTCTCTCTCTCTCTCTCTCTCTCTCTCTCTCTCTCTCTCTCTCTCTCTCTCTCTCTGTGTGTGTTTAATTTCTCATTTCATGGAACTCCCATAGTATATGTTCTTTGCCTTAATCAATTTTTACCTGGGTTGTGTCAATAGTCTTGATAAATATTTGGTGGTAGAATTGATACACCTTTCCCAGCCTTTCCTTTCCCTCCACTTCATCCTTTATAAAGTGAGACAAACATATGTCCTATCTCATATCTTCAGTGGTTTCTAATTTTACTTAATTCAGTAAGCAGACTCTCTGTCTTGCATTCATGGCCCTCATAATATGACCCTCATTGATTTCATTACCTGTTTCCTTTGCTATCCCTTTATAGGTTCCAGATAAAGTAGTTTGCTATTCTTTGAATTTAATGCTTTTCAATATCTAAAATATAGATCATGCTTATTTGATATAGCACAGTTGTTAAGAACACAGAGTCTATACATGGACACCCTCTATTCCATTTGAATCATGGCTCTATTTCTCATTATACCTTTAGACAGTACATTTAAACTCTGTCTCAATTATCTGTCTTTAAAACAGGGTTAATAGAAATCTACTTCATAGAAGTGTTTTGAGGATTAAATGAATTTATATGTAAAGTATTTAAGCAGTGCCAAACACACGTGTTAGTTGCTCAAACTTGAAGCTGTTGTTATTATTGTTACTATTTTTTATTACCTCTCTTTATTACTACTATAATCTAAGGTTCATGAGGGCAGAGAATTTTTTTAAATTAAATAATTTATTTATTTTACAGTACAATGCATTTTGACATATTGTACACAAATGGAGAACTTCTCATTCCTCTGGCTGTACATGGTGCAGAGTCACACCAGTAGTGTAATCATACATGTATATAGGTTAGTAATGTCTACCTCATTCTACCATCCTTTCCATCTCCATAATCTTGTACTTCTTCTCACTCCCCTCTACACAAACCAAAGTTCCTTGATTCTTCCCTACCACCCCCCACTCCACTATGGATCAGCATCTGCTTATCAGACAAAACATTTGGTTTTTGATTTCTTGGGATTGGCTTATTTTAGTTAGCATGATATTCTCCAGTTCTATCCATTTACCTGCAAATGACATAATTTCATTCTTCTTTAAGTATTCCATTGTGTATATGTACCACATTTTCTTTATCCATTCATCTGTTGAAGGGTACTGAGATTGGTTTCACAGATTGACTTGTGAATTGAGCTGCTAAAAACATTGATATGGCTGCATCACTGTAGTATGCTGATTTTAAGTCCTTTGGGTATAAACCAAAAAGTGGGATAGCTGGGTCAAATGGTGGTTCCATTGCAAGTTTTCTGAGGTATCGCTATACTGCTTTCTGTAGTGGTTGCACCAATTTTCAGTCCCACCAGCAATGTAAGAGTGTGCCTTTTCCCCCACATTCTTGCCAACATTTACTATTGCTTGTATTCTTTTTTTTTTTTGGTACTGGGGATTGAACTCAGGGGTACTCGACCACTGGGCCACATCCACAGCCCTATTTTGTGCTTTGGTTAGAGATAGGGTCTCACTGAGCTACTTAGGGCCTCGTTGTTGCTGAGGCTGGCTTTGAACTCATGATTCTCCTGTCTCAGCCTCCCAAAGTACTGGGATTACAGATGTGTGCCACTGCACCTGGCACTTGTATTTTTGATAATTGCCATTCTGACTGGAGTGAGATGAAATCTTAGAGTAATTTTTTTTGGGGGGGTGCTGGGGATTGAACTCAGGGGCACTCGACCACTGACCCACATCCTCAGCCCTATTTTGTGTTTTATTTAGAGACAGGGTCTCACTGAGTTGCTTAGTGCCTCGCTGTTGCTGAGGCTGGCTTTCAACTCGAGATTCTCCAGTCTCAGCCTCCCAAAGATCTGGGATTATAGGAGTGTGCCACCGCACCCAGCTAAATCTTAGAGTAATTTTGATTTGCATTTCTCTAATTTCTAGAGATGATGAACTTTTTAAATATGTTTGTTGATCGATTGTATTTCTTCTATGAAGTGTCTGTTTAGTTCCTTAGTCCATTTATTGATTGGGTTATTTGTTTTTTTTTTTTTTGGTGTTAAGTTTTTTGAGTTCTTTGTACATCCTGGAGATAAATGCTCTATGTGAGGTGATTGTGGTAAAGACGTTTTCCCATTCTGTAGGCTCTCTCATCACATGATTGATTGTTTCCTTTGCTGAGAAGAAGCTTTTTACTTTGAATCCATCCCATTTATTGATTCTTGATTTTACTTCTTGCACTTTAGGAGTTTTGCTAAGGAAGTCAGGTCCTAAACCAATGTGATGAAGATTTGGGCCTACTTTTTCTTCTATTAGGCACAGGGTCTCTGGTCTAGTGTCTAAGTCTTTGATCCACTTTTTCTTTTGATTATATTTTTTTTAGTTGTTGATGAACCTTTATTTTATTTATTTATATGTGGTGCTGAGAATCAAACCCAGGCCTCACACATGCCAGGCAAGTGCTCTACCACTGAGCCACAACCCCAGCCCCTTTGATCCATTTTGAGTTGATTTTTGTGCAGAGTGAGAGATAGACATTTATTTTCATTTTTCTGCATATGGATTTCCAGTTTTCCCAACACCATTTGTTGAATAGGCCATCTTTTCTCCAATGTATATTTTTGGCACCCTTTGTCTAGTATGAGATAACCATATTTATGTGGGTTTGTCTCTGTGACTTCTATTTTGTAGCATTGGTCTATACGTCTATTTTGGTGCCAGTACCATGCTGTTTTTGTTACTATAGCTTTGTAGTTCAGTTTAAGGTCTGGTATTGTGATGCCTCCTGCTTCACTCTTCTTGCTGAGTATTGTTTTGGCTATTCTGGGTCTCTTATTTTTCTAAATGAATTTCATGATTGCTTTTTCTAGTTCTACGAATAATGTCATTGGGATTTTAATATGAATCACATTTAATCTGTACAGCACTTTTGATAGTATGGTCATTTTGACAATATTGATTCTGCCTATCCAAGAGCATGGGAGTATCTTTCCATCTTGTAATATCTTCTTCAATTTATTTATTAGTGTTCTGTAGTTTTCATTGCAGAGGTCTTTCACCTCTTTTGTTAGATTGATTCCCAAGTATTATTTTTTTGAGGCAATTGTATATGGGGAGGTTTTCCTAATTTCTCCTGCCGTGGATTTAATGCTGATGTATAGAAATGCATTTTATTTATGGGTATTGATTATATATCCTGCTACTTTGCTGAATTCATTTATTAGTTCTAGAAATTTTCTGGTGGAATTTTTTGGATCTTCCAAATATAGAATCATGTCATCAGAAATACTGATGGCTTGAGTTCTTCTTTTCCTATGTGTAGCCTTTTAATTTCTTTCATCTGTCTAGCTAGAGTTTCAAAGATTGTGTTAAATAGAAGTGGTGAAAGAGGGCATCCCTGTCTTATACCAGTTTTTAGAGGGAATGCTTTCAATTTTTCTCCATTTAGAATGATGTTGGCCTTTGGTTTAGCATAGATAGCTTTTACAATGTTGAGGTATGTTCCTACTATCCCTAGTTTTTCTAGTGTTTTGAGCATGAAGAGGTGCTGAATATTTTGTCAAATACTTAGAGATTTTTTGAGGGGGGGTATTAGGGATTAAACCAAGGGGTGCTTAACCAATGAGCTATACCCTCAGTCCTTTTAATTTTTTATATTTGTAGACAGAGTCTCACTCAGGTACTTAGGGCCTTGCTAAGTTGCTGAGGATGGCCGCAAAATTTGATTCCCCTACCTTAGCCTACTGAGTTGCTGGGATTACAGGCAGGCAGCACTACGACTAGCTGAGGGCAAGGATTTTTAAATCCATTTTGTTTACTGCCCTATTCCCAGTGACTACAACAGTACCTCACATGTAATAAATGCTCAGTAAATATTGTGGAATAAATTATTGCCATTTCCTCAACCTGAGATGTCTACTATTGCTGCCTTTTCCCTATTAATAAGCTTTCCAACTAACAGGGCTCATCATGAATGACATGTATTCCATGGAACACTCTGTGACATTTTGATTATTCTCCCCAGTCTAAGCTCTCATTTCTTTGAACTCCCATAATATCTTGTTTATACTTTTCTTACATTTCTTTGCCTTTCATCTTAGACATTTTTATCTAATCTTGCTTACTAGATATTAAGGTCTGAAAGCACGGACGGTGTCTTATTCATTTTCATATTCCCTATGGTGCTAGTATAATGCCTTGAACATGGTAGATGCTCAATAAGCATTTGCTGATTGAATTGAATTGAATTTGTTCTCCTATTTATGTACTTAGTTTTATATGAATTTTCAGATTTCTGAGCCATGCTCCCAAACTATTAAATCTCTATTCAGTTTATTTCTTAGGTATCCTAAATGTTCAAGCTTAGAAAGACTATACTTTTTATCTGTAATTGCAGAAGAAGCCAATTTGTCTTACCCAAGCCATGTTTCCATTGCCCGAGGACTTTGTACCACATCACAAAATTGTTCTGAATATCATAAGGGGGAATGTGTCAAATATGGTATCATAAGGGGGAAGACATCAAATATGGTAGTATACAGCTGGAATTTGGTGGTCTAGTAACCTTTCACCTAAAAATATAGATAGAGGGAAAAAACTTTGTGTTGATAAAGTATATGTCACAAAATCTATGCATTTAAACTAATGCACTTTATAGGGTAAGCTCTTCAAATTCTCTCTCATAACTTATTAACTCATTCTTATACTTAAATCATGATTATTGGATTTCCTAGCCAACACCTGTGGGGAGGCAGTTTAGAAATTTTACAAGGCTCATAGAAGACGGTAGGAGGGAGGGACAGCTTACTCTAAGAAAGAAGGCAGAAAAACTAAAAAACAAAAAACAAAAAAAACAAAAAAACAAAGCAGGCCAAGGACTCACAGAAGTGTGGGACTAATAGCCCTATATTGCTTAAATAGGCCTTGAGGGCATCAATGTGTTGTAACAGCACAGTAATTGATGTTCATAATAATGACCCAAATTCATCAAAAAACTATTAAATTGTGATCATCCTCCATATTCTGCTGATTAAGATAAGCGATGAGTATTAAGTATTCAGATTTCCATCCAGGAGATTAAATTAAAATGGTTTTGTGAACCTTTCACTAGTTGGACACAACTTGAATAACTCATTCCTGAGTTACAATCAAGCTTTTCCTGCATTCAATATATACCTTTCTGTTTCAGTTCCTCTAACTAGAATTGAAATGCATTGGTGAGGCAGCATGAGGCAGTAAATCCATAAAAATGAATTGTTCATTCACACTACATTTATAACATAGGAAATACGATTATAGAACAGATGTTGACTGATCGAAATGCTGTATGCTCAATCATGTTAGTGTTTATTTGATAAAGAATGCCATTTGTTTAGCTTTGCTCATTTATTCAGTGACTGTGACCTGGAATTTTATTAGATGCTGTATAGCTGTCTATCTCTGCTCAGCAGAATGCTGAGAGAACCTTAGCTTGAAGGAGATTGGATGTGAAGTTGGAGTTTTTTTTTTACCTTTGGGAGTGAAGTTGGGAAGACAATTTTTGAAGTTTCTGACTTTAAACATCTTTGTTTTGTTGTGTTTCATTTATGTATGGGCACCAGAACATAGAAGTGACAAATAGTCTGGCAGTATTCATTACTTGTTTAACTTTATTCCAAAAACTTGTATCTTCCAAAAACTCTTTTCAGTGACTACCCAGGGAGAGAGAGAACCAAGAAAATTTCCTGAAATGGAACTATTCACAATTGTTGTCTTTCTTAAAAACAAAACTAAAATTTAATTTTAAATGTACTGATACTAAACAGCTTCTATATTTGAAATAAATTATTCAACTAAATTTTTGTTCTTCCTTGGAGCCTGTTAGCAAATATCTTTTGTGTGGTAGCAATATTCAGCAAATGATTTCATGGGAATATTTATTCAGATGTTGTATTTTATTTTATTAGCTGATATTATCTTGGATTTTATGGCATAAACACTAGTACAATAAGTATTTGAATGAATAGATTTAGGAACTAGAGAATTTGGAAGAATCATTTCAAAACTTCAATTAACTTTGCATCTAAACCTATCATCTCAGGTGATCTGGGAATGTATTGTGTAATTCTTGTTACAGTAAAATAGATTTTAAAAATTAAGACCCTAAGCAAAATAACTTAGAATCACCTTTATTTTAAAAATAAGATAAATAGGTTTATAACACTGCCACTTAAATATTTTGGTGTACAGTTTACCCTTTTGGTAAAGGCAGAAGACTGTTTTTAATGGTTGCCAGTGCAGATCCAGAGTGGCTAAACTCTAAGCTATATAGACAAACTGAAGACAGTTCAGGGGAATGTGGTATCTTATGTAAATATAGTATATTATGCAGCATTACAAATTACTTATAATATCTATAAATAACTTTTAAAATTTTACTAATTGATAAATAAACCCAATACATGTTAACACAAATAGCATTTTAATGAACAATAAATTTAAATTCTGCTTATCAAGAACATGATTATGTGAAGTGACATTTCTTTTTCTGCAAGTGCACAATCATCACCATAATCTTAGAGCAACAAAAAGAAATTCCATATTCATAAACAGTCACCTCCCCTTTCTTCTTTTTTAAAATTTTTTTGTATCTTTATTTTATTTATTTATTTTTATGTGGTGCTGAGGATCGAACCCAGTGCCTCACGCATGCATGAGAGGCAAACGCTCTACCACTGAGCTATAATCCCAGCCCCTCCCCTTTCTTCTTAATGCTCCTCTTTTCCAGCCCCTATGAACCATATAGAGATATCCTGTCTCTATAGATTTAACTATTCTGGACATTTCATTTAAATAGTATTATATAATATATGATCTTTTATGATTGACTTTTGTACTTACAACAGTTTTTTCAAGGTTCATCCATATTATAGCATAAGTAAGTATTTCATTTTTATGGTTGAATGATATTCTATTACATTGATATACCACATTTTACTCATCCATTCATTCATCCATCCATCCATCCTCCATCAGTGAATGGGCATTTGGGTTGTGTCTACTTTTGAGCTCTTTTGAAGAATGCTGCTGTGAACATTTATGTACATGTTATGTGGATGTGTGTTTTCATTTCATTTATGGGAGTAGAATTGCTGAGTCATATGGCAGTTTTATGTTTTAATTTTTTGAGTACTTGTCAGACTGTTTCCCAAAATGCCTACACCATATCACATCCCCACAAACAGTGTATAGATGTTCCAGTTACACCGCATCTTTTTTTTATAAATCAAATCCATCCTAGTGAATCCAAAGTGCTATTTCAATTATGGGTTTGATTTGCATTTCCCTGAATACTAATGGTGCTGAACATCTTTTCATGTATTTATTGGCTATTCAGATATCTTCCTTTGGGGAATTTATAATTTGAGTTATTTATCTTTATATTATTGAGTTGTAAAATATGTTTGTATGTATATATATACACACACACACATATATATGCACAGATAATGGTTTTATAGTTTTAGTCCTTACACTTAGGTCTGTGATCCACTTTTTATTTAGTTTTTCTGTGTGATATGAGGAAGGAATCCAGATTCATTCTTTGGTATGTAGATATCCAGGTTTTCCAGCACCATTTGTTTGAAGATTGATTTCTCCCTACTGAATTGTCTTGGTACTTTTTTAAAAAATTCAGTTGATTGTAAATATAAGGGCTTATTTATAGACTCTCATTTCTATTCCATTGATCTATATATCTGCATATCATTACTGTTGATTTCTTTATGTATAGTTAGTGACAATACAACAGTGTCTTGATTACTTTGGGGCTTTGTAGTCAGTTTTGAAATAATCTTTTAATTTTATAACTGTTAGCAAGATTGCTTTGTCCCTTGAATTTTCGTATGAATATTAATATCAATTTCAGTTTGTTGGTTTCCACCTGCATGAGTTTTTTGTGTGGTTAAGATGGTAAATTTAATGTTATATTTTTTGCTACAATAAAAAAATGTAAAGGAATGAAGAAAGATATAGCATGCTAACACTAATGAAAAGAAAATAGGAGTAGCTCTATTAATTTTAGACAAAGAAGATTTCAGAACAAGGAAAATCATCAGCAATAAAGAATCCAAATAATCAAAATGACATAATAATAATAAATATTTATATTCTCAATAACAGAGCTCTAAAATGCATGAAGCAGAAAAAACTGCAGAAAGAAATCAGCAAATCTACAATTCTGGTCAGAGAATTGTGCTGCTCTGTAAATAATTAATTAAACAGAAAGTAAAGATATTGAAGGCATGATCAACACTATTAACCAAATTGTCCTTTTATAGTTTATTCTGATGGATGAAATTTTGATGGGTTGTATTGAAACTGTAGATCAATTTCTGAGCTATTGCTGTCTCTTAACAATATTGTCTTCTAATCAGAGAACATGAGATTCTTTTTAAAAAAAATTTTTCTTTTTAGTTGTCAATGGACCCTTATTTTATTTATTTATATGCGATGCTGAGACTCGAACCCAGGGCCTTCACACATGCTAGGCAAGCACTCTACCACTGAGTCACAACCCAGCCCAGAACATGGGACTCTTTTATCTGATTTCTTTAAAAAATATTTTGTAGTTTTCAGTATAAGTTTTGCACTTTTTTGTCAAACTTATTCCTTAGTATTTTATATTTGATGCTATTATAAAAGGATTATTTTCTTGGTTGTACTAGGAAGTGAATCCAGGGCACATATAAGCATGTGGTTTACCACTGAGCTATATCCCGAGCCCTGGAATTATTGGTTTTTTAAAATTTTATTTCTGATTATTTATTGAAAACAGAAATACAGCTAATTTTTTAGTTGTAGATGATACAATAACTTTTTTTATTCATTTTTATTTTTATGTGGCGCTAAGGATCAAACCCAGTGCCTCACGTGTGCCAGACAAGCACTATACCACTGAGCCACAACCCCAGTCACTAATTTTTTTATATTGTCCTTGGACTCTTCAAACTTGGGAAACTAACTTCTTAGCTTTCATAGATTTTTCAAAAAAATTATACAGGTAAACTAGGTTTTTCTCTACATAGTATCCTGTCATCTGCAAATATAGTTTTAGTTCTTCCTTTTCAAAATGGCTATGTTTTATTTCTTTTTACTGCCTTATTTCATAACTAGTAACAAGGTGTGGAATAGAAGTAGTGAGAGAAGACATCCTTGTCTTGTTAGGGGGTAAGCATCCAGTCATGTATCATTTAGAGTGATGTTAGCCATGGGTCTTTCCTGGGTACAGTTTATCCAGTTGAAGATGTTCCCTTCCATTTCTAATTTTAATTTGTTTTTATCATGAGAGAGGATATTGAATTTTATTAACACTTTTATATATCTATTGATATGTTAATGGATTTTTCTTTATTCATACAGTGTATTCTTTTATTGATATTCTGATATTAAACCAACCTTGCAATGGGATAAAATCCACTTGGGCATGGTGTATAATTTTAATGTATTGCTGGATTTAGTTTTTTTTAAATATTTTTAAGTTGTCGATGGATCTTTAATTTATTTATTTATACGTGGTGCTGAGAATTGAACCCAGTGCCTCACACATGCTAGGCAAGTGCTCTACCACCAAGCCACAACCCCAGCCCCAGGATTTAGTTTGATAGCATTTTACTGAGGACCTTTATGGCTATATTTATAAGGGCCATTGGTCTATAATTTTCTTTGTGATGTCTTTGTCTGGTTTTAATATTAGGGTAATATTGACCTCATAGAATGCATTGTGGAGTATTTTATCCTCTTAATATTTCTTGAAAAAGTTTGGGAAAGGTAGTTTTTGATTGTTATTTAAAGTTTTACTAGAATTCCATCAGTGAAGCTATCTGTGCCTAGGCTTATATTTGTGAGCAATTTTTTAAAAAGTCAACCTCATTGGTTTTAGGTCTCTTCAATATTTTATTTTTCTTACTGAATAGAGTTTGGTAGTATTTGTCATTATAGGCATCTTTCCATTTCATCTTAGTTATGTACTTTGTATATATACAGGTTTTCTAATTATTCACTCATAATCCTTTTTATATCTGTATTATGTAGTAATGTCCTTTATATTAACATATTGTTATCATCCCCTAGACTCCTGCTATGTCCCAGATAATATTTCCTTTTTGGTTGGAATGGAGTAGGCCTCCAACTCAATCAAACCAAATATTTTACCAGGAAAAGAAGGCCATGTTTACTGGTACAGTGCTGTGATGGCAAGAAATAGATTCCAATAGATGAAGAGACTTAGAATTGTAACAGGAAGAAAAGTTACATCTGTTTCGGTGGTATTACCAAAGAACATTTGTGGAAGCAGAGGCCCTTATAATTGAAAGATACTTTGAAGGTTATCAAGTCTTATTCAGTAACACTGATAGCAGACATTTACTGCATTTTCATTATATGACAGGAATAATGATAAATGCTTACCTGCATCTTTTCTTTTAATCCTCACAACAGCCACTAGAAATATATCCTATTGTTATTTGCATTTTTATAAGAAAACATATATGGACAGGGGAAACTACCTATGTTTACAAAGCTGAGAATCGGCAGATGTAATTTTCATACATAAGTCTGATTCCAGAATTGTGTTCCTTAATACATTATGTAAGGACTGGGCATGCAGCTCAGTCAGTGGTAGAGTGCTTGCCTAGTATGTTTGTGGCCCTGGGTTCAATCCCCAGTACCAAAAAATATAACAGCTTAATACATTATATATGACTCTTGTGCATTGTGAGTATACCTTCCAGGGTGTTCCTGAAAGATTGTTCTATATTCTGCCAGAATATCTTTGAGGATGGTCAGTTTACTATTTTCTTAAGGCAGTACTTTCCATTATTTGACAAAGTTAGTGACTAGTAAGAGATGTTGAGCTAAAATCCGATTCTTTAAAACAAAACAAAACAAAACAAAACAAAAAATCATGGGCTGGTAGAAGGGGAGGAATTTAGAGATTATCTAATTCATTCTATTCATTTTGGAGAGAGAAATTTCACTTTAATGAACACAGGTGAACAAGATTATGTAGGAGTTCCAGACATTTTTCTCTCAGGCCTGATAGTTAGTCTGTTCCTTATTTTTTAGATCAATGCTTTTAATATTTAAGATTGCTTTTGTTATTACTCTTAATTTTATCTCTGTGTCCGACATCCTTGGTTTTTTTATTCCTTTCTTGGATGAATGATTTTCAGGCTTTTCACTATTCTGGAAACCATACTTGGAACCGAATCTCAGTTGTTTAATTCCCTCATTCAAAGTGTACCATGCAGAACTGAACTCCCATACTTCAGAGATTATTTGTTCAGCCCAGCCTTTATATAGTTATTAGAATTCTGTTAATATAGACCAAGATTGTTAAGGCTTTTCTTTTCAGCAGTTATTTCATTAAATTATGGCCAGGTCAAAGTAGCCATTTTTGAGATGAAGCATATATGATATCAATGTTCTTAACACTGATTTAAGAATTGTTTTATTTTTCAGTTCTGAATATTTACATGCTGGTGTCATCAGTAATCCATTTTCTTAGAGACTGATTTTCTGGAAAAATTAGATGACATTTGGAATTGATCATTATCAGACAATTTATTCTTATATCTTTATACCTTGATTTGACTGGTTAATTTATAAGCACCAACATTTTCCATACTTGCTGTTCAAATCTGTTTTAGGTAAACTAGCTTACAGACCATTGACTTCTAGTAGAATTGTAAAGTTGATCTGTCTCTGAAGCTCAGGTGATGAAAGACTTTGTGTCTCAAGCAAAACTATTGATAGTCCTGAGTTAAATGAAAGTGGTCTAACCTGGAAATCAGAAGCATGTTGCTTCCTCAGTATTGCTCTCTTTCTCTGCCCTCTATGAGGTGGGGAGAAGGCATCATGGGAAAAGGTTTTAGGAGTTACAGCAACTGACCTATGGCTCACCTAAACTATATTGTAAAAGAAAATGAAATAGCAGTATGAAGACAGGATCAGTTTTTTATTGGAATTTAGATACTGTTACTTTTCCTTGAATGGTTCAGGACAAGTTTATAAAGGAGATCTCTTAAAGAATAGGAGGGAAACCTAAGGATTGAGCTACTTTTTATTACACTTTAGGTGTTGTCAGAATTATCTTGGTACATTATATTAATTATCTTGGTACATTATATTAAGATGTAAATGTTTACCCACTATAATATATAGAAGGATTGCCATTTATGAATACTTAGGTGTTTTTGCCTTGGAAAATGTTAATTTCTCTAGACTGTCCTCTGTGCACCTCAGTATTCTTATCTATAAAACGAAGAAAATAAGAGTATGTGAAACACTCCCTAGTTCCCAGACATCCCATGCAGAAAGTCTTTTGTCTCTCCACTTAACTCTTCCAGGGTTGGCTTTAAACTACTTTTAAAACTTCATACATTGATCTGATTATAATATCTTTGAGGTCAGACACTGATTTTTTTTCATCTTTTATGACCTTCATATTTCCTGATCTAAAGCTCAAATATTTAATATACATATTTATTATAATAATTTTAGTGGCCTTTTTAAGCCATAATTTTATCTCATTTTTTCTTTAAAATTTTATCTCATTTTTTCTTTAGGGATTTATTTAAGTATATGGAACAGCTTGGACAAGAAAGAGTAGAAAAAAGGAAAGAAGAGAACAGAATAAGTGTACTTGACATAAGAGCTGAGTTAGGAAACACATAAGAAGTGAAAAATTATGTGGATGGTTTAAAATTTAAGCAGAAATGCATCAATGACTATTTAAGTCTGAGGGAAAGTGCTGAGTGACTTCACTCTTAAAGATAAGTGAAAAATGACTTGATTAGGCACAGTAACAGTGTTGTAGAGGAGCAAAATTAGAAGACGGAACAATGAGAAGTCAATCAACATAAGACAGCATTCAAGTTGTAAGACTTTTTAAAAATGTCTAATAGTTGACTAGTAATTTTTCTAGGGCTCTGACCATGGAGGAGTTTTAAGGAAAGCATAGTGGTTAAGCACATGTGCTTTGGAATGAAACAAAGGTCTGTCACTGTCTGTTTGAACTGGGCCATATTACTTGATTTTGTTTAACCTTGGTTTCCCCTTCTGGAAAATGAGTTCTGTAGTACCTACTGCAAAGGATCTTTGTAAACATCAGGTGAAGAAATGTGTCAGTGTAATGATAAAAGCATTCAGTAAACATTAGCTGTTGTTGGTTATGTCTTCACATTTATTTACAGCGGAGAAGTTGAAAAACAGTGATAGAGCAGGAGGGTATGACCATAGGTACTATGCCTGAGAACTGGGTGACTTGGAAGAGAATGAAGTTTAGGAGGAAATAGGTGGAAATATTATCATTGCAATGTATGTATAACACTTTTATAAAGTGTTTTCCAGTACAATATGTCATGTGGTTCGCATTTCACTTTAACCCACCCAAACCATCCTCTGGAGATCTGATTGACTTTAGCATATATGTGGAAGACCTGATGCTTAGTCACTGGTTAAGCAGACAAAGAAGCAGAGTAATGAATGTCATCACTCTCACCTTTGCCCTTCCCTCCATCCCAATCTCCCTAATCCGTTTGGTGGGAAAGGGGGTAACCTTAGTCAATGATGTGACAAACATATTCACCTTCCCCCGCACACACAAATATCCTTTTGAGCAGCACTTAAATGGAGCAACATTTCAGAATTTATGTGTGGCATATAGTGTTTGAGATTTGGATTAAAACCATCAATGAACCACAAGAAAGTAATCAGGAACATAATTGAGCAGGTGGAACAAATTTATTAACTCTGTTTTGGGGAAACAATAGGTGGGGCTCTTAAGTAATAAATAATCCTTAGGTTCACTGTTCCATAATCAGGGTGAGAATAAGGGAGGGGATAATGCATAGTTTCTGAAAATATCTAAGAAAACAAGTCCTGCCTCTGATATGAGTGATTTCAATCGTGTAATGGAGGAACTTCTTCCTAGTCATGTCCAGAAAAATGAAGAAGCTTGCCATTAGCTTTACTGTGATGCAGATGTGACTTCAAAGAATCAATTCATTCATCTTGTGCATGTTGTGGTATATAGCAGTAATTCAAACTATCACAAAACATGGAATTTGGAGTATGAGATTAAAGTGTAATGTGTGCTACATCAAGAGGTATAATTTCTTGCTTATGTTGGATTACATATTGAAAATATAAAATTATGGCTATACTGGATTAAGTAAATGTTATTAAAACCAAAAAAAAAGAGGTATAATTTCTGTTTAGTATTGATCCTTAAGACAAAGCTGAAGATATATTTACCATAGGGTTCCTATTTAAAAGGATTAATTTTAGTATTAGAATATCTGAGTTAGAACAGAAGTAAAGGTCACAGCTAAAGTCCTCACTCCTTTGTGAATCACCTCTACAATTATCTCTACCATGGTGTCGTCATCCTAGGTTTGAAATGTGTCAGTAAAAGAGAACTTGCCCTCACCAGAGATAGCTCATGTCATTTGTAGGCTGATCTAGTTGTTATAAAAATCTTCCTTATTTAATATAGTAGTCATAAATTCTCTTCCACATGGCAGCCATTCAGATGGCAGACAGAGATGACCATGTCCCCTTGAATTGTCTCCAACTCCCCATGCAGATGATAAACATGTTCTTTCAACTATTCCTTTGTTTTTTGTTGTTGTTTCCACTGTGTATTTTAGTCATAATTTTGTAGCTGTATTTTTACACAACCTCTGACTTTTGAGCTCCTTGAGAGCATAGGCCACATCTTATCTTTGAATGTGTCTGATTGTCGCAAGCGGCGTAATTAGTAATTACTTGTAAGTGAGTTGTCTTTAAACGCAAGTGTATAGTCAATCACAACAATCATCAAATATAATCAATTAATGCAGAAAATGTTGGGTGTGCTGGAGCACCCCAGCTAGGTAGGATTCAATGTACACTAATTAAACACTATAGGTAAGTCACACTACCCTAGGACAAGTAAACATTACAAGTAATTCACACAATCCTAGGGCAACCACGAGCCCCAAAATACCTCCAGTGCCACGTGACTTCTCTTAGCCAAAGAGTAGACATTGTCTGTTTGGTAGTTCTCTACAGCCGACGGCTGGACATCAGGGAATGGTGGAGTTGACCCAGGGATGGACAGCAAGTCGGCCAGTCTCACTGATGTCCTTGGAGCAAAACCCCCAATGTGGCAGGACAAGCAGTTTAAATGCAGTTGCAAGTTGCCGTTGTAAGCTGGTGATTGGTTACACCCAGTAAAAGCCAATGTGCATTGGTTATGTCCAGTGAGATAAAGTAATTGCAATTGGGCATATTCTTTGAGCATGTGCATGGAACTGTACTACCTATCAATTGTAACCAGTTATTGCTAAGCATGCCTATGGTTAGGTGCCCTTTACAGCCCCTTATCTATTGCAGGCAGGCATGACTAAGCATGTCAATGGCTGCTGTCCAGGCATGTCTATGGCATATGCTCCTTACACTGATATACAGAATTCTTTGAATGGGACAACATGGTACTGATTCTCTTCACTCTCTAGTCTACTCTTGTGAGGTTTTTTTTTCAATACTGGGGATTGAACCTAGGGGTACTCTACCTCTGAGCTACATCCCAGCCTTTTTATATGTTATTTTGAGACAGGATCTCACCAAGTTGCCCAGACTGGCCTCACACTTGGCATCCTCCTGCCTTAGCCTCCCAAGTGGCTGAGACTACAGGTGTGTGCCATTCATCTCTAGTTTATCCTTGTTTGGATGTTGTCTGATTTATCCTTTGTTAAACAAATTTTTACTGATTGCTGTGTAATGGGCACTGCTAGTGTTTAGGAACAGAACAATGAAAGAAACATATAGTCTCTGACTTCATGGAATTTAAAACCTAGTGTGAGAGACAAACAAGGAAATGGGCAGTTCAAAACAAGGCCATGAGGCTGCATTAAAGGAAGGACATAGCACATGGTCTCTAACCAAGCTTTTGGGGATCAAGAGAAGGTGTTTCCTATTGTAAAAATGAGGAAAATATTTTTAGTATAGTCTGCCCTGACTCTAATGACCATACATTGATCTGGATTTATGTGTTATTGCAGCCTTTAGGTGATACTTGCCTTTTAAAATGCTAGATTGTTGGTGGCTCAAACCTGTAATCCCAGCACTTTGGGAGGCTAAGACAGGAGAATCGCGAGTTCAAAGCCAGCCTCAGCAACGGGGAGGTGCTAAGCAACTCAGTGAGACTCTGTCTCTACATAAAATACAAAATAGGGCTGAGGATGTGGCTCAGTGGTCGAGTGCCCCTGAGTTCAATCCCCAGTACCAAAAAAAGAAAAAAAAATGCTAGATTGTTGTTCATTTATTAATTCAATAAGTATTTATTGAGGACCTACCAGGGATGAGGACCTGTACAGGAACTAGAGCTATAACAATGATTAGAAGTAGATTTACTATGAAGCTAATTAAACTTAAGTTCCAAGAACCTTCACTTGCAGGGGCTTTCTACGGCCCTATTGCTCAGTTTTTTTATTTGTAAATTTGTGATCTTTTCCATAAAGACTACACTGCAATTTGTATATGTTTCAAGAAATAATCTGCATCTGCATATGGATAGGAAGAAAATAGTTCCTGTTCCCTGTTTTCATTCAGATGGGCGCAAGAGTGGAATGGGGTGGGGGACAGATCACAAATTGATGAACAGTAGATCTGAAATATGTCAGAAGTAAATACACAAGAAAATTAGAGCAAGGAAATGGATAGAGAGAGTGGTTATGGCATTTCTGTCTCATTTATATGGTCAATAAAAGCCTTTCTTA
Source organism: Xerus rutilus (assembly GCA_028644305.1). NCBI lineage: Eukaryota > Metazoa > Chordata > Mammalia > Rodentia > Sciuridae > Xerus > Xerus rutilus. The sequence goes on along the minus strand of CM053417.1, from coordinate 72,114,017 downwards.
TGAAAATGAGACCTTGAGGAACTGAAGGTAAAAGCAGATAATTAAGCCGGGTTCGGTGGCTCAAGCGTGTAATCCCAGCACTTAGGGAGGCTGAGACAGGAGAATCGCGAGTTCAAAGCCAGCCTCAGCAACAGCAAGGTGCTAAGCAACTCAGTGAGACCCTGTCTCTACATAAAACACAAAATAGGTCTGGGGATGTGGCTCAGTGGTCAAGTACCCCTGAATTCAATCCCTAGTACCAAAAAAACAAAAAACAAAAAACAAACAAAAACGGCAGATAATTAAGAGAACAAACCAAGTAGAGAAGAAAGCATGTGCAAAGGTCCTGAGTCTAGAATGTGTTTGAAGAATAGCAAAGGTGCCAGTGTAGCAGAAACAGTGGTAAGAAATGAAATCTGATGTCATGGTGGTTAATTGAGCTTTCTGTCAACTCAAAACTCATTCACATGTGTACTGTATCAATTTGTAATTTTGGAAATTAATGAAGGGCTTTTCATTTGTTCATGCCAGATTTTATTGTATTGTATTACAATCAGTGTGGTCTGTTAATTCCTGATTCTGACCATCCAAATACTAGTGATGGTTTGAATATTAAATTACCTGCACAAGCTCATACGGCTTGGTTCTGGTTGATGGAACTATTGGGAGGTGGTGGAAATTTTAGGAGGTGGGGCCTAGTGGGAATAAGTTAGATTGTTGAGAGCATGCCTTTGAAGGTGTTATTGGGACCCCAGCATCTTCCTGTTTCTCTCTTCTTGGAGACCACGAGGTGAGTAACTTCATAACTACCTGTTTCCCATTGTGTTTTCCTGCCTTGCCTAGAGGCCCAAAAGTAATGGGGTCAACAAACCATGCACTGAAATTATGAGCCAATACAGATCTTTCCTCCTTTTAAGTTTATTTTATCAAGTATTTTGTCACAGCAATGGAAAGCTGATTAACACAATTATCTACCTCTGTGTGCTTCGGGCCATCTGCAGATTCAATCAACATGCTTTGTTTGCTATTCTAGTCATCAATGGGAATCTTGAAGGGGATGGGATCTTTTGGCTAGGGACCATTGACATTTTATCTGTAAAACAATATTCAGAATATGATCTTTGAAATGGTTATCACTTCTCTCAGCTCTAATGTGGCATATTAATTTTGACTTTCTGAAAGGGAATTTTGAGACATCATTAAATGCTTTGTTAGAATCAGATATAAAAACAGCACTTTTACCAGAAAGGGAGGGAGGGTAAGGGGGAAGTAGGTAGGGAGGGGATGACCTTTTTTCTTAACAAACACATACTAGCTTCTAGTATTAACCTGTTTCCTTTTTTTTTGTTTGTTTTTGACTGCCCCCAGAATTTTTAATTGAAGTTGTTGTAGAGATAATGGTAGATTCATGTGCAATTGTAAAAAAATAGTAGCTCCCATATACACTTACCCGGTTTCCTTTAGTAGTAATGTTTTCTAAAACTATAGCATAATATCATCTACCCATCTTACTTAGCTTTCTCAAGATTTACTTGTGTGTGCTTGCATGTGTATATTTTGATCTGGATAATTTTATCATCTGCATTTGTTTGCATATCCACTGTCATAGTCAAGTATAGAACAGTTCCAACACCACAAAGATCCTTTGTACATTGTCCTTTTATAAGCACACATACCTCTCTTGCTTGTGATCCTTTTACCCTGTCTGCAAAACCTGGCAACCACTAATCTTATGTTCTCAATATTTTGTCATTTCAAAAATGTCATATTAATTGAATAAGACAGCATGCAAACTTTTGGTATTTGCTTTATTTGTCAGCATAGTCTCCTTGAGATTCATTCAATTTGTTGTGTGTATTAATAGTTTGTTCCTTTGTATTGCTGGATAGTATTGCATGATATTGATGAACCACAAATTGTTTAACTAGTCAGTTACCTGTTGAAGGATAAGGACAGATTCTAGTTTTGGGCAGTTACAAATAAAGCTGCTATGAACATTCATGTACAGGTTTTTGTGTGGACATAAGTTATTATTCTGGGATAAATGCCCAAGTATATCAGCTACTGGTTTGTATGGTGATTGCATGTTTAGTTGTGTTTTTTTCCCTGCAAAGAAAAAAACTGTCAAACTGTTTTCCAGAGTGGTTATACTATTTTATATTCCCACCAGCAAATTTTATTTTCTCACCAGCAATGTATAAATAATCCTTTTTCTTCATATATTTGCCAGCATTTGACGCTGTCACTATTTTTAATTTTACACATTTGGATAGGTGTATAGTAATATCTCATTGTGATTTCAATTTTAATTTCCTTTATAGCTACTCATATTGAATATGTTTTTATGTACTTACTTGCCATTTCTATATACTCTTTGGTTAAATGTCTCTTCATGTCTTTGTCCATTTTCTAATCTGATTGTTTATTTACTGATGAATTTTGGAAGTTCTTTAAACAATCTATATACAAGTCCTGCTACACATATGTGGTTTGCAAATATTTTCTCCCACCCTGTTAACTTGTTTTAAAAAATATATATGTATATATTTATATATATACATACATACATACACACATATAGGCTTTCACAGAGTGTAAGTTTTCAATTTTGGTGAGGTTCAATTTTATAGAAAATAATTGTGTTATATCTAAGAATTTTCTGCCTAGCCATAGATCTCAGATTATCTCCTATATTTTGTTATATTCTTCTATCTTGTTTTCTTGAGTTACTTGAATATTTTTAGCTTGACTTATTTATAGTGTCCTTTTTTATTTTTGGTACCAGGGATTGAACTCAAGGTTGCTCAACCACTGAGCCATACCCTTAGCCCTTTTTTAGAATTTATTTAGAGACAGGGTCTTGCTAAGTTGATGAGACTGGTTTTGAACTTTTGATCCTCATGCTGCAGCCTCCTGAGTGGCTGGGATTACAGGCATATGACACTGAGCCTGATTTATAGTGTCTTTGAGTGTCTCTCTTTTTAAAAAATTTGTTCTTTTAATAAATACATGACAGTAGAGTGTATTGTGACATGTGTGAATGTATCTCTTTATGTAGTATTTGCAATGATACTACTCTGGGCATTACTATATATGTATATGCATATATGCATGTTTGTACATATATATGTGTGTATATATGTACATATACAATTTATAACAGTCTACTAGTATTGACATTTTCCACTAAACCCTAGTTACATTTAGGTCCCTTTTTCTTGTTTTGAAATGTAATTGTCTTGAGTATCAAGTGTTATAATTTTGTTTTAAATAAGATTTATAAAACACATGGAAAAAGGGATAGTTTCTTGTACATACCTATATTTCTACTCTTCCTGTTGTTTCTTTTCCTTCCTGCTGCTCTTGGAATTCCTCTATCATTTCTTTAATGTTTGAAGAACATCCTTTTGCCAGTTTTTAAGGCTAGGTCTTGTATCAATACATTCTTTTTTTTAAATATTTTTTTAGTTGTTGATGGATCTTTATTTTATTCATTTATTATTTATATGTGGTGCTGAGGATCGAACCCAGTGCCTCACGCATGCTAGTCAAGCACTCTACCACTGAGCTACAGCCCTAGCCACTCAATAAATTCTTTTTTATATACCTTTTATTTTATTTTAAAGTTTTTTAGTTGGTGATGGATCTTTCTTTATTTTATTTATTTATATGCAGTGTTGAGAATTGAACCCAGTGCCTCACACATGCTAGACAAGTGCTCTACCACTGAGCCACAACTCCAGCCCTATATACCTTCTATCTATCTATCTATCTATCTATCTATCTATCTATCTATCTATCTATCTATCTATCTATCTATTTATTTATTTTTATGTGGTGCTGAGGATTGAACCCAGTGCCTCACACGTGCTAGGCTAGGGCTGTACCACTGTGCCACAACCACAGCCCTTTATCGATACATTCTTATAGTTTTCCTCCATCTAAGAATGTATTTATTTCCCCTTCACTCCTGAGGGGTTTTACCAGATTGAGAACCATGGTTGAGAGCTGTTTGCTTTCAGCATTTGAAAGATATGTATCACTTCTGGCCTTCACAGTTTCAGAATAGAAATTCCAGACCTTTTGCATTGGTGTTCCCCTGTAGTCAAAATGTATATCTTTCCATCCACTCTTTCCAGATTTTTTTTTTGTCTTTAGTTTACAAAATTGTACTTATAATCAAATTAAGAAGGTCAAGGAACGTGCTATTTTTCCCTCTCATATGCAGAACTAGAGAGAATAAAGACAGGTGGCAGGCAGGGATCTAAGGAAAATCAAAGGGAGATTAGTAGAGAAAAGGGACCAGGGGGTGGGAAGTGGGAAGTGCTGGGGAGTGATAATGACCAAATTATATTGTTATAGTGTGTGCGTGTATGAATATGTAACAACAAATCCTATCATTATGTACAACTGTAATGTACCAATAAAAATGTGGAAAAATTATTTATAATATGTTCCAACATGAATTTCTTAATCCTGTTGGAGCACTCAGTTTCTTGGATGTGTGTCTCTTACTAAATTTTGAAAGCTTTCAACCATTATTTCTTTGAATATTTCCTTAGCCCCACATCGTTTCACCTCTTTCTGAAACTCTGATGGTAAGAGTATTGATTCTTTTGTCATTGCCCCACCGGTGCCTGTGGCACTACTCATGCTTTTATGCTTTTTGTGCTGCTCAGATTGAGTGAATTTTACTCTTCTGTGCTCAGGTTTACCCATTCAACCCTATTTCTTCTCCACTGTACTAGTAAATCTCCAGCAATCTTTTCTTTTTCTTTTTGGACTGGGGCTTGAACCCACTGAGATACATCCCCAGCCCTTTTTATTTCTTGAAACAGGATCTTCCTAAATCCTAAATTGTCCAGGAAATCTTCCATCCTTCAGTCTTCTGAGTCACTGGAATTATGGTCAGACACTACTGTGCCCAGCTTCCAGCAATCTTTGTTTTTTTCTTTCATTTTTCAGTTACATAGTCTTCATATGGTTCTTTTTTATAATTTCTATTTCTTTGCTGAGGTTTTTACTTTTCCATTTGTTCTAAGAGAATTTATAATTTATAAAGACACTGAAGCATTTTTATGATAGGTGCTTTAAAATCTTCTCAAATAATTCCAATCGGATTCATCCCACTATTTGGTCTTTGTTGATTGTATTTTTCTCCTTTAAGTTGATGTTTCCTTGTTTCTTGGTATGATGGGTGATTTTTAAATTACATTATGGACGTTTTGCCTATCATGTCAGGAGATTCTGAGTTTTATTTAAATATTTTATTTTAGTAGACAGTTACCTTATTCAGGTTTAGTTTGTGAGTTGTGGGCTACTTTTGTGGTTTGTGGTTCCAGCAGCAGTTTAATTTTCATATCCTTTGTTGTACAATAGTACAGTCAGGGGGCTGGGGTTGTGGCTCAGTGGTAGAGCACTTGCCTAGCACGTGTGAGGCATTGGGTTCGATTCTCAGCACCATGTATAAATAAACGAAAAAAAAAGTTCCACCAACAACTTAAAAAAATATAAAAAAAATCCCTTTAAAAAAATAGTATAGTCAGTTTGATTGAGTTATCTGGTGCAGCTGGTACTGCTGCTTGTGTTATTGGTGGTACCTGAGTGGGCAGAAGGGCTTCCTTCCCAGGCCTGTTACTGGATTTGTCTGTAAGGAAAGTCATACTGGGATCTTACACCACTTTCTCTAGCCCTACTCTGCCCTAGTATGTCTAGGTAGGAGAGAAGAGTCTTAAGTCTGAGATAAAGAAGTTTCTAAGAAGTAGCATACTTCTTTTGACTGAGTTGTCATCTCCAGTTCCATTTTCCCTCCCAGTGTCTTTGGGTGAAGTTGGAGAGTTTTGCATCCGTAGGGACAAAAAGTCTTCTCACACCATTCTACTTGCTGCAGCTGTGCCTTTCCAATAGGCTCTGTGTTGTCAACTTCAGTGTCTCTGGGTGGGCTAAAGCTCTCTCAGGGATGGAGAAGAAGGGGAGAAGTGCCTTCACCTGGCTGCTTATTTCTGGCTGGGCTTCCATTTAATTTTCTAATTCTCTGTGGTAGAGATCTTGTGCTCACCTAATCTTGTCAGAGGACTATTTGATTCAAGAGATGAATGAACCTACCTGGGTTGACCTCTGTTGCTAAGGGAGAGATTCAGAAGCACCAGGTCTGGGTGTTCTTTTTCTTTGGGGAATGAGGATATGAGACTTTGTGCTCTTTCTCCATTCTTTGGTGATAAGAAGCTCAGTTTCTTCTTATCACCCTTCATAGTTCAACTTTGGTTGCCTCTAGTGCTGTTTTCAGGTTTTATAGTTGTGTTTAGCTGAGAGTAAAAGGGGAAAATATCATCCTGCTCAGATTGAGAGTCTTTTAAATAATGTATTCTATCAAACTTGCCTAGAATTGCAGTTACATTCACCTGCTTGCTGACCTGACGTTTTTTGTTTCTAAATCAAAAGTACGTGTGCCTCTCTCCAGACTTATGCCCCTCTCTCATTATTCACAATACTGTCTAGACAGTAGTTTGGAAATATTAGCTCAAGGTCTTTCCGTATCCTGGAATTTATATTAGGACGAGTGCTTCTTAATCTCTTCGTGTGTCTCTGTTTTCAGTTTCCTTCTACTAATGTTTCTTATGCCCTTTCTTGTCCTTCTAATTTTCTTAACAGAGGGCACATAGAAATAAAGTACAAATTGAATGATTTTTCTTTCTTTTTGTCATTTAACATACTAACATTACATTTTTTGTTACTGAATGCATTTGGAAGTCCTTTTTTGCTATCTTCACAATATAAGACTTTCCAAGGCTCAGGTCATTCTGAACCTTGGCCTTTTTAGTAATGTTACTCTTTTGTATTTATAATTGGTTATGTATACTTCATTATATTAGCAGAGCTATATATACCAAAAGAAGAGTCAGAAAGTCTTGTGTTTGAGTCTCACCTTTATATAGCTTTTTCTAGATTTGTGATTTGGAATCAGTTATTTAACCACTGAGCTTCCATTTCCTCATCTATAAAATGAAAATAATACTATTACTGATAAGACCAATTTCATAGGGTTGTTAGGATTAAATGAGATACTGCATATTAAGTGTGTAGCATAATTCCTTACACAGAGTAAGCAATCAGTAAATATCATTACTGCTATTGTTATACATTTTTAAGATCTGAGCTTGTAGAATACTTTCACTGTTGTCTCTTTTGATAACTATTTTTCTCTGTTGTGATTGTATAGTCAGAATTTCTTTTTTGAGAGCCTTCCAGTCGGTTTATGTAAATTAAAGTTCTCAGGGAAGGAGATTGCATATCTTTTAAATTGTGAAATTTCACCTAATTTAATTGCAACTGCCATTCTTAATGCAGTGATGGTGATGGTCCTCTTAGTAGTAAATGCAAATATTTCACAGCTATGTCTCCATGCAATTGATGTGTAGGTGTTAAATTAGCCTTTCTGGTTAACCATCCATAAATATTTCAAAATACATACCTTGTGTGGGTACCCAGCTTGCTTCTACATGCTACAAAAATGTTTTCTTGTTAGGCATTTCACATTATCATATGTCCTACCTGTATTCCTTGCTGTATTTTAAAATAAGTTCATGATTATAGTACATCAGCATACTTCTCTGGTGAAAAATGAAGTTTATTAAACATTTTGTTTGAACTCTCTGAACAGGAATCATAGCTAATATTATATTTTGTGCAGTGTCCAACTTACTGTCATTTGGGTACTGATCACTAATGACTGTGCCTAAAATGATAGAGCAATTGTATGAAGGCCAGCAAATTGACATTATTATGAATGTATTCTAAGTATCTGTTTTCTTCCAGTATATTCTCCTATGAGCTAAAGTTGGTAATCTTTTTAATCTTGGTAAATTCTTTAGGTTTCATGTTTGATAGCTATAATTCTGGAACCTCCCAAACTATCTTAATTAGAGGCATGTTGAAATGTGTTTGAAATTTTTCTGCTATAGTTCAGTTACTTCTGGGCAGTATTATGTAATCTTAAGGATATGTGTTTTCTTCAGGGATTCAACCTTTCTTGCTATCCTCCACCTATTTTTTTTTTAGCTCTCCACTCCTATCCCTGGGGAGAATAGGAATCCAAATCTAAATTGTTGCTAGGCTTTTGCAGATGTTTAGAACTAGGGTCTTTTTAACTCTAACATTCAAATGGTCTAGATTATTTTAGAGGGCCAGCACTGGTGTTGTGACCAATCTGTAACTTGGATAATTTAGATCCTGGTGTCAGAAATCTAATTGGAATGACATAAGATTTAGTGTTTTCCCTCTTGGTATCATGAAATGATGATGTGCAGTGGCTAGGTACTTGTTTTTTTCCATTTTGTTTCATTAGTGAGTTGATTCCAAAGTATGATTTGTATACTTTATGCTTATGAAGTGTTCTTGAGTTCTTTGAGGGAATAATGGTGGTTGGCATGCTTGATTAGTGGATTTGATTAGTGGTGGTTGGGGTGCTTTATGTTCCACTACAGAACTGTACACTTGCCAGCAGAAATCTAGACGCAATGAACTAAGTCCTTGGGCTTGAGCTGCAGTTGACCCTTCTCTAGGCTTTCATGGCCTACTGCCATTTCCTTGTCTCTTCCTTTAGCCCAATTAATGACTTTGCTTTTCATACAGAAGCATATTCTGGCTTTCCTTTGTGCAGGACCTTCTTCCTTAGACTGAATCCACGTTGTACCATGTGTCAGGAATGCCCTTCTCCTTGTCTGCCAAACCCTTTCTCTGCCATCATCTTGAAAGAGCTAGAAATCTCACTTACTTCATTAAACTCTACTGACCCGAGTGTCGCAGAAATGACAGCTCCCTGAGGCATAGATCATGTAAACACTTCTCCCTGTCAGTTTATGTAGATGTTCAGTGTTTTATACTGCTGTCTTGGTATCTTTGTGGGATAGTTATCTGTGTTGTCTGGCATCTTGGATTCTTAAATCCACAAAAGGGAGAAATACTATGAAACCTACTGGATATTCAGTCTTACAAGAAAGTAGGTATTTAATAGATTTTTCTTTGATGGAAATGCCATTGAGGGAAAAAAAGTGGGCAAAGTATCTCTGAAAAATTGTAACTCTTACTGCTTGTTGAACTTTCTAATAGGTAACTGAACTTATAGGCTTAGAAAATGAGCCCTAGACGTGCTGGTGTAAGCTTATAATTCCAGCACTTAGGGAGGCCGAGACAGGAGGATCGCGAGTTCAAAGCCAGCCTCAGCAATGGCGAGGTGCTAAGCAACTCAGTGAGACCCTGTCTCTACATAAAACACAAAATAGAGCTGGGGATGTGGCTCAGTGGTCGAGTGCCCCTGAGTTCAATCTCCAGTACAAAAAAAGAAGAAGAAGAAAATGAGCCCTAGATATTCAACATTTCAATTCTTGGGCACATAGTATCTACTACAGTATTTTAGAAGTTTTATTTGACTTTCCCATAAAGTAGTCAGTTGATTTAAAGACTTGACTTCATTGCTTAGTAATCGTTGCATGCACAATAATGCCATCAACTGGAGAAGTCCTAAATTTCTGCTCTTATAGTGTACAAAATCTGGACTTCTGCTTTTGTGAATGCCATTATATATTAACTATCTGAAAAAAAAACTTGTAGGAAAGGGGCAAAGTCCTCTATAATCAGAACTCTGCCTGAATTTCCTCTTTTATGTTCTGCTATTTTGTATCACTCAGCTAGTTTCAACAATACCAACTAATAATAATTTCCTATGCTCACAGCCATACCTTATACACATTGTGTTATCTTCTCTTGAAGTGCTTTCTTTGTTCTCCAATCCTTTATTCATTTGGCCTATTGTCAACTTAACTGCAAATATCTTCTATTCTGAACATTTTTGACCCTTGCACTAGACAAAGATAATTACTTCCATTTCCATTTTCCCCTAAAGAATCTTCTACACACCACTAGATTTAAATACTTATTATATTTTCACCATTTGTGTTTGTGGTCTTAGTCCTACTCATTCTATTGTGAGTTTCTTGAAGACAGGATGTTTGTTTTCCTGGAGTCTTGTAGAGTTGTTCACACATACTGTCTGCACACCACATGTTGGAATGAATGAATGAATGAACCAAGGTTAGGCATGTCAATAGAATTAGAAATCACAACAATGGGGACTTATAGCTTTAACACAGTTGTAATGGAAACTGGTGTCACACAAACTATGCCTCAAGAAGAATAAGAACACTGGATAAAATTACAAAAAATATCTATTTGAAAAGCATTAGAGGGTTACCAAACCAAAAAGGGTGAAAGCTCCAAAAAGAGATATATCAAGGAGCCTAACATTTTGTGCTACATGTCTCTTCAAGGCATTTTCCAAAGAAAGTAGTATGCATGGAGAGTCTGAGAAGCTGAACTGAAGATAGTAAACTAGACAAAAAAGTTGAGCAGGTTCAGTGAATTCACAAGATTGTAGAGTCAAAAGTTAGAATTAAGATATACCCTGGTAATCAAAATTTGAGGGTCCAAGATGGCAGAGAAAAAGACAAGTACAATGAGTTTAGTCTAGTATTTTACACTATTTTTCCCTTAGGACATTTGGTTATTTACAAGTGGTACAGGGCAAGGAAGTATGAAAGTGGCAGATACAAAGCACAGTAGCTAAGCAGAGCTTTCAGCAATTTCACAATGCTGGAGAGACAAATTAGAGTTCAGAGCCTGCCAATGAGGAGGGACCCTGGTAATTAGCTCAAGTTTTCAGTTGGGATCCCTAAAGGGCTAACCTTTAGGAGTAAGGATGTACTAGAAAAAATACCATTCCTCACAAGCATAAAGTGCAGCTTTGAGTCAGCTCAGTTTTAGGCAGGATTAAGGGGATCTGTCCCTCACCACCTACCAGAAGCAAAGTAAATCTCTTGAGGGAAATAATATCATCCAGAGCTCCTCCAACTTTCAACATACATTGTCTACCATTCAACAAAAAACTTTAGGCTTATCAGTTATATTAGTTTGTTAGGGCTAACATAACAATGTACTATAGTCTGGGTGGCTGGAAAAAAATATTGTCTCAAAGTTCCAGAGGCTGTAAGTCTGAGATAAATGTGGCAGCAGATTTTCAATTTAGTAAAGGCTCTTTCTGGTTTGTAGTTGACTATCCTCCCACTGTGTCTTTGCCTAGCAGTAGGGAGAAGGGAGATCTCTTGGATCTTTTGCCAAGAGTACTAATCTCATTCATGAAGGCTCTGCCCTTATGACTTAATCACTTCCTAAAGGTCCTTGCCTCCTAATAACATTATGTTAGGTGTTAGGATTTCAAAGTATGTACTTGGGGAGAACACAAACATTCAGTCTGTAGCAATATGAGAGAAAGCAAATTCTGGGACAGAAAATTACAAGAACTAAAATGAAGAACTTGGTACATAGGTTTGAATGCAGATTAAGTCTACAGTTCAAGAGAAGATTGGTCAGCTGGAACATAGGTCAATGAAAAAATTCAGACTGAAGTACCAAGAGGAAAAGAGATAGAAAATGCAAAAAATAAATATATGAATAAGTAAGCCTTGCATAATGATGCACACCTGTAGTCCCAACTACTAGGGAGGCTGAGGCAGGAGGATTGCTTGAACCCAAGAGCTTGAAGTTAGCCTGGGCAATACAGTGAGACCCCATCTAAATAAAGAAGAAAGAAAAGATTGTCAACAACCTATTGGCTTCACTTTGGTATGCTTGGGAGGGAAGAGTGATGAAAACATCAACTTGGTCTGTATAATGGAGGGAACAATAGATTTATATTCAGACATCCCTAGGTTAGAACCTCAGTTCTGCCTCTTACTCTCTTACTGAGTATGTGACCTTTGATTAGTGGTTCTCTGAACCTCAGTTTCCACATCCGTAAAAGGAGGATAGAATTGTTATGAAAATTAAATGAGAAAATGTATAAGTGTAAACTCCAAATTCATGTACACAATAGCATTTGTTCTTATTTTTATTGTCCTAATATATAGTAACTTGAGACACTCATGCTATTTTGAGTAGACATTTACAGATAATTATATTCTAGAGTCAACATCCTCCCTAATAACAGAGATTTTATTCCATCTGTTGTGTATATACTTGAGGTATTTGTTGTTCTGTGCTTCTTCTTTCAGGTCTCATTTTATCATCTTTGTCCAAATGTAAATCTACTTCATTAAGATTGATGAGATTGTCTCTTCTGTTTACCCTATTCCTAAAACATCTCATAGAAGTATATAATATTTGGATATTCTAAGGAATTTTTGTTTTGTGTCTTTTATGTCGACTTACCCTTTTGGTTTATTGTTGTTTCTAACTCCTTCTATTCCACAGTTAACTCTGTCAATAAACGTTTGTTGCTGTTCTGTGTACCAGGAACTGTGCTGTTTGTGATAAAAGGAGAGAAATAGTCAGTGGGAGAGCTAGACATTTGAACCCATTTGATATTGTAAGATAAGTGTTACAGGGAGGCATGTGAATACCAAAGAGAGGTTACTTTACCCTAGAGTGACATGGAGAAGGTGATGTATGAGTTAAGTCTCTAACAATTAGTAAAACATCGTGTAGAGAAGGAGAAGATATGCATTTCAGGTAGAGGAAACAGTCTGTACAATGGCACAGGCAATTGTAGAATTTGATGTATTCTGGGATCAAATATAAATTTGCATGATTGGGGTGTAGGGTGTGGGGTAAGAAAAGAGGATGTAGGCACATATTCAAGTGGAAAGGTTGTCAGGAAGAAGAGTAATAATGAGGCAGGGGAGTTACATAAGCTATAGTTGATGGTGATGTGGAGAATGGATTGGAGAGATGTGAGATAAAAAGGTAGAAGGAAGGGGCCGGGGATATGGCTCAGTTGGTAGAGTGTTGCCTTGCATGCACAAGGCCCTGGGTTCAATCCCCAGCACCACCAAAAAAGAAAGGTAGAAGAAAGAATTGGGAGGCTGGTGCTGTCTCCCAAGTGAGAAAAGAGCTAGGGTAGTGGCAGTGGGGTTGGAGAGAAGAGACCAGATGTAAAAGGAATGGCAGAGTTAATAAATAAATGGGTGGTTTGCATCTATTATCCTCTTCTTAGTAAATTTGTAATGTACAGTATCCCCATTGGGTGAGATGGGGGTTTAATGAGGGAAGACCACTTAAGAACATATACATCTGGGTGTGGTGTTGCACAACTGTAATCCTAGCAACCTGGGAGGCTGAGACAGGAGGATCACAAATTGGAGGCCAGCCTCCACAGCATAGTGAGAACTGCCTCAAAAAATAAAAGAGTGGGGATATAGCTCCGTAATGGAGTGGCCCTGGGTTCAATCCCCAGTACTGTGCAAAAAAATCTCCCCACACACACAAAAAAACAGAAAACCATACAAAAACCAAGTAAAATGAACTGAAATAGATGGAAACTGATGCAGCCATGCTTATGATTTAGTGAAGTAACTGTATTCTAGTATCTTTGGGTGACTATTTCATAGCCTTTCTCTTTAAGTCTCCATCACATCTCTGTCTTTAATTGTGAGCTCCATGTTTCTTTTTCACTGAGAAAAGCAAAAGCAATGAGTAGTGAACCTTCAATAGTTCCTGCTCCCATATCTATTCATCTACCTGCATCCATGCCAATTTTCCCTGCTTTTACTATACATGAACTGTCTGTGCTTTTATCTAAAGCCAACCTTTCCTCCTGTACATGAGATTCCATCTCTTCTTGCCTACAAAAGTAAACTACTATAGCAGTTTTTAAAATGTGTACTGGAGATGGAACTCAAAGCTTCTCATATGCTAGGCGAGTGCCCTACGATGGAGCCAAAACTCAGCCCCTTGTTCCAGCAACTATAACCCAATTTTCCTTCTCATTCTCTCACACTCCACAGCTACTCCTCTAGCAATTCTATCAAATAACCACTCTGAATATTTCCATACTTCTTCTTAGCCTTTATATGACTATTGCCCTCATAGAAACCACCATCATCTCTGAACTAGATTATTTCAGTGGCCTCCTAACTTGTCTCTCTGCTTCCACTCAGATCTTCACACAGCATCCCAAATGATTATTTAAAATAAAAATCATGTCTTTCTTTTGCTCCCATTGGCTGAAAATAAAATCAACAGTCTTTAACATGACCTACATAAAACTATACCTCTCTGACCACATTTCTTCCACTTTATCCCTTACTCTTCATACCAGACAAACAGGCCAATCATGTTCTAAACTGGGGTTCTATGTACATTCTAATTCTGGTCAAGAATGTGCCCCTCACCTTTCCACAGATACACATCATATAGTTTGTTTCCTCATCTCCTTTGGGTCTCTCTTTAAATCACAAATATTCTTACCAGACCACGCTTTATAGCACATAATACACTCCTGAACACCATCCATGTTTGACATTTTATCCTGTTTTGTTTTCCTTTATATTTTTCATCACTACATACTTTCCATTTACTAATTTGCTTATTTTGTTCTCCCCTTAGAATAAGTAAATTCTCCAAAGATGAATATTTTGTTTTGTTCACTGCCATATCCATAAAATCTAGATGAACTGGGCACTCAATAAACACTTCTGATGATCAAATGAATTAATCAGTGAATCCATCCTGGAACTGAGTCTTGAGAAAGGTTGTCAAACATGAAAGGCTATTTCTTGGTGGAAAAGAAGGGAAAGGATATTTCAAGCAGAAACTGTCATTTGCAACAACAGAGATGTAAGAATGAATGAGATGCTGAGATTTGTGGACAGTAAGCATTTTGTCTTACTACGGTGCGATAGTAGCTAAGATATAAAGCTTTATCTTCTTGCTTTTTAAATCCTCTCCAGTCTTTAGAGCAAACTCTACTTCTGTGGAGCCCCATTTAACAGTACAAGTTTTACTTTCACAATCGAACTGTTTCCTAGAGCAGGGATAATAGTTCAGTCTTATGCACTTAATAAATGCTCAAAAAGTGCAGGTTTAGGTGTGCCTATAATCCCAACTACTTGGACAGTTAGGGCAGGAGGATTGCAAATTCAAAGCCAGCCTGGGAAACTTAGTGAGACTTTGTCTCAAAATAAAAAAAGGGCTAGGGGTATAGCTCAGTAGTAGAATACCCCTGGGTTACATCCCCAGTCCTGATAAAAAAAAGTTTGTTTGATGTTGGGAAGGGAAATTGCCTCGTGATGTGAGTGCTTTAGTAAATAAAATAATCTACATTGTGTGATGTCTTTTTTTATGGTGTTTGGGATTGAACTGAGACCCTGTGCATGCTAGGCAAATTCTGTACCGCTGAACAATAATCCCAGCCCTTTATAAAAATTTTATTTTTAAAAAATGTATTATTATCATCATCGTTATCATTATTCCAGGAATTGAACCCAGGGGCACTTAATCACTGAGCCACATTCCCAGTTTTTTTTTTTGGGGGGGGGGTGCCAGGGGCACTTAGCCACTTAGCCACATCCCCAGCACTTTTTATTTTTCATTTTGAGACAGGGTCTCACTAGATTGCTTACAACCTTGCTAAATTGCTGAGGCTGGCCTCAAACCTATGATCCTCCTGCCTTAGCCTCCCGAGCTGCTGGGATTACAGGCACGTGCCACCACACCCGGCACATCCCACCACTATTATTATTATTATTATTATTATTATTATTATTAAATTTTAAGACAGAGCCTCACTATGTTGCTCAGGGCCTCGCTAAGTTGCTGAGGCTGGCTTTGATATTGTGATACTCCTGCCTCCACCTCCTCAGCTCTTGGGATTACAGGTGTGCACCACCACACCTGTCTTAAAATTTTTATTTTGAGAGAAAGTCTTGCTAAGTTGCCCAGGCTGGCCAGAAACTTGGGATCCTCCTACTTCAGCCTCAAAAATAGCTGCAATTGGGCTGCAGTTGTAGCTCAGTGGTAGAGCACTGGCCTAGCATGTATGAGGCACTGGGTTTGATCCTCAGTACTACATAAAAATAAATAAATAAAATAAAGGTGTTATGTCCATCTACAAATTAAGAAATAATTAAGAAAAAATTACCATCAACCCTGAATTGAAAAAATAATAGCCGTGATTACAGCTGTACATGACCATACCAGGCTCACTTTTTGACTTTTGATCATTGAACCATAATGAAAAACACTTATTACATTTATTTCTTTCTCTTTATTTATTTGTTCTAAGGTAATACTACTGAATAAATATCCACTCCCGGATACCAATTCCCTTCTTTTTATCCTGGGATGATACTCATATGTGTCAAACTTCATCAATTTGTTTACTTAAAACTGGTGAATTTTTGTTTTTCCTTATTTCCTCTCTAAATATTTGGTTAGATTCTCCAGTGAAACCATGTGAATCTGGAATTTTCTTTGTTGGAAAGGTTTATAACTATAAATTCTGTTTTACTGAGTAGATACAGAATTGTGCAGGATATCTATTTCTTCTTTAATGGGTTTTGTTATTTTGTATCTTTCAAATAATTGGTCCATTTCATTTAAATGTCAAATTTATGTGCATAGAGTTGTTCATAATAACCTGTATTTGTCTTTTTGTGTGTGTGTGATGCTAGGTATTGAATTCAGGGCCCTGTGCATGCTGGGCAAGTGGTCTACAACCAAGCTACACCTCAGCTCCCGTTTTTGTCATTTTGATGAGTATTTGTTAACTCCACTTTCATTCATTTGGTGTGTGTGTGGCACTAATTGAACCCAGGCACAGTCTATCACTGAGCCACATCCTTAGCATTTTTAATTTTTTAAAATTTTGAGACAAGGTCTTGCTAAGTTGCCTCGGCTGCCCTTGAACTTGTGATACTTGAGCCTTACCCTTCTGAGTAGCTGGGATTACAGGCTTGTACCACTGCACCCAGCTTTCATTCTTGATATTAGTGATTTCTGTCCAGTTCCCTTTTTTCTTGATTTTAATGTTAAAGGTTTATCAATTGCATTGATCTTTTGAAAGAACCAGCTTTTGGTTTTGACTTTTCTAAATTTTTTAAATAGTCTTTCCTTTTGCTTACTTTGAGCTTATCTTGTTATTCTTTTCTATTTTTATTAAGCTGGACATTTAGGTTATTGAATTCAGACTTTTCTTCTAGCCTATAATGAGTATTCAATGCTACAAATTTCCCCTAAGTACTGGTACAGATGTTGACCAGGAGTGTTGAGATTCAACATGCTTGTTCTGTTGTTGATCTTAGGGGAAAAGCATTAAATCTTTTACCAGTGAGTATCATGCTAGCTAAAGATTTTTTCGTAGATGCTCTTCATCAGGTTGAAGAATTTTTTTTCCTTTTGTTGAAAGTTTTTATGAAGGATATATATATATATATTGAATTTTGTCAAATGCTGATTTTGTATATATTGAGAGAATTATCCTTGCTTTCTTTATTTTGGTACCAGGAATTGAACCCAGGGGCTCTTAATGACTAAGCCATATCCCCAGCCTTTTTATTTTTCATTTGAAGACAGGGTCTTGCTAAGTTGCTTAGGGTCTCACTAAGATTCTGGGGCTGGTCTCAAACTTGGGATCCTCTTCCCTCTGACACCCATGTCACTGGAGTTACCAGCGTGCACCAGCATACCCAGCTATACTGATTAATTTTTGAATGTTTTATTAAAGATTTTTGCATTCAACAGAGATAGTAGTCTTTGTTTCTTTCTTGAAATGTTTTGTTGGGTTTTGTTATTAATATAATACTTCATATAAAATGAGTTGGGAAGTTTTCTCTTCTCTTTTATTTTCTAGAGGTTTATGAGAAATTAGTATTATTTCTTCCTTAAATGTTTGGTAGAATTCATTAGTGAAACAATTGGGGCTTGGAGTTTTTCTTCTTAGACAGTTTCTAACAATGAATGAAATTTTAAAATAGGTGTGAGACCATTTGGATTATCCATTTCTTCTACAGTGATCTTTGATAGTTTGTACTTTTCAAGGAATTCATTCCTTTTGTTTAAGTTGTCAAATTTATAGACAGTTATTTGTAACATTCTTTCATTATCTTCTTAATTTCTGTGGAGTCAAGAATGATGCCCTTTCTTTTCTTTCTAATGCTGATATTTTGGGCCTTCTCTACTGTTTTCCAATCAGTCTGGCTATAGGCTTATTAACTTCTTGATCTTTTCATAGGAACAGGTTTTGGTTTGATGAAAAACAAATGACTGACAAATGAGTTCATTGATTTCTGTTTTTATCTCTTTTCCTTCTCCTTATTTTGGGTTTAATTTGCTCTTCTTTCTCTACTATTTCAAGTTGGGATCTTAGCTTACAAGTTTTAGTTCCCTGTACTCTTGGGTTATGTTTGTGGTACTACAGATTGAACTCAGGTGCTTTACCACTAAGGCATATTCCCAGCTCTTTATATGGTTTTATTTTGAGGCAAAGTCTTACTAAGTTGCTGAGGTTGGCCTCAAACCTGCCAAGGTTGGCCTTGAACTTGGAATTTTCCTGCCTCAACTTCTGAGTAGCTGGGATTATAGTCATGTAGCAGTTCCTGGCCTGCTCCCCTCCCCCTGGTTCCAGGGATTAAACTCAGGGGTATTTGACCACTGATCCACACCCCCAGGCCTATTTTGTATTTTATTTAGAGATAGAGTCTCACTGAGTTGCTTAGTGCCTCACTTTTACTGAGGCTGGCTTTGAACTCATGAGCTTCCTTTCTCAGCCTCATGAGCCACTGGGATTACAGGCGTGCACCACCATGCCCAGCTCTATTATCTTTTTTTTAATATTTATTTTAGTTGTAGATGGACACAATATCTTTATTTATTCATTCATTTATTTTTATGTAGTCCTGAGGATTGAACCCAGTGCTTCATGCATGCAAGGCAAGCACTGTACCACTGAGTTATAATCTCAGCCCTCCATTATCTTTTCTTATTTTTTTTGGTACTGGAGATTGAACTCAGGGGCACTCGACCACTGAGCCACATCCCCAGCCCTATTTTGTGTTTTATGTAGAGACAGAGTCTCACTGAGTTGCTTAGCGCCTCGTCCTTGCTGAGGCTGGCTTTGAACTCGCGATTCTCCTGTCTCAGCCTCCCTAAGTGCTGGGATTACAGGCTTGCACCACCGCACTTGGCTTCCATTATCTTTTTTTTTTTAATTTTTTTTTTTAGCTGTAGATGGACATAATATCTTTATTTCATTGCTTTGTATGTGGTGCCGAGGATCGAACCCAGGGCCTCACGCATGCGAGGCAAGTGCTCTACCGCTGAGCTACAATCCCAGCCCCCCATTATCTTTTAATATAAGCATTTGATGCTGTCATTTTCCCTGTGAGCACTGCTTTACATCCCAGAAATTGCTGAATTTTTGTTGAATTCAAAATATTTTAAAATTTATCTTGAAAAAAATTTTTTGCCACATAGGTTATGTAGATATATATTTTAAATTTTCTAGATATTTAGGGATTTTGGCATATTTTTATATTATTGCTTTCTGGTTTTCATTGTGGTTATCAAGTATAATTTGTATGAATATAGAAATAATACAGACTTTGTCACATCATTAGGATGGCTGCCATTTAAAACCACAGAAAATAACGTGTTGGCAAGGATATAGAGAAATTGGAACCTTTGTGCACCAATAATGGCATTATAAAAATAGTGCAACCACTCACTATGGAAAGCAGGGAGGAGGTTTCTCAAAAAATTAAAAATAGAACTACCATGTGATCCATCATTCCCACTTCTGGGCAATTATCCAAAAGAGTTAAAAAGAGGATCTTGAAGAGGTATTTGCACACTCATGTTTGTAGAAGCATCAAAAGATAGAAGCAGTCCAAAATGTCCATTAATGAATGAATGAGTGAACAAAATGTATTATATACATACAATGGAGTATTATTCAACCTGAAAAAGGAAGAACATGCTACAACGTGGATGGACCTTGAAGACATTATTCTAAATGAAACAAGCCAAAAATTGTATGAGTCAATTTATGTGAGTTAATCTAAAGTAGTTAAATTCAAAGAACCAGCAAGTAGAATGGTAATTACTGGGGGTAGTGACAAGAGGGTAGTCGT
The DNA here is from genome assembly GCA_028644305.1 of Xerus rutilus. Lineage (NCBI taxonomy): Eukaryota > Metazoa > Chordata > Mammalia > Rodentia > Sciuridae > Xerus > Xerus rutilus. The sequence goes on along the minus strand of CM053417.1, from coordinate 72,094,080 downwards.
CATTTAATGAATACTAGTTTGCAGTTCAGTTTTGCAAGATGAAAAAGTTTTAGAGATCTGTTTCACAATAATATGAATATACCTAACACCTTTGAAATGTACACTTAAAATGGCTGATGGTAAGTTTTATGTCTTTTTTTTACTGTAATTAAGAAAAAAAATGTAAAGGTCTGTTTTATGGACAAGATTATGGTATAACTTGGTGAACTTTTTCTGTGCACTTGTAAAGACTATATTCTGTTCCTGTAGGATGGAGTGTTCCATAAATGTCAATTAGGTGAAATTGGTTAATAGTGTTGTGCAGTTTTATATCCTTACTGATTTTCTGCCTACTTGTTTTATTGATTACTGAGAGAAGAGTGTTAAAATCTCCAACTAAAATTGTCAATTTCCCTACTTATCCTTTTCAGTTGCATCAGTTTTTACTTCATGTATTCTGAAGCTCTGTTAGGTGCATACATAAGCAGGATCATTAGGACTTCTTGGTGAATTGACCTTTTTATCATTATGCAGTTGTCCCTATTTATTCCTGGTAACATACCTAGTTCTGAAGTTGTCTTTGCCTTATATTATTATAGTCACTACAACTTTATTTGGATTAGATTTTTAATGCTATTTTCCTTCCTTAGCTCATATGTATCTTCATGTTTAAAGTGGGTTTCTTAAAGATATCATGTAGTTTTTCTTAATCAGTTTGACAACATTAGTATGTTTAAAGATGTTTTCAGATAAATTACATTGAATGTAATTATTGATATAGTTGAATTTAGTTCTGCCATTTTATTATGTTTTCTGCTTTGCGCATTGTTATGCTTTGGATCTAGACTGTACCCTAGAGGCTCACGTTTTGAAGGCTTGGTCCCCAGTGTAGCAACATTGAACCAGTAGGGTTTTAGAAAGTGATTGGATCATGAAGATTCTAACCACATCACTGGACTAATGCATTGATGGATTCATAGCTGAATGGACCATTGAGAGGTGGTAGAAACTATAGCAAGTAGCACCTACTTAAAAGGAATGGGTCCTGAGTAGTGTGCCCTTGGGACAGTTATCTTATCCCTGGCCCATTCTGTGATTGTTCTTTTCTTTTCCTCCTCACTTCCTCCATCCCTCTTTCTCTCAATCTCTCTCTGTTTCTTGTCTGCCATTAGGTGAGCAGCCTTGCTCTACCATGCCTTCCCTGCCATGATGTATGCTTCCAAACAGGCTCATAGTGCTGGACTATTGATTGAAACCTCTGAAAATGTGTGCCAAAATGAATCTTTCTTTCCTTCAAGTTGATTTTCTCAGGTATTTTGTCACAGTGATGAAAAGCTTACTAACATATTCCTCTAGTGTTTGTTCTTGTGTTTCCCATTTCTTGTTTTCTTTTGGAATATTATGGCATTTTAATAGCCCATTTAGATTATCTTTTGGTGGTTTTGCTATATGTCATATTTGTATTTTGGTGCCTGCTCCATGGATTACAATCCATATACCAGATATTGCATAGTCTACTTTGAGTTATTATTGTATCACTTTGAGTAATATGAAGTCTTACAACCTAATGGATCCATTTACCTTTATTTCATCATTTTAATTTTTTATAATATGAGGGATTGAACCCAGGGGTGATATACCACTGAGCTATATCTCTAGCCTTTTTTAAAATTTTGAGAGAAGGTCTTGCTAAGTTTCCCAGGCTGGCCTCCAATTTGTGATCCTCCTGCTTTAGCCTCCTGAGTAGCTGAGATTACATGCATGTGCCACCATGCCTGGTTTAAAATTATTACATATATTATATCTACACACATGTAACATTCCACATACCATATCATACATCTTGCTTCTTAGTTGCACATATTTTAAAGAACATCTATCTAATTTTCAGTATTAACAAAATAGTTACTATTTCTGTTGGCACTTTCTTTATTTCTAAAGATCTAAGTTTTCCTTTGATATCATTTTCCTTTACCTAGAATTTTCTTGAGAGCAGATCAGCTGGCATCAATTCTGTTAGTTTTCCTTCATGTAAAAATGTCATTATTTTTACATTCTGAAGCTCATTTCACTGTATGTAAAAGTCTTGACTGACAGTTCTACTTGTTTAGCACTTAAATATGCTTTTCTGCGGTCTTCTGACTCCCATGGTTTATTATAAGAAATCTCACAGTTCCTTGATTGTTCATCTACATGTAATATATAATTTTTAAAGCTGCTTTGAAGATTAAATAATCTTTATTTTTCAGCACTTTGGTTATGATATGTTTGGCCATGGTTTTCTTTGTGTTTTATCATGTTTGGGGTTTGCTGAGCTTTGTGGACCTGTTATTATGCCTTTCACCAAATTTGACAAGTTTTCTGTCATCATACTTTCAAATTTATTTTCTACACTCATTTCTCCTCTCCTCCTAAGATTCCAATGACATGAATGTTAGAATTTTGGATGTTGTTCCACAGGTCTCTGAGCATTTAGATTTTTCAATACATTTCCTTTCTATTATTCTTACTGGATATTTTCTATTGATGTATCTTAAAATTCATTGTCTCTTTTCTCAGTTTTTTCAATTCCATTTTATTATTAAGCCCATGCAATGGTTTTAAAAATTCAGATTATATATTATTCAAATCTAAAATTGCCTTTGGTTCTTAGTGGTTTCAATGTTTTGCTGAAATGATAATCTTTCATTCATTTTAAGTGAATTTACCTTTACCACATATAGCATAATTCTGTGTATTAGTTTTTCATTGGTACATAACAAGTTGCACATAGCTTTGTAAAACAGTACACACTTATTGTCTCCCAGTCTCCATGGGTCAGGAGTCTGGGTGTGGCCTCTCTGCTCATAATCTCATAAGACTGTAATCAAGAATGAATTGCATTCTCAACTGAAGTTCAGGGTTGTCTTCCAAGCTCCCATGGCTGCTGGCAGAAGTCATTCTTTTGCAGCTGAAGGACTGGAGCCCTCAGTTATTAGAAGCTGCCTTTAGTTCCCTGCCACATGGCCCTTTCCCTGCGCAGTTTACCTCATAGCAGCTTGCTTAACCAAGGCCAGCAGATAATTTCTTTCTTCAGTCTGCTAAAAGTTTTTGGTGAAGTTTTTATTTTAATTTTTTTAATATTTCTATTTTATTTTTCTTTACAATTGACAGATAAAAATCAGTATGTATTTATCATGTACAATATGATTTTTAACTTTTTTAGTTGTAGATAGACACAATACATATATTTATTTATTTATTTATTTATTTATTTATAGTGCTGAGGATTGAACCCAGTGCCTCACACATGCTCTACCACTGAGCCACAGCTGCAGCCCCACAACATGATATTTTGAACAGTCTTATGTAATGTAACAATCACTGTAGTGATATTCCATTATTTTTGCCATATAATGTAACCTAATTAAGAGAATAAAATCCCATTACCTTTGCCACAGTTTTGTTGGTTAGAAGCAAGTAAAAATCCTAAAAAAAAAAAAAAAGAAGCAAGTCAAGGTCTACCTGCATTTGAGGGGTAGGGATCACACAAAGCTGTGGCTACCAGGAGGTGAGAAATTATTGATAGGTTTATGTAGGGTATGTTTGCCACAAGTTGCTTTCAAGTCTTTGGTAGTTTTAACATCTAGGTCATATAGAGTGTGGCATCTGCTCTTTGGCTTTTCATTTGTGAATTGGTCACCTTTTCCAGAGTTCTTTGTATGTTGAATACTTGTGGATTGTGTCCTGGGTATTGTGAATGTTATGTAAACTATTGGTCACATAATTCTTTTTTTTTAAATTTTTTTTAGACATTGATGGGCCTTTATTTTATTCATTTATTTATATGTGGTGCTGAGAATCGAACCCAGTGCCTCACACATGCTAGGCAAGCGCTCTGCCACTGAGCCACAACCCCAGCCCGGTCACATAATTCTTTAGAGAAATTTTTAGAAGATAACCATAGATTCAGAACACAAATTATACCTTGCCTTACACATGTTGGGGTTCTACTTTCAGTTCACTTTACCAAGATTTTAGTTTGCTATTTTATTTTCCTTTTGTGAATATAACAATCAGGTGTTCCAGTGTTGAACAGTAGTTCAAGTCTTAATTTATTCCTCCAAGTTTTTGGTATGATCCTTTGGATCTGACCTGAACATGCGTATTTAAGTCTGAGCATAAGACTGGTGTGCTTTCATATGCAGAATTAGAGATCATATTCTCTAGTTATGTCCTCTCCAAAATTTTCTTCATGAGTCCACTCATGAAGCCATGGTGCACTCTTTACTGGTTCCTATGTCTGGAAAGACAGGATGTCCTTTAGAATTTTATCTGCATACACAGCCATCATTGACAATTCGATGTCTATGACTTAATGAGCAAAACTAGAGAAAAAAACCTAGCAGGATATCCTACACATCCTTTGGCTCACAGGATCTCTTTTCATGATTACTCTGGCTAGAAATACAGCATTTCTGTTGGACTTTTCACCAATCATACCACTGTTCTTCCATGCAGCTATGCAACTGGGATCCACCTTCAGGGGAAATGTGCAAGAGAAAAAAATATGGGGTTTGGGGAAATGACTGAGTGGTAGAGCACTTGCCTGGCATTCATGAGACCCTGGTTTCAATCACCAGCACTGGGGGAAAAAAAGAAAGAAAAAAAATGAGACACTTAACCTTGATGCAGGATCTTTAAGTTTTACATCATTTACAATCTACATGCTTTTAGTTACTTTTCAAAGTTTTCAGGTAATTGATTTTTGTATTTGCCCAGGATGTTTAGTTTATCAGCTGGAGAGATAGACTCTAGTGAGTTTACTCCATCTTTACCAGAACAGGAATTTATTTTTTACTTGTAAAATATATGTATATTTAAAGTGGTTTTCTTACAGACAACATATAGTTAACTCATTTTTATGCAATCTTTTAAATTTGGATATTGAGATAATTTTCATTGAGAATAATTAGTTATGTTTGGATTTAAATCAACCATTTTGCCATTCGTTTTCTATTTGCTCCATCTGCTTTCTAGTACTTAGTTCCTCTTTTTCTTTCTTTTGGAGGAATTGAATGTTTAGTATTTCATCTCTACTATTAGCCTATTTATTTTTAGTGGTTACACCAGGTTATACTTATCACAGTCTACTTTAAAATAATTGTATACAACTTTGTGTGTAGCATAAAAACCATGACTTTTTTGTGGTGCTGATAATTGAGCCTGGGGCCTCACACATCCTAGGAAAGCATTGTACCACTGAGCTACACTCCCAGCAAGTAATATACTTTTATTTTGCAGCTCCTATTCTTTATGCTATAGTAAAACATTTTATTTCTATGTATACTATAAACCCTTTAATGCATTATTATTATGATTGTTTTAAACTGTTATTTACCTTTTAAGGAAATTTTACAAAATAATAAACTGCCCTTTATTTTACTCTTCTTTATATAACAAACTTTGATTAAATTTGTTTCTGGTATCATTTTCTATCTGAAGAATTTCATTTAAAATTTCTTGTTAATTCTGCTGGTGATGAAGTCTATTGGATTTATATGCCTGAAGGGTTTTTGTTGAGCATCAGTTTTGAAAGACAACTTTGCTCGGTAAAGGATTCCAGGTTGACAGATTTTTCTTTTATCACTTCAAAAGTGTCATTCCAAAAAAAAAATGTCATTCCACTGTCTTCTAAATAGGGTAGTTTCTGGTGATATGTCTATAATCATTCTTACCTTTATTACTCTATATGATATTCCTTTAATTTGGAAACTTTAAGCATTTTCTGTTTATCAGTGGGTTAAAGGAATTAGATGTGTGTTTTAGTGTAGTTTTGTTTGTATTAGTTATTTTTTCTTTTTTTCTATTTTTTTAAATTTATTTATTCTAATTAGGTATACATGATAGCAGAATGCATTTTGATTCATTGTACACAAATGGAGCACAACTTTTTATTCCTCTGGTTGTACATGATATGGAGTCGCACAATATGTGCAGTCATACATGTGCCTAGGGCAATGATGTCCATCTCATTCCAACATCTTTCCTGCCCTGATGTCCCCTCTTCTCTCTTACATCCCCTTTGTCCAAAGTTTCTCCATTCTTCCCATGCCTTCTCCTCCATTATGGATCAGCATCCACTTATCAGAGAGAACATTCGGCCTTTGGTTTTGGGGATTAGCTTACTTTACTTAGCATGATATTCTCCATCTCCATCCATTTACCTGCAAATGCCATAATTTTATTCTCTTTTAATTCTGAGTAATATTCCATTGTGTATATATACTACAGTTTCTTTATCCATTCATCTATTGAAGGGCATCTAGGTTGGTTCCACAGTATAGCTATTGTGAATTGAGTTGCTTTAAACATCAAAGTGGCTATGTCACTGTAGTATGCTGATTTTAAGTCTTTAGGGTATAGGCTGAGGAGTGGGATAGCTGGGTTAAATGGTGGTTACATTCCAAATTTTCTAAGGACTCTCCATACTGCTTTCTGGATTGGTTGTACTAATTTTCAGTCCCACTAGCCATGTATGAGTGTGCCTTTTTGTTCACATCCTCGCCAACACTTGTTTGTATTCTTTATAACTGCCATTCTGACTGATGTGAGATGAAATCTTAGAGTAGTTTTGATTTGCATTTCTCTAATTGCTAGAGATGTTGCACATTTTCTCATATATTTGTATATAGATTACATATCTTCTTCTGAGAAGTGTCTTTTCAGTTCCTTATCCCATTTATTGATTGGGTTGTTTGTTTTCTTGGTGTTAAGCTTTTGAGTTCTTTATATATCCTGGAGATTAGTGCTCTAAAAATTTTGGTGGTGATTTCATCATTTTTTTGTCTCATCTCTTTGTGCAAATCTAATGCTCTTTTTCTTTTGTTTCTAGTTTTTCTTCTTCTCTGTGCTGCATTTTGGTTCTATTGCTTAATCTTCAAATTTACTGATCAATTCTGCAATGTGCATGTGGAAAAAATTTGCTCCCAAAATGTAGGCTGTCTGGTCACCTCATTGATTGTTTCTTTTGCTGAGAAGCAGTTTTTTAGTTCGAATCCATCCCATTACTGATTCTTGATTTTATTTCTTGTGCTTTAGGAGTCTTGTTAAGTAAGTTGGGCCTAATCTGGCATGATGAAGATTTGGGCCTACTTTTTCTTCTATTATTAGATGCAGGGTTTCTGGTCTAAATCCTAGGTCCTTGATCCGCTTTAAGTTGAGTTTTCTGCATGGTGAGAGATAAGGCTTTAGTTTCATTTTGCTGCATATGGGTTTCTAGTTTTCCCAGCACCATTTGTTGAAGAGGCTCTTTTCTTCAATGTATGTTTTTGGTACCTTTGTCTAGTATAAGATAACTATATTTATGTGGGTTTGTCTCTGTGTATTCTATTCTGTACCATTGGTCTACGTGTCTATTTTGGTGCCGATATCCTACTGTTTTTGTTATTTGAGGTTTGTTGACTTTATTGAATTATCAGCTTGAAGAAATTGGAAAAATTTTGGTGGTGATTTCATCAATTTTTTGTCTCATCTCTTTGTGCAAATCTAATGCTCTTTTTCTTTTGTTTCTAGTTTTTTTTCTTCTCTGTGCTGCATTTTGGTTCTATTGCTTAATCTTCAAATTTACTGATCAATTCTGCAATATCTAATGTCTGTTATTAGTCTCATTGAGTATTATTTTCAATGTAAATATCATAATTTAATCTTAAGAAGCTCTATTTTTTAATTTCTGTAATGTCAGTGGTGATGTCCTTATTTATTTCCTGATTGTATTTTGGTTTTTCCTTCTGCTTTGCTTGGTTAGTCTAGCTAACTGTTTTTCAATTTTACAGATTGTTTCAACAACCTGACTATTGGTTTTATTGGTTTGTTTTCTATTTTTTCTATTCACAATTTCATTGATCTCTATCCAGATCCTTATTATTTTCTTTCTTCTTTTTACTTTAGGTTTAGGTTCACTTTTTCTATAATGTTAAGGTAGAGGGTTATTGATTTGAGATCCTTCTTTTATCATAGACATTTACAAATATAAATCTCCCTCAAGCACTATATTAGCTGCATCCCATGTTTTTTCTTTTTCTCATATTTTATTGGTCCATTATCATTGTACATAATGGTGGATTTCATTGTTAACATTTCTACATGCACACAGTATTATATAATTTTACCAATATAATTCCCAAGTGTTTCCTCTATTTTTTGATATTAAATGTCTTCATTTTTATCCACCTCAAAGTATTTTCTAATTTCCATTTTGATTTATTCATTGACCCATTGATTATCTAGGAGCATACTGTTTAATTTCAGCATATTTTTAATTTCCCAAATTTATTTCCATTATTGATTTCTAATTTAATTCCATTGTTTTCAAAATATATACTTTGTATAATTTGTGTCCTTTTGAATTTAGTAAGGCATGTTTTATGGCCTAGACTATTTTTACATCTATAGTCTCATTATATAATGTTCCTATCTATCTTAGTAAATGTTTTTATATTAAAATCTATTTTATTTTTATATTGTTATTCCACCTTTCTTATAATTGCTGTTTACATGACATATATTTTTCCATTCATTTACTGTCAACCAATTTGTATCTTTAAATCTAAAGTGTGTTGCATATAAACATCATATATTTAATCTTGTTTTTTAAATACAGTGTGACAATCTATTAATCCAGTCATACTTTGTTTTGTTTTGTTTTTAATTTTAGAAATCTTTATTTTTATTTTATTTTATTGGTATTGAGGATTGAACTCAGGGACACTTAACTACTGAGCCATATGTCCATCCCTTTTTATTTTTTTTTTAGAGACAGAGTCTCACTAATTTCCTCACTTAGTTGTTAAGGCTGGCTTTGAACTTGTGGTCCTCCTGCCTCTGTCTCTCAAGCCACTTGAGAACTCTGTATGTTTAAAACTATATTATGCTGCATGTTTAATGTTTGTATAGTGCTACAAAATGTTCCCCATAAAATGATGAATGTATTAAAGATTTTATTCAGAATGTTGGATTTACATCTGCCAGTTTACCTTTTATTTTGACTGACTTAAATAACATCTTTAGTATAATATTTTTATTTCTTGTATAATTTTTCACTGTATGCTTTCAGTTAACTTTCCAAGTGGTTGCTTTAGGGCTTACTGTATACATCTTAACTTGTCATAATTGATTTCATATTTCTATTAACTTAATTTCAGTGAGATATTGCCACTGTTGCTAGATAGTTCTAGTCTTTTCTCCTCTTTGTGTTATTATTATTATACGTATTACATCTACATATATTACAAATACAGCAATATATTTTTACATTTATTACCTTATATAACATATTTGAAAAAGCTGAGAGAATAAAGGAGAGCAAGTACATATTTAGAGTTTGTTATATTAACCTTCCTATTGCCATTTCTGGTTCTTTTCATTTTTCCACTGCAGATTCAAGTTACCATCTGGTATCATTTCCTTACCTCATTATAGTTTGTTCTCACCCACCTCCCTGGTGCTATTATTGTCAAATTAATATATTTTTATATATTATATGCCCAATAGTTCAATTATAAACATGTTGTTTCATACAATTAAATTAGTGCTTCTTAAGAAGAAAGGAGAAGTATACATTTATAATCTTTTATAATTATATAATTACCTTTACAAGTTTTTTGCTTTTTGTGTAAGATCAAATTACCATCAAGGGTCACTTTTTTATCTTGAAGAATTTGCTTAAGTATTTCTTATAAAGCAGGTATGCAAGCAATACATTGCTGTCTCTGTTTTTCTGGGAATGTCTATTTCACCTTCACATTTGAAAGATTGTTTTTCTTGGGAGGATTCTAGGTTGACTGCTTTTTGTTCATTTTCTTTTCATTACTTTGAAAATATTATTCTACTGTCTTTGGCCTCTACTGTCTCTTGTGGGAAGTCAGCTATTAAACTTATTTGGTTCCCCTACATGTGATGAGTTGTTTTTCTCTTGCTATTTTCAAGATTATCTTTCAACATTTTTGTTATGATGTGTCTGAGTGTAGGTATCATTCTTTTTAGCTTACTTGGAGTTTGTTAAGATTATGGTGTATGTAGGTTGATGATTTCTCCAAATTTGGAAGTTTTCAGCCTTATTTCGTCTAATATTTTTCCCTTTTTCTCCTTCTGGTACTCCGTTATTTGAATGTTGATGTGCATAATGGAGTCCTACAGGGCTCTCAGGTTGTGTTAATTTTCTTTGTCCTGCCCTCCATTCTCTGAATTGAATAATCTGCTGATCTTTGGAGTTTTCTCATCCTTTCTTCTGCCTGTCAGACATACTGTTGAGACCCACCTCTATATATATCAAGAAACTATATCATATATAATGTATATAATTAGCCCTGTTGAGATTGTTTGATGAGGCATTATTATCATAGCTTATTTTTCTTTAACTATGGTTTACTTTTTTTTTGTACTGGGGATTGCACTTGGGCACTCAACCACCCAGCCACACCCCAGTCCTATTTTGTGTTTTATGTAGAGACAGGGTCTCATTGAGTTGCTTAGCACCTCACCATTGCTATGGCTGGCTTTGAACTCATGATTCTCCTCTCAGCCTCCTGAGCCACTGGGATTAGAGGCATGCATTACCACACCCAGCTGCTTTAGTTTTTTAACATATTTATATCAACTTTGAAAAGTTTGTCATCCATTAGCTGAGCATCCATTGAGAACAAATACACTTTATCTTGCCAAGTTTAAAAGTTATGTATGAGTGCCACTTTACTGATTCTTTGCATGTCTTGCAATCTTTTATTGAAAACTGAAAAACTTAGGTAATATAGTGTAGCAATCTAGATACTGATTACCACCACCGCCACCCCCTCCCCTGAGTCTAGAGTTTGTTATTGTCACTGATGTTTATTTGTTTAGTGACTTGAATGTATTAGTTCAGGGAAGTGTATTTTCCCACAGATGTCTTCTCAGAAGGCATAAGGTTTGGCCTGTTTGTAGTTGCATTGGGATGGCAGTGGTTCAGGCAGGACTATATTTGATTTTCCTCTTTCTCTGGTCATTCTGTTTGTCTCAAGTGGTATCATATATATTTAGCCATCATTATTTGCCAACTGATTGTTCTATTGTTTTTAAAAATGACCTGAGTCCATCTGATCAAATTAAATTTAAGCCATTTTGGACAGGTGGTTTTGAGACAAATACTTGAAATTTACTCTGACCGCAGGAGGCCTCCACTTACAGATGTGTCTTTCTTTGGTTCTCTCTGTTAAGCATGTAGTTGATCTATGTCTTGGCTCCTTGGTGTCACAGAGCAATCGCCCTTTTTATGTACTCACCAAAATTCCATTGTTTTCCACAGTTCTCTGAGGCTTAATCTTCCTCATGCTCTGCTATGAGTATAATCAGTTCCCTAAGGGAGAATTATGGAGTCCTCTGTTCTTATGGCCTTTCTGCCCCCTCTCCTGGGGAAAATATCACCATCATTTCCCCAGAGCTGTAGGCTGAGACAGTGGCCTCATTGTCTCAAAAGTTTCACCTGATGATGAGGGTGGCAATTTCTGGACTTCCTGGCTTTCCTCTCCTGGTATAGACTCTTGCATGTGACTGAACTGATTTGAGGATATTTGAGAACCAGTACTGTTGGCTAGCCATGCTTCAGGTAGACGATCTGCCCTACAAGTGGTAGCTGGGTAGAGGAAGGGGGTACAAGATCCCTTAGTCATGCCCACCTGCATTAAAGCTTCTGAAACACAGGATTGGGATAGGGTGAGGAATGTTGGCATTCTGCCCCATGCCACGTGGCACCATAATCCTAGGCTGCAAGCTTGAAGGATAGGGAGCTTTGTGTTCTTGGCTTTTAATTGCCCAGAGTAAAGTTTCTGTTACACTAAACTAGGGAAATAGAGGGGGGTGGGGAGTGGGGGACAGAGGATGGAGAGTGCCTTAAATATAAACTGCTATTGCTCTTAGCAAACTTTAGTAGATATTCTTAATGTTTCTTCATTTGCTGTATGCCCTTAGGACTATTTCTTGAAACTTATAGTAATTGTGGGTTTTTAATAAATTTCACCAATTTTGATGTTTAACTGGATTGAGATTCTTTCCACTACTACATGCTATTGTCTTGGAAGTCATTCCTTTTATTCTTTTCTAATTATTCTTTTTCTTGGCCTATCTGAACTTCAGATTGTGTCTTCCACTCAGTGAAACCATTGATCCCTGTTTGAATTCCTTCTTGTGCTATGGCCCAGAAATTACTTCCATATAGTATTCAGGGGCACTAATTGGGCTTGCCTTGTTTGTTTCTCTTTTTCTTAAGGATTATGGTCTTGTACTACTTGTCTAATATCTGAAAGAAATATTGTTTTGTATATTTCGGCTTTCTATCTGGTTAAGAGAGGGAGGCTAAATCTGGTCCCTTTTAGTATATGCTGGACTTGAGATTCTCAGTCTACTGCTCTTCTTTTCCTTTTATTTTTCCTGATGAAGATCCAAGACTCTAGGTTGGAATTCTGGCATTCAGTGGTTAAGGTAAGTCACTCCACTTTTCTGGGTCTCATCTTTCTTCTCTACAAAGTGGAAATAAAAAGAATCTTTTATTCTACTGTTGTTTTAATGATTAAACAAATTAATGTGTGTTAAGTATTCATAACAGGATATGGCTGATAGAAACTGAAATTAGGTTTAGCCACTACTAATCAGCATCACCACTGCCACTACTATCATTACTACTAGTTCTACTTTCTTTATTTCCCAGATATCATGTGGATAATTTGCACAAGGCATTATTTATATTATAGATATGAAAGATGACTGGACCATAATACCTAATAGTTACTGGTAAATATTAGACATTACATAGTAGTTTTCTGTGTATGAACTCTCTCACTTATTTGTACTAATATTTTCACTTAAGGTGGTGGACTGGTAAAGTTTGAAGAGATCACCTATAAAAATTTACTTACTTCACATATGAACAAAGTCAGGCCCATAGAGTTGATTCCCTAAGATAGTAAGATCACATAACAAGTCTACCTTTCACTTTCCTAAGTGTTCTTGGTGTCACACCATGATACCTGTTGGCTTTTCTGTACCTAAAGCCCCTTCTACCATCATCCAAATGAAAATTGTGCCATTAATTCTGTACAATCATGTGATTTTAAAAACTGAGGTAAAACCAAAAATAGTATTAACTTCTCACATAGAGTCTTGGGGTAATTCAACCTAGGTAGGTGGATGTGTTCAATACCCAGGCACTAGCAGAATATACATGGCCTGTTTCTATTTTGTGAAGATCTGGAAATAGTTAAGGTGGCTAATTTTGGAAATGTGTTGCATTTCCATCTGGTCTGAATCAATGAACTTAAACTTCATGCTACGTGAGATGGAGACATTTTATGAGACACCAGATTTAGAGACTGTTATATAATGTTCCCAGAATCTGTTTGGTGTTATAAGAGAAATTTAATTACTTATTTGGACACAGGTGATGTAGTATGAGTAATGTCTGATGAAGAAAACAGGGGAATGTCTTCTGTCAACTTAAACACCCTACCTTGAACCCTCAAGCCTTCCCTATATGATGTTGTCCATCAGGAAAACAGTGCATCTTGTTTTACTATAATACTCTTCAGCATAGCAAGGTGATATGGGCCATGTATGTAACAGGCATTATGCTAAACCATTTACATTATCTCATTTAATCCCTACAGAAACATTTTGAAGTGGGAATTGTTTTCCAGGTTTATAAAGGTAGAAACTGAGGCTCAGAAAGGTAAATCATCTTGTCTAAGATTACATAGTAAGCCAGGGGACAGATTTGGAATTTTGACCAAGATTTTCTGACCCTGAAGCACATTGTTTCCCTTAAGGCTTATCATTGAAATTAGAACTGAGATCTTTGGTCATAACACTGCTATATAATGCATAGCTCTACTGCACAAATTCTTAAATGTGTTGTTATAAAGATACTATAGTGTGTTTCTGAAACCAGAAGATTAACAGGGGAAATAAGTGATCAGAGTTGCATGTTAGATAAGACTTGGTGAAAGAATGCAAGAATCTAGCTATGGGTTAGGTTCCTGATGGTATCTGTCCATTGGTTTTACCAATCAGGATGTGTTTGTCATGAAAAGTTGTCTTATCTAAACAAAAATACATTGTAGTTTAGAGTAGTAAGTGGAGGGGGGGTAATACTGTTAGGTGCCTATGTTATTCTGGCCTAATCCTCATAATGGTGCTTTTAAATAGGTAGTAACATTCCCCTTTTCAGATTAAAAAAAAAATCTCGAAACTTAATAACTCACTTAAGGGCACTAGCTGTTGTAATCTTGTAGAATTTCTTAGTCATCCTCCAGATGTAGTACTCTAGAACCTCTTTCTTCCCCTGCCCCTCCCTTTCCCCCTCTACTGCAGAAGTGTCTTCCTCATAGCACCTTTCCTGCTACTAGCTCCTCTTCCACTCTGGTTGGAGTGCTAGATTATTTTTCAATGTGTAGAGATAAGATATATTTCTTCATCATTTTTTTTTCATTTGATGAGCTACATAGGGTTCTTTGAATCATGCTTAATTCATCTGGAGTCAGTGAAGAGCAGCAATGGGGATCTTTGAGCAGTTTTTACGTAGTAATTGATATGTCCAGTTCCTGTATCTTACCTTGAAATTCTATCAGATTGCAAAAACACTCATTATCTCATACTGATCACAAGTTCTGATGGGCAGCTGTATAGTTCTGATTGATAAAATCTAAAGACTGGTTAATTAATAAATGCCATTTGTCTAGAAGATTAAACTTTCAAAAATTAGGTCCTTTATGGAAAATAGAATAAACGAACCTTTGGTGAAAAGACAGTTCTTGTAGTTGATGCTATTTGGGATTGGTGATTTTGCCAGCGAATGATTCTGCCCCCCTTCTTCCATTAGCTAACCTTTAATTACATCTGTCACAAAGGACAAAACAAATAAATGGCTTTGAGCTCCAAAATCTTTTTATTCTGGTTCTCTTCTGCTATGGAGCATCAAAGATGTTCATTAAGAAGAAAGAGACCCTACAAATAAATACTAAAAATGATAACTAATGGAGCTGACTTATCTCATCATTGTTACAAAATATTGAGTGCCTCAGAAATATTTAGTCATAAAAACTAAATTGTGAAAATCAAAATCCTCTACTCTCTTTTCTTTAATTCTTCTGTTTTTCTCCCTTTCCCCTTGTCCCTTTCCCTTCTTCTGCCTCCCCTTTTCCCTCTGTGCCTCCTCTTATTTCCTCCTTTTCTGTTGTTATTATTCTCTTTTGTTTCCTCATTCCCCCACTCTCTCTTTCTCCCATTGTTTGCATTGTATCTGCCTCTCCTTTATGTGAACACTAAGCAATAGTTATGTTTGCTCCGGGTTACCATGGAAATGTTGCATGCAGGCCTTCTAAGAAAAATGCCCTGCTTTATTAGTGAAATCACACCCAGACCTTCTAAGGATGGTAATTTAGGAAAAGTTTCTACATAGAGATTAGGGCTCAAAACTCTGAGGTCTAGGTGCCCCTCCCAACCAAACATATAGTTTTCTTCTTTGTATTTTCCTACAGGCCTGGGTGTGATTGTTTTAAGAGAATAGGTAGATTTCTATAGGTTTATTATTATTTGAATTTTCTCATATAGAACAATGACATCCAGCATGTTCTTTTTCAGAGTAGAAAGGAAAGGCACAAATAGAAATCTTGGACATAGAAAACCTAGCTTGAGGTTGAAGAAGAAGTGCTTTGGAGTGAGGGGAGAGGAGTCATAACTCCTACAAGAGTATGCAAATAGGAAAAAGTTTGCCTTGATGAATGGACCTCTCTACCCCATATTCCTGCACCAGAGTAAAAAAGAAAGCAGTTGAAGAGAGGTGCCAGCCTCTAGTGGGAAGACAAGTGGGCTATATTTTCCTGGCTTCTAGGGATGGAACAAAGGAAGCACTTGGTACTGGTGCTGCCCAGCTAGAAGGGGTAACGTCCAGAACAGCAGAGGGAGGGGCAACATCAGGAAAGGTTGAGCTTCAGTAAGAGGTCTAAAACTCCCTCAGAAGCTTCCTCCATGCACTGTGATGTGTAAGCTGCTTCTTCCCTCCTACAAATAGGTTCCGATATTCTAGTCACTGGATTTAGTTGTAGATGGATATAATCCCTACCCTCCTAGAGTTTACAGTCCTACTGGGGGAGGCAGGTAACAAATTTCAAAAATAGCTTAAAAAGTGTTAGATGGTAAAAAACGAGAAAGGAAATAAATAGGATGCTGAGATAAAGATAATACGATTAGAAAGGATACTTAAAATGATTAGAAGTCCTCTTTGAGAAGATAACATTTAAACTGATACTTACAGAAGAGAGGGATATATCTTCACAAAGAGCCAGGAGAGAAACAGTGTTTCAGATAGAGTAAAAGGCAACATCAAAGACCCTGAGATTAGGAAGAATTTGGCCTTTATTAAGAATCAATAGTAAGTGTGGATAGTATGAAACATTGGCAGAGGCCAGATAATGCAGAGTGAGATTTATATGCCATGGTAGGGAATTTGTGTTTTATTCTGAGTACAACAGGAAGCCATTGGAGGATTTTAAGCAAGAGCACAATGGATGATATTGTGCTTTAACAAGATTACTGTCTGTAGAGTGGAAAATGGATTGAAGGAGGTCAAGAGTGGAAGCAGAGAGACTAGTTACGAAGCTATTGGCTTTTGTTCAAGGATTATATAATAGATTACAATAGTAGTGAGGGAGAGAAATGGATGTATTTTGTTATAATTTGAAGATAAAGTCAACAGGGCTTGCTGATGGGTTGGGTGTGGGGATAGAGGAAAGAAAAGAATTAAGACTCTTTTCCCTTCCTACCTTGAGTTAACTGGGCAACCCAAAAATGGAGTGTTGGAAGGGAAGTTGTAATGATTAACAGAAAAAATAGTGATTTGGAATAGCAGAAGCCCGTGTGAGACTGGCAGAGCCCTGGAATTGACAGGCTTACAATTGTTAATTCAGCAGCTGTCATTGCTCTGAGGAGGCAAATGCAGGAAAGCCTTAGTCCCTCAGAAGAGACTGAAGGCAGGAAGCTGCTCTGACCACTCCTGTGGTTGGAGAGTAGTAGATTTAGATGAAATCCTGCTTGGATCAGGAGACAGTTGGAAAACCTGGAGTTGCAGGACTGGGGTTAGGGAGAGTTTACTATTCTTTATGCCTTCATTGTGATCCAGGTACTTAAATTTTGCTGGTGGATTCATGGAATCCAGAAAAACACCTGTTAAACCCATAGTAGAATTTTTTGGAAATAAAAGCCACACAATTGTTTATAAAAGATGGTTGATTAGGTAAGTAGATGAGAAATAATAGGTATAGCAAAGTACTATTCTTGCGAGTGTCCCAGGGGTCTGTGGACCTTTATAGCTAAGGACCTATCTAAGGACCTATGTTAGAAGGGCCTATCATGTAATATGTATGAGTATGAATCTTCTAAACAAAGTGAGGATATGCTGCAGGTTGCCCTTAAAGAATTATAACTTCAATATTGTTATACTTTTTTAAAAAAGAAAGCAGGGCATCTTTAAAATTATCAGTAAAATGACAGCTGGTATTTATTTCCTTTGTGAAGATAACATAGTATAGTGACTAAAACCATGGACTTTCAAGAAGCCTGGTTGTAACCTCTGCTCTAACACATAAGTTTTTTGTTTTCACTTATGAAATGAAGATAATAGAACTTCCCTCATATGGTTATTTTGATAATTAAACGTGTTGATATTTCTAAAGTGCTTAAAACAGTATCCAAGCCTGGTAAGGTGGTACACACTTATAATTATCAGTAACTGGGGAGGCTGAGGCAGGAGGATTGCAAGTTTGAAGGCCAACCTTGGCAACTTAATGAATCTTGGTCTCAAAATAAAAGACCTGAGGATGTAGCTCAGTGGTAGAGTGACCCTGGGTTCTATCTCCAGTACCACAAAATAAAACAAACCACAGTATCGATGTTAATGTTTGTTAGATAAGAAAATAAAGGAGTTGTTTGGATATGAGGCTAATCAAAGAAATTAAGACTGGTCCAGAAACAGGGTCATCAAGTAGAGTGATGAGACAGAGAAAACAGTTGGCTGGGAGTTGAGACAGATTTAAAATAGGCATAAATGACTCTTTGGGGATTGGGGTCCTTGTTCTGAGTTGATATATCTCTTCCTGGCTGTAGGACAGGAGTTGAGGGTTAGGCCCAGAGACAAGTGGAGAATTCATAGATTCTCAAAGAACATTAACCTATATACTGGTAACAGGTAAATCCCTTTTGACATAAGGTTCAATAGGATATTAGTCTCTGTTAACCATTGTTTTTCCAAAGCTTAATATGACTTCCAGTATATCCTTATAGAAAATGTTCCTCTCACTGTGGTTTCTTTTTTCAATTTTTGGGGGGAGGTGAGTTGATGGGGGGGAGCTAGCAATTCTGTCAAAAGAATGGGTGAAGTTTAAAAAAGCATTTATGGTTTATCTTTCTCCTTAAGAAGTGACTCTAAACTCTTTAGTGAATATGTAAAGTGTATTTTTCTCTATTAACCAGGGCATTTCTTCCTCCTTCTCATTTTGTCCCAGGTATGCCCATCCAAAAGATTTATAATTGCATTCTTTATATATTAGAGGAACTACCAAGTAGTGCTTTATGAGTATGAAATGGCAAAAGTCAGCAACTGTGGATAGATCAGGTTAGTAATTATAAGTGGCACATTTATCTTATTCCATCTGTGGAGTACAGCAGGTTTGAGTCCCTTTTTAGAGTTACAGTACAGTATGTGTTTGGAGAGGTCTCATCCATCTTCCACCCTCTAGGCTCCACTCTACCTAAACCTTTCTAGAAAGATGAATAACTTATTTTGAAAAGGCCTTTGGGAATTAGATTTTGTACCCTCCTTCTAAGTCATTTCTGTGTATTGGACTTTCACTGGCAAGACATTTTTCCTTTCATTCAAGTAAAATCTCATTACAAAGACAAAGATATTTCCATCATCTCTTGGACGCTCAAGCAAAAGTATTTTTTTTCTTATTTTAATTCCCTACCAGCTAGTTTATAATACAAAGCTCCGAATTTATGTGTGTTTTGGGATAGAAAGAAGAGACGAAACCAGGGAGGAAGTGTGAGAGGTTTACTTTTATAATCTTTCCTCTTTACTGTTAGGTGTTCATCACTCACTGACTTACTGTGGACAACAGTTAGTCAGGTGAGTTCTCTTGCTTTCTGGCCCCATGCATTTGGAATATAATTTCTAGAAATACACCAATTATTAAAAAAATTCTTCTAAACCAAAGAAATGGGGAATTGATAGGGGGAAGATCAATTAGTTATGGGCTCTTAGCTATATTGAACATGAGTCCTTTTGTTCTTTATCAGTGTTTAAAGTCTTTCTGGTCCTTTTGATTTTCTCATTTGTCTGAATGTAGCCCATGAAAGAGCCCTAGTGGATGATGTTGGACTACAGAAGAAACTTGTTAAACTATATCTCTTTAGCGATTAAAGAGCTCATCACAAACAATTTAATAATTAAAGGAGATGCTGACCCATCATGGTTGGTTGGCTGGTAGCTCACAGTTCATGTTTCTTTAGACAACTTAATTCCAAGTTGGAGCATTTTTTGAAATTTCTAAAAAATAATATTGATTGCATGATTCTGAGTGCTCAACATTTAATCGTTTTAACCCACTGTGTTTCTTTTAGGAGGTAAAAGTTATCATCTGGCATACATTGAGGACCTAATGTAGTCCATATCTTTTTCCTTATAACTAAAAAGATATTTTAATTTCATTGCATCAAATACTGGGGCAGCTCCTTAGCAGTAACATGTTCACAGGGAAGAAAATCTTACACATTTAATTCTGCCCAGAGGGGCACTGTAAAGCTTTGTGAACGGAAATCTGAACTTTCATAATGAAGCAATTGTAGATATTGTGTCAAGATGTCATTTAATAATTCAATTTTTAGTCATCCCGACTTTACCTGTCAGATCATATTTCATTTTCTATTAGCCATACACCTCTGAAATATTCACTAAAAGACAGTGGGAATGGAATCTACACCTGTCCTAATTTGTTTGCATTACCTAGTATTGATGGAAAAATAAGTTTAATATACTTTATACAAAGACCTCATGGGTTCAGTCTCTTTTTGTGGCCACAGATATGAATGAACTTATCAGCATCTTTTGGCTATGGAATCATCAGTCTCTAGTGATTTGTCTGCATTT
The DNA here is from genome assembly GCA_028644305.1 of Xerus rutilus. Classification (NCBI taxonomy): domain Eukaryota; kingdom Metazoa; phylum Chordata; class Mammalia; order Rodentia; family Sciuridae; genus Xerus; species Xerus rutilus. The sequence continues at coordinate 72,073,895 of CM053417.1, read as the reverse complement.
TTATTGAATATCATTCAGAAGTAGGGTTTATATTGAAATTTATACTGAAATGCTCCAGTGACATGACTAGATTGCACTAGAGAGAAGAAGATTGAGAGTCAAGGTATTGCCTCTTTATGTCCTCAGGAAAAGCCAGTTTGACAATCAGAATTTATGGATTATCCCAGTGTGCTTGCTTTTTTGTCTTTCATTTAGTCCTTGTCACTGTTATTTGATCCTGGGAACAGTTTTTATATTCAGCAAACTTTTTTTGAGCAAATGCTTAAGTGCAAACTTAAATGAGTTTGTTTAAATAAAAAAGACAAAAGTCAAAAAGCAGATAAAAGACCGTATCTTTTTCTTTCCAAATGGATACTTGGGAAAACAATCGCTGAGGTTGGATATTTGGGATTATATCTGACTTCTGCTTCCACACAAGAATTGATGTGCTGTCTGATCTGTTTATCCTCTAAAGCGTTTTGATCTTTAAAGTTATTTCAAGTCATTATATATTTGCATTAATTGAAGAATGGGATTTATTATTTAGTAACTTTGTGTATTTTAAGGTTTCATTCCCATGTTTGTTCTAGGGAAATCAATGACTTTATATTTTAAACCACCATTGTTCCTCAGTTACAGCATTGTAACTGATGATAGCTGGGATATATTCAATTCCAAGTAGACCAGTATCACTTTTCTGTGCAGCAGACTGAATAAGATCATCTGTAGATTAGCCAGAAGGAAAATGGCTTTGTATTTTACCTTTATAGCAGCCTCTTGAAGGGTATTTAATTTGATACTGTTATCTGTAAGAAATAAAATAAAGCAGGATGCAGCATGTACATTTAGATATGTAGCTGACAGCACTCCTGAAAACAGAAAGTGCCATTTCTTTTTACTTTTAAAAAAATCTGGAAGAGAGCCCCAAATAATTCAGAGAAAGAAAAATGATTTCAAAGTGAAGTCACATGACTCAGTGGATAATTCCAGTGAAACCCAGGAAGAACTGCATTAGTGATAGTCTGTTAAGTATACACAGTGCTTTACAATAGGTTGATTGCACTAAACAAAGGAGAAAATCCTTTCTCTGAGGAGCTTACAATCTAAAGATACAAGTTGGTATGATACAATACAGAATAAGAACAATAAGTGAGCCCCTTGGTGGGTGGTCTTCATAGCTGAAATGCTTCAAAAACAAGTGCCTTCTTGGAAAGATGGGGGTTGGAGAGGGAGTAGCCCAGGCATGTAAAGAAGTGGAAGCCTGTTCTTTGGGGGCTGGCAAGTGGGGAAAAGGAAGGAAAGTTTGGACAGTGTGTCTGAAAAGAGGCTCAAGGTAAAAATGGGTAGAGATAAGACTGACCTTCGTATTGTAGAGCTTGATGACTTAGAAAACAAGAGAAAATGCCAGCAGAGGAGGATTGGGTTGGGCAGAAATATACTATAAATTCTGTAGAACAGCAAATACCACATTTTTGAAGACCAAGATCTAGAGAATGCTATTTGGAACAGTTTCTTGTCAACCCAAATGGCTTCTATAGCAGAGAAAAGAAAAGTCCAATGTGGTGGGAACAATTCAATGAGATTCTGCATGTGAAAGAGCTTTGTAAGCAGCAGAGCAGTACAAATGTACATCATCATCATACTTTGCTTAGCTTTGACTTCATTAAATTTTTGGTGGGCAGAATATTTTAAGACATGAGGTTAACTGTAGAACTTGCCATTTCAGAGATGATATCAGAAACAAATTTGATATTATAAATGCTTTGTTTCCATGTTGTCTCATCACAATTTTTTATAGTAAATCTTCCCCCAAATTAAATTGTACCTTCCTTACAATGGGACTAATACAGATCTTCACTTCAGTGACAATCCTCATTTTCATCCCCATTCCTACCCCTTCTCTTGCTATACAAGCTCTTTTATTCCTGTGCTCATATGTCATGTGTTTCCTTTGGGCTCACAATATTATCTTTCACCCTGCTTCACTTTAAAAAGGATTTGAGTTGATTTACACAGAAATGCACACAATAACATGATAAACAAACTGACAGAGAAATGGGTATAAGGGGAAAATAAATGTAAGAAACAGAAGAGACCTGGCAGGAAAAGGGACCAACTATGGAATGAAATTAAATTATGTTTTTTCATCACCTTCTGGGTATTTTAGATATACATGTATGTATATCTAAAAAACAATAATTTTAAAAATAAAAAATAGAAAGAAGACCAGTAGAATAGAGGATGTTGAACAGGGAGAGGGAAAGAGGAAGTATTAGGGAACTGAAATAGAGCAAATTTTTTGCCCTGCATGTATACTTAGGTCAAAATGAACCCCATTATTTGTAACTAGAATGCACTAATAAAAACATTAAAAATTAAAGAGGGCAGGAAAAGATTAGTATACCAAGTATATAGCACTGGGGATTTTATAGTTGTGCCCTAAGTTTGGCTCTGAGTTTCTTAGCACACAGATAAAGGAGGAAAATGTTAGTTGAAAGATTTTCAGATTTCTATAAGCTAAAGATGAACCATTTTCTCAGAAGTATAGCTTTTCTTGAGACCTTTGAGAAATTGTTCCCATGTTGGTTTTTTTGTTTTTATTTTTTATAAATGGCACTTTAGTAAGTTTGGATTTTATCCTGAGGGCACTGGGAAGCCAGTGAAAACTTTTGATCTAGGGGATGACATACACAAAACTATATTTAGAGCAGGTATAGGAAAGCTCAAGTGAGTGGTGGAGTGGGTTGGATGCAGGAGAACCACTTAGAGATGACTTTCTGATGAGTAGGATACATCAAAGCAGGTGGCAAAGGAAGGAAAGATAGAAGGGAGATTAGGAAGATGTACAAATAGAAAGGGAACAGTAAAGGATACAGGTAAGGTTCAGGTATAGCTAGAGTGATGGTACCATAATCCTTTGCAAATAAAAGAGGAGGAGAGGTGTATTCAAGAATACCCAGAAGGTGATGAAAAAACTGAGGTGACCACTTTGGGTTTTTATAGTCACATTTTGGAGCAAGCAGAACAAAGGAAATGGAGAGTAACCTTTTATTTAGCAGTTTATATTTTATGAAATGCTTTTATATGCAGTATCTTATTTTGTCCACATGACACTCCTGCAGGAAAAATAATAGTATCCACATTTTGCAGATAGAAAAGGTCTGGGGCTTTAATGATTAACTGACGTATGTAAAACTATTAAGTGTCTTGATTTTTCCTTCACTGTATCCTACTACTTCTATGTGGAGCTCTTGGTGTAATATTACCAGATAACAAAATCAGAACAAGGTTAGAGTTCTGTCATCATTATGATCATTATTTTTTTCTTTGCTTTATTCAATTGTTCCACTAGGGACATTTGATATGAATAGGACTGTTTGCCCCTACACTAAATGTCCCCAGACTGCTATGCTTTTAAAATTTCATATCTGCTTTTTATAGTTCTTTAATCTCTTCCACTGCTGTCAGCTGTTACTACTTGATATATCTGGCAGATCCCCTACTCCTAATCAGTTGTGCCCCTGGAAACCAGATAAATACACTTGGTACTTTTGGACACAATCTTAAGAGTGACTATGCATTGGAACATAGGAAGTCCTCTTCTGAGAATCCTAACTCTAACTCTAGTATTATTCTTTATGAATAAAGAACATAAGGCTTACTGCATGATCATTCTTAGAATATATATTTTTGGCTCTCTTCTAAGCTTGTTAATTCTGGGTAGTTGAGAGTGCTGGATAAGTTACTTAAAAGGTGAAGCCTGAGTATATACATTTGGGATATAATCCCTCACCCTTACTTTAAAAAAATTAGTTGTACATGGACACAATACCTTTATTTACTTTCATGTGGTGCTGAGGATCAAACCCAGTGCCTCACACATGCTAGGCAAGAGCTCTACCACTGAGCTACAGCCCCAGCCCATGACCCTAACGTTTTAAAAACAAAACATGTTGGTGGTAATTCAGGAATGTGACTATGTTTTACAAATGAGAGTTAGTTTTTAGTGAATAATAGTCTAGATGTTAAAGGTTTGAAGTGGCTGCCCAGTCTCCTTTATTCTAGAGTGATTGGTGGCTATTTCCATCAGTCCTCAATTTCCTCTGCTGGAAAAATTGTAGACATTCCCTTTTATCTCTAGTAAGCCTTCCCTCCCAAAACAGTAACTGAAGCCTCCAACCAGCCCTTCCCACTCCCAGGTTCACTTCCCTCTGTGAAGAAGTCTTTATGAAAAGATTTATTGACTATCCACAGGGACATCATTCCTATAGGAAGCATTGCACTCCACAGTGTGAAATCTGTGTCTCCATCTGGCTGAATAAAGCATTTTGTGACACTTGGTATAGTGCATGCGTAATTCAGATGTGTGGACTGTGGACAGCCCAGGCATCATAAGCACCCTGTCTGTGTCCAAATATAAATGTTTTTTTTTTCCCAAATTTACTTTTCAAATTAATTTTAAGGTGATGGACAATTAGTGGCTAATCAATATATTCATTAAGCCACCTGAACTGGGTGGAAATGAGAAAGAAGGAAGAGGAAATATGATTTTTCTTTCACACTCTGTTGAGTATGAAATTAATAAAAGTTGATGTCATTAGAACTCAGCAAGGTCAATAACAAAAACTCTTGGTCTTCTAAATGTCACAGGAAAGAGCATATTCTTCAAAATGATTGAAGGCAGAGTGCTTATTTCTTTATAAGGGTAGTTTAGAACAAGGGAACTACTTTTTGTGTTAGTTAAAAATACCCTCATTTGACCTCATGCCCAGAAAAAATGAGAATGATTTTGAATTTTCTGTGGTCTGTGAAAAATGCAGTTGTGATACTACTATCTTATGGCCTTGGATGGGGCTTCAGGAGAAAGTTTCTGGTTGAAGGTTTTTGGAACCCATGATTGAGGATAAGGTTTACATTATTGGTAGGATACAACTCCCAATGCCCTTGCATGAATGCATTTAAGACATAAAAGTATTTTTTTTTAGAAATAGAGCAGCCAGGACTTGGTAGGATCAAAGGAGATTTCCTAGAAGTCCTTTGGCTTTAGTAGTTTTTCTCTTTTGCATGTGACCCTGTCAGTATATCTATTTTAGGCTGACCTTTCAGAAACAGAGAAATTTGCTTTCCATTTTTTGCTTTTACATCTGTCTATTACAAGAACATAAATTTGGTGGGCATTCAAATGCCTCTGATGAGGTGTTTATTGTTGAATGAAAAATGTTTTCTGAAGGGAGTAAGTGGTATGCTCTCTAAAGATAATCAGATTTATCAATTTGAAAATATGGCAGTGCAGCTGAAGTGTCCAGATTGAATGGTAAGCTATGTATAATGCCTACAGAATGCTGCAACTGCTCCCTTATGTGACCTCAACTTTGGCAGTATAATAAAGGTAAATTACTAAACATTTAAGTAGCCTCACTTACTGAATAAAAACAATCAGCAGCTTGATGTGTTATGTTTGGACCTAGCACTAGAGATGCTTCAAGTGTTATAATGCTTGTGAGCATTGATATTTGAGAGACATTATGCAAATTTAACCAGAGCAGCATGGCTTGGAGTTCTCTGTCTGATGCATCAGTTAGCATTAGTGCCCTGTGGCTAAAAAGGATATGATGAGTGAGTATCAAGTGTAAGATTTAAAGTAAACCAATGAGATTTGAGGCTTTAGACTTCTAATTGCATTTCATCTGTCAACTGCATTGAACTTTCCTTTAGAAAACCAGGCTAAAATTGACCTGCTAGAGTCTATGGGGAGACACTGCTATAATACATCTTGATTAGATATCAGTAGATATAATAGGGACATGAGCTAGCCAGAAAAGGAAAGATGGACAGAAAGGATACTTTTTTTATGGTGCTGGGGATTGAACCTAGGGTCCTGTTCATGCAAGGCAAGCACCCTACCAACTAAGCTATATCCCCAGCCCCAGAAAGGATACTTTTGAACTGCAAAGGGGATAATGATATTAGACCAAAAGAAAATTTATTTAATGTTCCACACTTCCTATCTGCCACTATTTGGTCTAACCACTCAAATTTGTTGATCATGTATCCTTGTCTTAATTTTTTTCCACCACTACCACCCCTATTCATTCCTTATTCTTTTATTTATTTTTTCTGCAATACTAGGGATTGAACCCAAGGGTCCTCTGCCGCTGAGCTACATCCCCAGCCCATTTTATTTTTTTAATTTGAGGCAGGGTCTCACTGAGTTGCTGAGACTGACCTTGAACTTTCGATCCCCTTGCCTCAACCTCCAAAGTCACTGGGATTACAGGTGTGTGCCACTGTGCCTGGCCATTTCTTATTCTTAAGGCCCTCTGTGAAGTTAGAAATTCCTCATTAAGGTCTTACATAAAAAGATAAAGAGAACACAGTAAATTGTTTGTAGTTTTGTAAGTTTTTCTTTGTTTTAGTTGTGTTTTTGAAAAATACCTCCTACTTCTACCACTTTCCTTTATTTATTGATGCTACCCAAATGAAACCTTTATCAGATAATCTCCTCTCTCATATTTTTATAAAGGTACTCTGCAAAAATGATGAAACAGATTATTTTGTTTATTTAAAGAATAACAGTCTCTGAATGGCATCTCAATCACTCTGACACCTTATCATCTAGGGTGGCATCCCAGGGTATTTATAATCTTCTCAATGGTTAGCATGAAATTCTCAAACCAAAATTAATTTGAAGTCACTTTAACTTAAAATGATTTCAGTAACATCCTCAAATCAAATTGTCATAGGCATAGTACCACTTAACAATTAGAAATTGATGCTTTGGAATAATGATTTTAGACTATTCCATTTCTGAAGGAAATAATCTATCAACATCCCACTCTAAGAAGAAGAACAATTATTTATCACTAAACAGCTAAAAATTTGGTCTCCCCTACCCATGTTCCCCCCAATAAAAATATTTTTAGAGATTGAGAGAGAATATACAGTAGCTTAGATAAAAAGGAACTAGCTTACCCATTATCATTTATTCATTTCATACATTCATTTAACAAATATATACTGAGGGCCTACTGTATGCCAGTTTTGTTTTATATAGGTTCTGTCTACCTTGTTATATGAAGGATAATATTCCCTAGTTTGAAAATACCCATTATCTAGTGGTGGATAATACATGGATAGAATTAGAATGACCCTTCTGTAGTGATGAGTAATCTACGGTTGAAATAGAGTGATCCTCAATTCCATTTCTTTCTGGTATTCAGTGATCTGGTAGTAACTGTTATGGTTTAAATGTGTCCCTTCAAAATTTATGTGTTGGAAAATTAATGCCCAAATCTCTATGTCAGTGGTATTTGGAGATGGGGCCTTTGGGAGGTAATACGAATTAGATGTGTTCATTAGAGTGGAACTCCCATATTTGTATCAGTGGCTTTATAAGAAGAGGAAGGGAGACTCAAGATAACACACTTGCCTGTCTTCCCCTGTGATGCCTTCTGCCATGTTCCCATGCAACAAAAAACTCTCACCAGATACCAAGTAGATGCTAGTGCTGTGCTCTTGGACTTCCCAGCCTCCACAATTTGGGCAAACAAACCTCTATTCTTTATACATTAACTGGCCTTTGATATTTTGTTATAGCAACAGGAAGAAGACTAAAACAAGTACTATGTAGTTTGGATCATTGTGTAGTGTAGTGCTTTTGTTCTTCCACTCTAGGATATTTCTCTAGCCTGAGCATCTTACCCATCGTTCTTCGAACATTTTTGTTGAGTTATTGTTTTCAGTGTCTTGATCTTACTTTTTTAAACTTTTATTTTCAAATGACATTTTCTTTTAAAATATCAAGAAATTTGAAAAAAGTAGAGAGGTCTGGTGTGTGTCCTTCACTTAGTTTCCCCAAATGAGTAAATTTTATATAACTAGAGTACAATGTAAAAACCAGGAAACTGACATTGGTACAATGTATTTTTATAGTTTTATGCCATTTTATCACATGTAAAGATTTTTGTAACCAATCAAGATAGAGAAATATTCCATCACCACAAAGATTTCTCTCTGTCCTTTGCAGATGAACCCACCACCCACCATCTTTTACCATTCCTTATCCTTGGCAACCACTAATCTGTTTTCTACCTGTAAAACTCTGACTTTTTGGAATTGGCTTTTTCTTTAAGTAGGGATAACATCCTTGAGATCCACCCTTGTTTTTGCCTTTATCAATAGTTCCTTCCTCTTCATACCTGAGTAGTGTCCCAGGGTATGAATTTGACATAGTTTAATTAATAATTTGCCTATTTTATTCCTATATTTCCATCAATTTGGCTCTTCTGTTCTGTCCTGCTCTTGATCTCATTCATTGAGTTTTCCATTTGACAATTTTATTTTTCAGTTCTGAACTTGCCATTTGATCTTCATTCTTTTTCTTTGCCAATACTTTTTCTCATTTGTTTTTTTTTAAATATTTGTTTTAGTTGTAGATGGTCACAAATATCTTTATTTTTATGTGGTGCTGAGGATCGAACCCAGTGCCTCACGCATGCAAGGCAAGCGCTCTACCGCTGAGCCACAATCCCAGCCCCTCTCATTTGTTTTAATCATGTTCATACTTGTGTCTTGAAGAATGAAATGGTACTTATTTAAAATCCTAGTCAGTTAATTCTAATCTGCTTCCATTCAGTATTAGCATCTTATTGAGTGTCTTTTCCCCGTTAAGGGTGACCTTTTCCTGGTTCTTGATGTGACAAATGATTTTCAATTGAATCCTGAATATTTTAGGTATTATCCTGTAATATGAATCTTATTTTAATCTTCTATTTTAGTAGACCTCTAACATTGCTCCTGAAGGGGAAGAGGGATACTATCTTTTTTCTGCCAGGTGAGTGTGGATCTCCTAAGTTTCCCACTCAACTGTCTTTGACACTCTAATCAGGCCGAGGATGTTTTGCTATTGTTATGTGTCAGGAGTGGGAGTTTAGGCTGCCCAGTTGGCTTCCATTGATGCCATCCAGGCAGGACAGGCAAGGAATGATTCCATATTGTTCGGGGGAGGACATAGTTCTTGCTCCCAAAATGATCCCTGTTTTCACCAAGTGGGTAGGTCTCCTTATTGTCAGGCAAGGATGATGGCCCCAGCTCCCCACTTACATTTCTCTGACACTACCTCAATGAAAGGTACTAGAGATGCCTACTTACAGCTGGATAAGGGCAGAGTCTGGCTTCCCAATTTGGCCTTGCTGAAAATTATGGGAGCGGGGCCACTGTTTTATCTGTGGTGTTTGGATGGAGTAAGCACAAGATTATCTAACAGTTTTTTTTCTTGCTAGCTTGCCATTGGCCCTCTGGTTAGGAAGAGCCACCTTATCATGTTTTAAAAATATTTTTAGCTGTAGATGGACACAATATATTAATTTTATTTATTTATTTTTATGTGTTGCTGAGGATTGTAACCAATGCCTCACATGTGCTAGGCAAGCGCTCTACCACTGAGCTACAACACTTGAGCCACGTTATCTTGGGGCTTGATGTTAGACACTTTGAAATCTTTAAAACTAGTAGCATAATTACTAATTATATTGTGATTGTGTTAATAATGTCTTATTATTGTTTTAAAATAGTTTTATTGAGATATATAATTGGCATACACAAGCACATTTAAAGTTAGCCATTTGATGTATAGACCCATCATCAGAATCTAAATAACAAATATATTCATTATCCCTAAAAGTTTTCTTGTGCTCCTTTGTGTTACCTCCATACTCTTCCTATTTAGGTTGTCCTCTCCCAGGTAACTGCTGATTTGTTTTCTGTCAGTACTGATTAGTTTGTATATTATAGAGTTGTTTACACATGCCTTCATATAGTATTAATACTTTATCTGGATTTTTTCTTTCAGCATTATTTTTGTATTTATCCATGCTATTGGGTATGCACATAGTCCATTATTTTATTGTTGAGCAGTAGTATATTGTACAAAGGTATGACGATTTCCTTTCCTTTCAACTGTTGATAGATAATTTGACAGCCTTTTACTTTTCCTCAATTAAAAATACTCTGAATATTTGTTTGCATGCATTTTGTATGTATATACATATACTTTTATTTCTATTAAGTAGTAGAATTGCTGGGATACATGATATTTATATTTTTTACCTTTTAAGAAACTGTGAGGGGGCTGGGGTTGTATCTTAGTGGTAGAGCACTTGTTTTGCATGTATGAGGCACTGTGTTTGATTTTCAGCACCACATAAAAATAAATAAATAAAATAAAGGTATTTTGTCCATCTTCAACTAAAACATTTTAAACAGTAAATTGTGAAATAGTTGTTCTACATATTTCTAAGGCTTTCTATAATGAGTCTTTTTTTAGTGGGTCTTATTAATTATACCCATTATGATCTCATAGTAGTAGTTTTAATTTTCATCCCTCCAGTGGATAGTGATGTTAGACATCTTTTCATGTGCTTATTTGCAATTCACTCATCTTTTCCTCCACCTCCTCTCCAATCCCCCTCCTCCACCTTCTTCCCCTCCCCCTCGTTTTTCTTCATAGTGCTGGAGTCAAAACCCATGGCCTTGTGCATGCTTTATCACTGAGTTATACTCTAAGTCCCAAACGTACTGTTTGGTGTAGTGTCTATTCATAAATTTTTCCCATTTTATTAAGTTCTTTTTAATTGTATCATTGATTTCTAATATTTCCTTATGTATTCTAGATACAAGTTCTTTGTTATATGTAATTTGCAAATATTTCTTCCACATGTGCCTTGGCTTTACCTTCTCACAATGCTGTTGTCTGAAAGGCAAACATTTTTAATGTTCATGGAATTCAATTTAATGGTTTCATTATACCTCTTATGCTTTGTGGATTTTGTGTTATATTTTAAAAATCATTGATAAACTTAAGTACACTTGAGATTTTCTCCTGTGATGTCAACTAGAAGGTTCATAGTTTTAGCTCTTTTGTTTAGGTCCATGATCCATATTCACTGGTTTTTGTTTTTGTTTTTTAGTTGTGGATGGACACAATAACTTTATTTTATTTGTTTATATTTTCTTTTTTTGTGGTGCTGAGGATTGAACCCAGTGACTGACACCTGCTAGACAAGCACTCTACCACTGAGCTACAACCCCAGCCCCTATATTTACTTATTTTTTAATACAGTATGTTGTAAGCATCAAGATGTATTTATCTGTTGTGTACATGAGTATCTACTTTTCCCAACATCATTTGTTGAATAAAGTGTTATTTCTCCAATGTATTGCCTTAACAATTTTTTTGAAAATAGATTGACAACATAAGAGCAGATTTATTTCTGGGCTTTCATATGTTTTGCCAATCAGTTTTCTGTATTTATACAGTAATATGCTATCTTGATTACTGTAACTGCAGATCAAATCCTGGACAAAGTATTGTAAGTCTTCTAGTATTTAAAAAAAATCTTTTATTTTGAATTTATTTGTTGTTCATTTTTCCCTTTATTAATGTAGGAAGTTGAGGTTGTTGATTTGAGTATTTTATCATTTTTTGCTTTTGGTTTTTGTTTTGGTCCTGGAGATGGAACCCAGGGCCTCAGGCATACTAGGTAAATTTTCTAAAACTAAGCTACATCCCTAGACCTTCTAGTTCTTAACATATGAAGTTAGTACTATAAATTGCCCCCTAATTATTTATGACTATATATATATTCACCATCATTCATTTCAAAATCTTTTTCTAAATTCCGTTTGATTTTTCTTCTTTGACTCATTGAATAGTAAGAAGTGTATTTAGTTTCCAAATACTTGATGCTTTTCCAGATTTGTGTTATTGAATTCTAATTTAATTCCATTCTTTTGAAGCAACATTCTTTGTGTGACTTGAGTTTTCTAAATTTACTGAGACTTGTTTTATGTCCTAGTATATGTTCTATCTTTGTAAATGTTCCATGGGCAGTTGGAAACAACATGTACTCTTCAACGATGAGTTGAGTGTTCTATAAATATCATTTAGATCACTTTGGTTAATAATGTTTGCAAAGTCTTTTTTGTCCTTACTGACTTTCTGTCTACTAATTTTATCTACTAGAAAGCCATGGATAAGGAAATCTGTATTATTGCACATTTGTATATTTATCTTTTTAATTATGTCAGATTTGTCTATAGGTCTTGTGATATTTTGTCATTGAGCATGTACATATTTAGAATTAAAATGTCCTCTTTATGTATTGACCCCTTCTTCTCCATGATATCACCTTTCCCTCAGTTATATTATTGCTCTGCATTCTACATCATATGATCGATAAAATATTCCATTTTCTTTTGATTGGTATTACTACTACATATCATTTTTCATCCTTTTAAACCTAATGTGTCTTTACATTTAAAGTGTATTTCTTTTAGTGGTGTATACTTGAGTCTGACAATTTCTGCCTGACAGTCTCTGCTCTTTAACTGAGATGAATAAACCATTTACATTTAATATGATACCATGGTTAGCTGTAAGTCTGTCACCTTATCATTTTCCCCCTATATTTCCATGTATTGTTTGTTCCCTCATTTTCTGCCTTCTTTTGAATTAATGTGTCATTATGATTCAATTGCAAGGCCTTTGTTGGGTTATCAGCTTTGTATCTTTTCTACTATTTTAGTGGTTGCTTTATAGAATAATAAAAAGAATAACAAAAATTTCTTATATATTTACCCATGTACTTAACATTTTCAGTGCTCATCACTCCTTTGTATCAATTCATATTTCCATCTGGTGTCATTTTGCTTTTTCCTGAATGGTATGCTGTAACATCTCTTGTACTATGGGTATGCTCATAATGAATTCTTTCAGTTTTTATATCTCTGAGAAAGTCTTGATTTCACTCTTTTTTGAAAATTAGAATAACCTCTTTATTTTGAGTTTATCATAGATTGGTATGCTTATATAATAAATAATACAGAGATATCCTGTGTACTCTTTACACCATTTCTCCAACAGTAACATCTTGTAAGAATGTAGTATAAGGCTGGGTGCAATGACATACACCTGTAATCCCAGTGGCTCAGGAAGCTGAGGCAGGAGTTTCATGAATTCAAAGCCAGCCTCAGCAACATAGAAAAGTGCGAAGCAACTCGGTGAGATCCCGTCTCTAAATAAAATACAATAAAGGGTTGGGGATGTGGTTCAGTGGTAAAGTGCCCCTGGGTTCAATCCCTAGTACCTCCTCCCCCCAAAAAAGGATATAGTATAATATAAGCAGGATGTTGACATTGACATAGTCAAGATATAAGAAAGTTCCAGCCCTATGGAGCTCTCTCATATTACACTTTGATGCCCCACCTACAACCCTGCCCCCATGACTAACTCATGACAACTGCTAATCTGTTCTCTATCTCTATAATTTTATCACTTCTAGATTGTTATGTAAAAGAAATTGTATAGTATATTGTCCTTTTGAGATTTTTTCTTGAGTTGGCATGATTGCCTGAACATCCCCTCAAGTTGTTATGTGCATCAGTGACTCATTCCTTTTATTTATTCACAGTATGTTTAATTCTTCACAAGTTGAGGGACATTTGATCTGTTTCCAGTTTTGACTATAATGAATTAGGCTTATATGAACATTTGTACATAGTTTTTTGCATGAACATAAATTTCTGTTTCTCAGGGATTACTTCTCAAGAGTACAATTGCCATGTAGTTACATGTTTTGTTTTAGAAGAAACTTCCAAATTATTATTCAGTGTGGTTGTAACATCTTACCTTCACAACAGGAATGTATGAGTTGTTCAGTTTATTCACATCCTTGGCAATATTTATTACAGTCATTTAAATGGGTGTATAGTGATATATCACTGTGGTTTGAAGTTGCAATTGCCTAATGACTAATGAGGTAAAATATCTTTTAATGCCATCTGTATATAGTGAAATAGCTTTTTATGCTTCCCATTTCAAATTGGATTTTTTAAACTGTTGAATTTGGAAGGCTCTTTATATATTCAATTTACTAGTTCTCTGGGATATGTGTTTTGCAAGTATTGTCTTCTAGTCTGTAGCTTGTATTTTCATTTTAAGAGGATATTTTGAAGAACAAAATATATAAATTGGGAAAGGTTCAATGTTTTTTAAAAAACAGATCATGTTTTTGGTGCCAAATTGAAGAACCTTTTGCCTGGTGCTAGATTCTAAAAAGTTGCTCCTACTTTAAAAAAGTATTTTCATAATTTTACATGTTATATTTAGGGCCATAATTAATTTTGACTTAATTTTTTTTTGTACCAGGGATTGAAATCAGGAGTACGTGACCACTGAGCCACATCCCCAGCCCTATTTTGTGTTTTATGTAGAGACAGGGTCTCACTGAGTTGCTTAGCACCTCACCGTTGCTGAGGCTGGCTTTGAACTCGCGATTCTCCTGTCTTAGCCTCCCAAAGTGCTGGGATTACAGGCGTGTGCCACCGCGTCCAGCTCAAATATTTTGTAGAAGGGTGAATGTTAGCTCAGCGTGGATATTTCTCTATCTACAGATATCCAACTGCTCCAGCATCATTTGTTGATAACACTATGCTTACTCCATTGAATTGTACTACTTGTACTACTTTGTCAAAAATCAATTAGACTATAAAAAGGAATGAAGTATTTATACATGCTCTATTTTGGATTAACCTTGAAAATGGGCTAAGTTAAAGAATATAGATACAGAAGGCCCTATATTATTTGTTTTTTATTGAATGTCCAGTATAGGAAAATCTATCAAGACAAAATATAGACTGTTGGTTGCAAAGGCTAGTGAGGAGGGAATATGGAGTGATTACTAATGGACATGATGTTTCTTTTGAGGGTGGTCAGAATGTGCCAAAGTTATATACTGATGATGGTTTACAACTGTGTATACAAACTATCACTTGAAAGGGTGAATTTTAGGCTGAGTATGGAAGTGCATACCTGTAATCTCAGCTACTTGGGAGGCTGAGGCAAGAGGATCCCAAGGTTGGGACCAGTCTGGGCAACTGTGCAAGAGATTTTGTCTCAAAATAAAATTTAAGAAGGACTTGGTATATAACTCAGTGGTGTTGTGCTTGCCTAGCATGTACAAGGCCCTGGATGTAATTACAAGTACCACAAACATAAAAACAAAGCAAAACCAAAAAATACCCAAATAATAAAGGGGTGGATTTTTGCATATGTAAATTATGGATGAATAAAGCAATTATTTTAAAAATCAATCAGGCATTTTTATGAGTTCATTTCTAGGTTCTCCAGTCTGTTACACTGATCTATGTGTGAATTACCCTCCTAATGTGACACTGTAAAATGGTAACTGTAGGAACTCTGCAGATCCTTTTTATAAAGCTGAGGAACTTCCTTTGTATTCCTAACTACTGAGAGGATTTTCCTGCATGGCTGTTGGATTTTGTCATGTACTTTTTATATGTCAGTGAATATGATCATATGATGTTCTTATTTATCACTTCTTGATGTTTTGGCTAAGATCTAGTGTAGTATCATGTTGCTATGGTAGATTATTGATTTTCAAATGTCAAACCAGCCTGCATACCTGAAATAAGAAACATTTATCATTCATCTAATGATTAATTTTATACAATGTTAGCTTCAATTTATTAATTTTCTTATTGAGGTAAAGTAACACAAAATTCACCATTTTAACCATCTTAAAGTATACCATTTAGTGACTTTTAATATATACAACATGTTGTGCAACCATCACCACTATCATTTGTATCACCCCCAAGATTCCTGCAACTATTAAGCAATCACCCCCATATACCCATTCCAAGAACTTCAACTACTAATCTATTTTACTTCTCTATAGATTCATCAATGATTGACATTTCACATAAATGGAATCATACAGTTCTGTACTACTGGCTTCTTTCATTTAGCATGTTTTCAAGGTTTATCCATGTCGTAGTTTTATTAGAATTTCATTCCTTTTTAAGGGCAAATAACATTCCATTGTATGAAAGTACCACATTTTGTTTATCCATTCATCTGTTGTTGCTACAAACATTGGTGTACAAAGGTCTAATTGAGCCCCTGTTTTCAGTTCTTTTGGTTATATACTTAGAAATGAAATTGCTACATACTATGTAATTATATGTTTAACTACTTAAGTAACCACTATTCTGTTTTTTATAGTGAATTTACCAATTTATAGCCCCAACAACAGTGTGCAAAGGTTTCTAATTTCCGCACATTATCATATTATCTAATTATTTTCTGGGATTTTAAAAATTAGCTATGCTAATGTATATGAAGTGTTATCGCATGGTGGTTTGATTTTTATTTCCCTAATGATTAGCCATGTAGAACATCTTTTTGTATTTATTGGCTATTTGTACACTATCCATTAAAGTCATTTGCCCATTTTTTTATTTGGGTTATTTGTTTTTTTGATTGTGTTGAGTTTTTGTAAAAGTTCTTTATATATCCTGTAATTAATCTGTTATCAGAAATAACAGAGATATTAAGAATGTTTTATCCCATTTTGTGTGTTGTCTCTTGACTATTTCTTTTTTGAGAAAAACAACCAGTACAAAAACATGTAAAAGTTGTACATATGAATGGGGTACCATGTAGTGTTCAATGTATACATTGTACAATGTTTAAATCAGCTTAAACATATTTCTCTCCTCAAACTTTTATCATTTTTATGGTGAAAACTTTCAAAATCCTTTCTTTTAGCTTTTTGAAACATATAGTTTATTATAGTTTTCTTTGGTCACACAGTTGTTCAGTAGCACATCAGAAATTCTGGCTCCTGTCTAACTATCATTTAATACTCATTGATCAATGTTTTTCAATCCATTTCTACCCTTAACGTCCCCAGTCTCTGCTTGCCATCATTCTACTTTCCACTTCTGAGATCAACTTAGATTCCACATTGGATTGAAATCACGCAGTATTTCTTTTTCTGTGCCTAACTTATTTCACTTAACATAATGATCTCCAGTGTATCCATGCTGTCACAGTGACAGGGCTTCATTCCTTTTATGGCTGAATAGAATTCCATTTTGTTTATGTATAACCACATGTTCTTCATCCATTCATTAGCTGATGGGCACTTAGTTGTTTACCTTTCTAGGCTATTGTGAATAGTGCTACAGTGAACATGGGAGTGCACATGTCTCTTCAACATACTAGTTTTATTTACTTTGGATATATACCCAGTAGTGGAATTGTGGGATCATATTATATTTCTAATTTTTTCAGGAACTTACATACTTTTTTTCCATACTGGCTGCAGTAATGTGCATTGCCAAAAACAGTGTGTGTGCATGTGTTCCTTTTTCTCCACATTCTCACCAGCACTTGTTATCTTTAGCCTTTTTGATACTGGCCATTGTTACTGGGGTGAAGTGATATCTCATTGCAGATTTGGTTTGCATGTCCCTGATGTTTAGTGATGTTGAGCACTATTTCTGTGTTCTCTTTTGAGAAATATATATTTAGATACTGCCCATTTTAAAATCAGGTTATTTGGGGTTTTGATATTGAGTTATTGGATTTCTTATATGATCTTCATGCCAATCCTTTGTCAGATGTATATATTGCAGATATTTTTCTCATTCTGTAGGTTGTCTCTGTATTCTGTTCAGTGTTTCCTTTGCTGTGCCAAAGACTTTTAGTTAGATGCAATCTCCTTTGCCTATTTTTGCTTCTGTTTCTTATGCTTTTGGGATATTGTCCAAAATCTTGTATATACTAATGTCCTGAAATATTTCCTCTATGTTTTTTCCCTTTGCACTTTCATAATTTTTGTTAGGTCTTACATTTAAGTCTTTAATCCATTTGTTAATTGATCTTTGTAACTCGTGAGAGATAGGAGTCCAGCTTCATTCTTTGTAATGTGGATATCCAGATATCCAGTTTTCAGAATGCCATGGATTAAAGATTGTCCTTTGCCCCAATGCTTGTTTTTAGTACCTTTGTTGAAAATCAGCTGGTTGTAGATGCATGGATTTACTTCTAGGCTCTCTATTCTTTTCCATTAATCTGTGTGTCTGTTTTTATGCAAATACCATGCTATTTTGATTACTATGACTCTGTAGTATGTTTTACAAATGGGTAGCATAATGCTTCCCACTTTGTTCTTTTTCCACAAAATGGCTTTGCCTATTCAATTTTTTTTGTGATTCAGTATCAATTTTAGAATTTTTTCTAGTTCTGTAATGAATGCTATTGGTATTTTGATAGGTATTGCAATGGATCTCTAAATCTCTTAGGTAGTATGAATATTTTAATAATATTGATTCTTCTAATCCGTGAACACAAGATGTCTTTCTATTTTTTGTATCCTCTTCAGTTTCTTTCATCAATGTTTTATAATTTTCACTTTAAAGATCTTTCACCTCTTGGGTTAAATTATTCCTAAGATTTTTTTTGTTAACTATTATTAATGGGATTGCCCTTTTGATTTGTATTTCATATAATTTGCTATTGGCCTGTAGCAGAGCTACTGATTTTGTCTATTGATTTTGTATCCTGCAACTTTGCTGAATTCATTTATTCTAATAGTTTTTTTGATGGAGCATTTGTGGATTTATATATGTTATTTTCACTCTCTTGATAGAATCCTTTAATATACAGAAGTTTTTGGTTGTGTAGGTGATGGGTATTTTTTTTTCCATAAGTAATCTTTAGCTCCATTCTGGGATGCAGTTAAGTTACTAGGAAATAGTTTAATCCTTCTGAATATTGCTTTTAAGATTAGATGGGTACAGAGCAGAATTCAGTCTAGTGCTAATTATTCCCCACCCACAAGGCCTATTGGGCACTCCATTATGCCTTGCGAATTATGAGGTTTTTTTCCATTCTGGCTGGCACAAAGGCTGTTATTATTGGACACTGTGTGATCAGTGGACATTGTTCCTGATAATCCTTTTGGATATCCACCTCCCCTGTGGACTTGGAGTAGTTTTCTCACATGCAGGCACTGTATACATACATACAGTATGTAGTACTGTGTTGAATACTCAAGTGGGAATCCTTACATACTTGTGGGATTTATTTTGTGTGCTGTTGCTTTCCTCTCCAGTACTCTGTCCTGTGAACTTTAAATAACCTTTATCTTTCCAGACTCAGCTCTGTCTTCTTAATTCAGAGTGTGCCAACCAACCTCCATCTGGGTTGTTCTTTCCTACACTGTAGCCTGGAAACTCACACAGCAATAATCATGGGCAACCCTTGGAATCAATTCATTTGTTTCCAGTCTCTCAGAGATGGTTCTTTTTTATTACCTTATGTGTAAGATCTTAATAAGCTTTGTTTTATATATTTTGTCTTTTTTGAAGAAACTTTTGTTTTGTTATAGTTGTTTTCAACTGCTACTCCATCTTAACCAGAATTCAAACTGTTTTAGATTGTATAATTTTACTAGTAGCTCAAAGAATCTTCTGACTATAGCGACTTCTCTGAACTTGCATATCATTAGTTCTTTAGTCATATCATCTTTGAAAGTTTAAATATACAAATATATATTGTGTTGTATGTTAAATACACAATAATAGATCAGTCTAATCATCTTAGTAGTTCCCTTTGTTCATTTTCTAAATGTGCCCACCAAACTAAGTGGAAACCTTTGTCCCTCTGCAAGGCAGCACTCAAATTATTGTTTTGTGTTGAACATAGGTATTAGGGAATCTGTTGTGGAATGGCATGACTGATTCTGCTATCACCAACCTCCCACATTCAGGATAGGTTTACACACCCTAGTTCTTCCTATAAAATATTATGGCTCCATTATTTATGAACATAAACATTTAAAAATCATTGATGTATGTATTCTGAACCATTTTTGAGATTCTATTAGGTTTATTGCCTACTATGAGAAGTATTCTTTTCTTTATTTCTTTATTTTTTCTTCTAATTACTTATATATGACAGCAGAATGCATTTCAATTCATAGTACACAAATGGAGCACAACTTTTCATTTCTCTGGTTGTACACAATGTAGAGTCACACCATATGTGCAGTCATACATGTACCTAGGGTAACGATGTCCATCTCATTCCACCATCTCTCCTGCCCCCATACCCTCTCCTCTCTCCTCCTTCCCCTTTGACCAAAGTTCTTCCATTCTTCCCATGCCCCCCTGTCCCCATTGTGGATCAGCATTCACTTATCAGAGAGAACATTCGGCCATTTTTGGAGATTGGCTTACTTCGCTTAGCATGGTATCCTCCTACATCATTCATTTACTTGCAAATGCCATGATTTTATTCTCTTTTAATGCTGAATGATATTCCATTGTGTATAAATACCACAGTTTCTTTATCCATTAATCTATTAAAGGACATTTACCTTGGTTCCACAGTTGAGTTTTGTGAATTCAGCTGCTATAAACATTGATGTGGCTGCATCACTGTAGTATGCTGATTTTAAGTCCTTTCAGTAAAGACCAAGGAGTGGGATAGCTGGGTCAAATGGTAGTTCCATTCCAAGGTTTCTATCTTCATACTGCTTTCCAGAGTGGTTGCATCAATTTGCAGTCCCACCAGCAATGTATGAGTGTGCCTTTCCCCCCACATGCTCGTCAACACTTATTATTGCTTTTATTCTTAATTGCCATTCTGACTGGCGTGAGATGAAATTGTAAAGTATTTTTAATTTGCATTTCTCTAATTACTAGGGAAGTTAAACATTTTTTTCATATATTTGTTGATTGATTCTATATCTTCTTCTGAGAAGTCTCTGTTCAGCTCCTTAGCTCATTTATTGATTGGGTTATATATATTTTTTTGGTGTTAAGTTTTTTGACTTCTTTATATATCCTGGAGATTAGTGCTGTATCTGATGTGCACATAGTAAAATATTGCAC
Source organism: Xerus rutilus (assembly GCA_028644305.1). Classification (NCBI taxonomy): domain Eukaryota; kingdom Metazoa; phylum Chordata; class Mammalia; order Rodentia; family Sciuridae; genus Xerus; species Xerus rutilus. The sequence goes on along the minus strand of CM053417.1, from coordinate 72,053,150 downwards.
CAAATCTGTAGGCTCTCTCTTCACCTCATTGATAGTTACTTTTGCTGAGAAGAAGCTTTTTAGTTTGAATCCATCCCATTTATTGATTTTTAAATTTTATTTCTTGTGCTTGAGGAGTCTGGTTAAGGAAGTCAGGACCTAATTTGACATGATGAAGATTTGGGCCTACTTTCTCCTCAATTAGGTACAGGGTCTCTGGTGTAATTCCTAGGTCTCTGATCCACTTTGAGTTGAGTTTTGTGCATGGTGAGAGATGGTGATTTAATTTCATTTTGCTGCATATAGATTTCCAGTTTTCCCAGCACCATTTGTAGAAGAGGGTATCTTTTCACCAATGTAGGTTTTGGGCACTTTTGTCTAGTATGAGATAACTGTATTTATGTAGGTTTGTCTCTGTCTTCTATTCTGTACCATTGGTCTACACGTCTATTTTGGTGCCGGTGCTGTGCTGTTTTTGTTACTATAGCTCTGTATTATAGTTTAAGGTCTGGTGTTGTGATGCCTCCTGCTTCACTCTTCTTGCTAAGGTTTGCTTTGACTATTCTAGGTATCTTATTTTTCCAAATGAATTTTGTGATTCCTTTGTCTACTTCTATGAGGATTGGTCTTGGGATTTTAATTGGAATTGCATTAAATCTGTATAACAGTTTTGGTAGTATGGCCATTTTGACAATATTAATTCTGCCTATACAAGATTTTTATATTATTTTTATGATTTTTATCTTTTAAATCTATTGATGTGATGAATTACATTTATTGATTTCTATATGTTGAACTAACCTTGCATCTCTGGGATGAATCCCACTTTTTCATGGTACACTATCTTTTTAATATATTTTTGTATGCAATTTTCCAGAATTTTATTTTATTTTTGCATCTATGTTCTTCAGGGATATTTGTCTGAAGTTTTCTTACTTCATGTGTCTTTGTCTGGCTTAAGTATCAGAGTGATACTAGCTTCATAGGATGAGTTTAGAATGTTTCCCTCCTTTTCTATTTCATGAAATAATTTGAGGACTATTGATATTAATTCTTTATAGGTCTTGTAGAACTTGGCTGAGAATCCATCTGGTCTTGGGCTTTTCTTGGTTAGTAGGCTTTTGATGGCATCTTCTATTTCATTGCTCAAAAGTGATCCATTTAAATTGTGTTATGTCCTCCTGATTCAGTTTGGGCAGATCATATTTCTCTAGAAATGACTCAATGTCTTCAAAATTTTCTATTTTATTGGAGTATAAATTTTCAAAATAGTTTCTAATTTATCTTCTATATTTCAATAGTATCTGCCATGATATTTCCTTTATCATCACAAATTTTAGTAATTTGAGTTTGCACTCTTTTTTTTGTTAGGGTGGCTAAGGGTTTATCAATATTATTTATTTTTTCAAAGAACCAGCTTTTTGTTTTGTCAATTTTTTCAATTGTTTCTTTTGTTTCAATTTCATTGATTTCAGCTCTGGTTTTAATTATTTCCTGTCTTCTACTACTTTTGGTGTTGATTTTTTCTTCTTTTTCTAAGGCTTTTTAAAGCCTTATTTTTAAAGCCATTTATTTGTTGACTTTTTATTCTTTTAATGAATGAGCTCAATGCAATGATCTTTCTTCTTAGCACTGCCTCCATAGTGTCTCAGAGACTTTGGTATGCTGTATTAAAGTTCTCAATTTACCTCTAGGATTTCTTTTTATCTCCTCCCTGGTTCTGCTATCCATGCATAGCATATTTTTTAGTCTCCAGGTGTTAGAGTAGCTTCTTTTTTTTTTTAGTTTTGTCATTGATTTCTAATTTCATTCCATTATGGTGTAATATAATGCAGGGTAGTATCTCTATTTGTTTTGCATTTGATAAGAGTTGCTTTGTGGCATAACATATGGTCTATTTTAGAGAAGGATCCATGTGCTGCTGAGAACAAAGTTGATGCACTTGTCGATGGAAGAACTATTCTATATATGTCTGTTAAGTCTAAATTATTGTTTGCATTATTGAGTTCTATAGTTTCTTTGATTAGTTTTGGTTTGGAAGATCTATCCAGTGGTGAAACAGGTGTGTTAAAGTCACCCAGTATTATTGTGCTGTGGTCTATTTGATTCTCAAAACATAGAAGCTTTTTTTTTTGGATATATGTAGATTCTCCATTGTTTGGGACACAGATATTTATGATTGTTATGTCTTGTTGATGTATGATTCCCTTAAGCAGTAGGAAATGTACTTGTTTTCCTTCTGACTAACTTTGGTTTGAAGTTCACTTTATTTGATATGAGGATGGAAACCCCTGGTTATTTAGGTGGTTCATGTGAGTTATGTTTTTTCCCACCCTTTCACCTTCACTCTGTGGATGTCTTTTTTCACCTTCACTCTGTGGATGTTTTTTCCTGTGAGATGAGTCTCCTGAAGGTAGCATATTGTTGGGTCTTTTTTTAAATCAAGTCTGCCAGTCTGTGCCTTTTAGTTAATGAGATTAAGCCATTAACATTCAGAGTTGTTATTAAAATATGGTTTGTCTTCCCAGTCATTTTGGTTTGTTTTTGGTGTTTTACTTGACTTGGTTTCTCCTTTGATTGTTTTTTCCTTTAGTGTACTTCCTCCCTTTGCTATTTTTGTTGTTGTTTTTCATTTCCTCCTCATGGAATATTTTGCTGATAGTGTTCTGTAGTGCAGGCTTTCTTGCTGTAAATTCTTTTAACTTTTGTTTATCATAGAATGTTTTTATTTCATCATCAAATCTGAAGCTTAATTTTGCTGGATATAAGATTCTTGGTTGGCATCCATTTTCTTTCAGAGCTTGGTCTATGTTCTTCTGGGATCTCCTGGCTTTGAGGGTGTGGGTTGAGAAATCTACTGAGATGAAAATTGATTTTCCCCTATATGTAATCTGAAACTTTTCTCTTGCAGCTTTTAAAATTCTATCCTTATTCCATATGCTAAGCATTTTCATTATCATGTGCCTTGGTGGAGATCTGTTGTAATTTTTTACATTTGGTATCCCATAAGCCACTTGTATTTGATTTTCCAATTCATTCTTCGTGTTCAGAAAATTTTCTGATATTATTTCTTTGAAGAGATTGTGCATTCCTTTGGTTTGTATCTCTATACCTTCCTCTATCCCAATAAATCTTAGGTTTGGTCTTTTGGTGTTATCTCATAATTCTTGAAGGTTCTGTTTATGGTTTCTTACTATCCTCACTGTGTGGGCAACTTTATTTTCAAGATTGTATATTTTGTCTTCATTGTCTGAGGTTCTGTCTTCCATGTGATCTAGTGTGTTGGTGATGCTTTCTATTGAGTTTTTTATTTGGTTTATTGTTTCCTTCATTTCAGGGATTTCTAGGAGTTTTTTTTTTTTCAGAATTTCTATCTCTTTCTTGAAGTAATCTTTTGCTACCTGTATTTGCTCTCTTATCTCTTTGTTGAAGTGATCAATTGTTGCTTGTATTGCCTCTTATGGCATTGTTTGATTTGCAGATCATTTTAATTATGTACATTGGGAACTCCTCTGAAATTTCATCTACTGTGCTGTCAATGTTTTCTATTATTGTATCACCTTGGATTGTTTGGGGCACTTTCTTCCCTGTCTTTTCATGCTTTCTGTGTGTCTTCCTCTCTAGCAGTGTGGATCCAAGGTGTTACAATTTCTATCCTATAATCTTATAGCATCTCTGCAGGTTTTTTGTATCTCACTTTTAAGGGATAGATCACTATTAATAGTACCCAATGCAAAAGATATACAACTTTAAACCAAATAGCTTCTGCTTAGACAATTAAAGTTTTGTCACAAGAAACAGAAATGATGTATTCAATTAATATCTGTAATATAAACAGTAGGTTTGCAAAGAGTCTATAGTTTCTACTGGTAGATAAAGAGAGAAATGGGGGTTGGTGTGGGCCATGATATTTATGAGGTAGGGGGTGAAAATCATAGGAAGAGTGAAAGATAAATCAAAGAAGTTGGTTGTTTATAGGAGAAAAGAGGGAAAGAGGTGATCCAGTATAAGTCTCTCCCCTAGCTCTGTGACAAGATGGTGGCTATTAGCACACCTAGCAGGGATACCTCTGGCATAACCAAGCCTGCAGGGACCTTGGTGATGGTTTCCCAGGTACTGGCTGTTGTCCCTTGATGGAAGCAACCGCATCCTTAGTTGGTGGCAGCAGTAGTGTCAAACCTGTAAGTACCTTGATGTTGGGCTTCCAGTCCCTGGCTGGTGTCCCAAGATGGAAGCTGCCACAACTAAAGATGGTGTCAGCAGCAGTGGAGGTAACCCAAGTTGGTGGTGGATGTGTCCCCGGATGGAGGTGACCACTTTCAGAGATGAGGCTGAAAGGGTGGGCCTTATGATGACTTTGGGCAGCCTGTTCAGAGATGCCACATTGTGGTGTGTGGTGGCGTAGTAGGTAGCTGCCTCCAGGCCCTGTCCATTGTCCCACAGTGGAGGCTACGATGTGGGGAGGGCTATGGCAATGGCTGCAGTGTCCCAAGATGGAGGTGGTCTGGGGAGATCCACACATTGGTGAATGGGGAGTGTCTTCCTCCACTCTGTGCTTGGTGGGGGGTGATGGGCCTGGGCCTGGGCCAGGGGCATGGGTAGGAGGTTCAGCAGGTTGGGCCTTGGCCTGGGCTCCTGTATAGGTTGGCACTATTCTTTTCTTTTTGTTAGTCTTTTCTGAACTTAAATCCCTGACACTTCAGACAGAGCTATTCTAGTGTTTTTGACAGACATGTTTAGGTTCAGCATCCCCATGCTGTTTGTGATACAGTATAACTTTGATGATGTCCCATTTCAGTCATTGTTATTCAAAACTAAACCTCATTCATTCTTCATTTTATATCATATAGCAACCTACCCTTCTCTACCTAGACTAATCCCTCTGATCATTTTTCTTTCAATTCTAAAGGTATGGCCCTTTGAGCCACATACAATATTTCATATTACATCTCAAGTATTTACATAATAATAAGTCTGAGAAGTATAGTATCCTTCTTTTGCCTTTCTCAAAAATTCCCAGTATTAGTAAAACTTTTTAAGAAAGGAATGAAAATTTGATGTCTTCTGGAAATATTCTTATGTTCCCTTTAAGCTTATACAATTAACTTAGCACATCACATTGTAAGTTATTTGTAGTATTGCTTACCAAATTTACCCCATTATCTATATAAAATGTCCCTAATTGGTATAATTTACTTTATAAATCATTTTTCCATTTGTTATATAATTTTAACTAGATTATAATTATATCCTGTATCTATTGTATTTCTCAACATCTATTATGTTTCTGTAGTTTGGTTTTGAGGTATACTGTGGAAAAAATCTTGACTCATGTAGCTCATTTTAATAGCTCATTTTCTAATCATAGATCATTATTTAATTAACTAATCCTCACACTTAATAGAATACTAACAGGAAGCTTTTATTTTAAAGTTGAATCAATACAATATCTGACAAATGCTCATATTTAACAAAAATATTTTTTAAATAGCATCTAATACAGGTGCATAAATTATAATGCAATGTATCAATATATCCACTTGTTATTTTTAAACTGATTATTTTAATATGAAAAGGCATAGTCAAACTGCTATGCACAGTTTCAATTTTATGTGAGGTAAGACTTAGGCACATATGCTATGGTTTTGTACTTGTTTTAAAATTTTATATGAGCAGAAATGCATAGCCATGAATAAGGGGGGAGCTGTGACCTTTCTAATCATCAGTCTATCCAGAAGCATTTTATTATATGCACAGAAATGGCAGTAGAAAATTTATTCTGAAATTTGAGCATACACTAGTTGCATGATAAAACAAGTTAATGAGTAGGTGGTCTTCAATATTATGTATTTAGTATATAGCATATTCAGGTATGTGTATAGTTTTAATTTTTATTGCAGTTTTAAAAACAGAAAATATTTTAAAATGGTTTTTAAATTGAGTATTTCAAGAACCCTTGAAGTATCTTGGTATCGTAAAGGGCCGAAAAATACAGTTTCTGAATATTTATTATTATTCTCTTGGTAGCTTCTTTTCCTTAGGTATGTTGATCTCCTGAAAAAAATCAAATGTACTTTAGTTAGAGATTAGTTTCCTTTACAAAAAAACTAAAAGCATTTTTTCCAGTAGCTTAGAGCAATGGTTTATGTTAATTGTGGTCAATTTTTTTAGATAAGTTTCATAAATTTTACTAGTATAGAGGTTAAACTTGCTAATTTTTGGTTCTTTACAAATCTCTAATGAATTTTGGGGATGAGTGAGTGAGTACTTTTTGACAGTTCCTCTATTCTTTGGTAGGGTGGCCAGAACTCAGGTCAGGTTATAACTTTATAAAGGATAATTTTGATTTCTCATCTGTTTCTTTAAAATTATTGAGTGGATAGGACTCTGATTAAGGTAATTACATGTAGTTTGTAATTTGGGGGGTTAGAAATTACCACAGTGGATGGGGTACACCTAACAATTGGGCTTTACAAGCCAAGTCAGGAATAAAAAACTACCTAATATCCTTTAGATAAGTATTGATTCACAGAAATTGTTTGATCTCTCTGATAGTCCTTTTTCATCTCTGATGGCATCTTTCTTCTATGATATTTTAAGTGTCCCTGTCATCTTCTTGTAAGTCATGTGGTTTGACCAATCATGAACCAAGTGAGACTACATGATTTTGTGATACTATATAAATTTTATGGGGAAACAGTTTCATGAAATTGCCTCCCGAATTATTAAAATTATAAACCGAAGTATAAATTACAAAATTATAAATTTAAATATAAAGCAATGTTGAAGATAATTAGCATTTCAGAAAAAGTTTTCCTAAAATGCATGTGGAGGTTGAATATGCAGTATGTGAACACAAGCTTATACCTTTTCTTGTTTAGGGAAGGAATTTTACATGCACCTCCAGTATTCAAGCATTCTAGATAGATTACTCTTTGTGTGATTTATGACTCCTGTCATAAGAGACACTGCTGTATTTTTTATAACAAAGTCTAAATTCCCATTCATGTCAAATTTATATAATGACCATATTTAGTAGAGTTTATGAGGTTTATCTTTTAATTCAAACCTTTTGTGTAATCTTGGAATGTACAAGTTTTTCCCAGTGGTATTTTCATTTGATTATAGCAGTGTAATACAAAAGTCAAAGTTAGTATGCTGGGATTGTAGAAATGCTGACAAGTAGAGGCTCCCTAAATACAGTTGAGACTTCATTAAACATTTGAATTCAAGCTGGTGAGCCAAAGCAAGAATTTCTGTAGCTACAGACAAATGACAGGAAGTATGGTTTTCCTATTGGTTTCTAATGTTATTGATTGAGAGAAAAATAACTGGTGGCAAAAGATGAGCCAGACTCCTGAACAGTGATAAATAGTGATTTAAATCTCATACCACTAAAGGTGTAAGAGTCTGAATGCCAGGAAGTGCTTCTTAAATGTCTCCTCCTTAATCTATTTAGACAGTTTGGCTTTTGAGTGCCCCTTCATTTTCCTTTCTTAACACACTTGCTAAATAATCCTTCTAAAACTTCTCATGGTAACTATGATTATATACTGTGGTTTTCAACAAAATTGAAGTGTTCATTAGATTTTTATGCTGGCTGTTAAGTACAATAATCATTGGTTTATTCAAAGTGTTAAGAGGTCTGTATCTCCCTTTACTTTTTTTTTCCCTTTACTTTTGAATTGTAGTCAGGACATTTAGATGCTAAATATACAGTATAGGAACACCAGTTTATACCTTTTCTTGTTTAGCGAAGGAATTTTACATGCACCTCTGGTAGATAAGCATTCTTGTAGATAGATTCCTCTTTGTGTGAGCTTGAATCTTCTTGTCCCTGGTTTTCTTAGTCGTGAAATGGGGCAAACCAATAAATGACCCATTAACCTTTAGAATGATGGAGTGAAAATGTTTTCTGCAATTTTCAGGCCCAAATATTTATCCTGGGGGTTCAAAAATATTTTCTGTAAAGGGCCAGGGAGTAAATAGTTTGGGCTTTGTGGGCTATAGGCTTCTGTCACAATTACTAAAGTCTGTTGATATATTGGATATATTGCTATAGACAGTACATGAAAAAGTAAGCAGTTCATTTTATAGTAAAATTATATTCACAAAAATAGGCAGAAACATTTCTTCAAAGAATATATGCAGATGTCCAAAAAGTGAAGGAAAAGGTGATCACCATCATTAGTCATTAGGGAATTGCAAATAAAAGTCACTCCACACCCCAATAGGATATCTTTTATTAAGAAATATGGAAAATAAACATGTATTGAGAAAGATACAGAGAAATCGGAGCCCTTTTATTTTGCTGTTAGAATATAAAATGAGAAAAATACTGTGGAAAACAGTTTTGCAATTTGCCATACAATCCAGCAGTTCTACGCTAATGTATATTTCCCTAAGAATTGAAAGCAGATAGCCAAGCAAACAGTTGTACACAGATATTTGTAGTATTCTAATTGCCAAAAGGTGGAAATGATCCAAATGTCTGTCACTAGATTAGTGAGTAATCAAATTGCAGCATGCCCATATAAAGGAGTACTATTCCATAATGAAAAGGAATAAAGTACTGATACATAGCTGTGATATGAATAAACATTAAAAACATTCCAAGCAAAAGAAGCCAGACAAAAAGGGTCACATGTTGTATGATTTCATCTATATGAAATATCCAGAATAGGTAAATCCATAGATACAGCATATTGTGGTTTCAAGGGACTAGGTGGGGGTCAATTACGAATAGGAAATGGCTGCTTAGTGGGCATGAGGTCTCCTTTGGGATTGATAAAAATGTTTTGGAATTAAATATAGGTGATGGTTGCATAACATTTGGAAATTACTACATGTTACTAAATTGTACACTAACAATGGTTAGTACTATGTTGTGAATTTTGCCTCAGAATAAAAACAGATAACTTACATGATTGGCCATAGCTGACTGACCTCTGCTCTACTCAATACATGAATGCCTTCCATATTCTACCTTTGTGAATTCTTTTAGTCTCTGATAGCATTGTGGTTACTTAAGAATATGTCATGAGGGCTGGGGTTGTGGCTCAGTGGTGGAGAATTTGCCTAGCATGTGTGAGACATTCTCAGCACCACATATAAATAAAATAAAGGTCCATTGATGACTAAAAAATGTATATACTTAAAAAATATGTCATGAAGTGGTAGAAAGGGATTATATGGCTATGGAGCAACTTGACTACCAACTGATAAAACATGGAACACCAACTTTTTCTCTTAGGGCTTTGCCAGTCACTTTAGTATTTGTGGTTTAAAGATAGAAACAAAACTTGTGGCTACTTCTCTTACTAAATAAGGTTTAGCTGTCTCTATATATGTGTTTGCATATATATAATATATGTATGTATATGTCGATTGCTCTAAAAGAATTCTATAGCTAACCTTTAGTCCTTATAACATTTTAAATCCCATATATTCACACACACACACACACACACACACAGACACACACACAAACACACACAATCTCTAAGAGTACATACTCATTCTTAGGCCAAATTCAGCCCCACTGCCTGTTTTTGTAGATAAAAATTTATTGGCAGAAGTGTTGAGATATAATTCACAAACCATAAAATTCACCTATTTAAGTTTTGCAATTTACTTATTTTAACATATTCATGTAGTTGTGCATCCACTACCACAATCAATTTTAGAATATTTTCATCACTCTAAGAAACCCCATGCCCATTAGCATTCCCTATTTTCCCTGAATGTCCCCAGTCCCACTTAATGTCTCTATAGATTTTCCAGTGATGGACATTTCATGTAGATGGAATCATATAATATACTGTACTGTGGACTGACCTCTTTCACTTATCATGTGTTTATAAGGTTCATTCGTGTTGTAGATATACCAGTAATTAATTCATTTCTATGGCTATAAATTTCATACATTTTATTTATCTATTCGCTAGTCAACAGGCATTTGGGTTGTTTCCTTCTTTGAGCTATTATTAGTAATACTTCTGTGATCATTCACATACAAATTTTGTTATGTGGACATATGCATTTACTTGTCTTGATTATAAAACTTGAAGTAGAATTTCTGAGTCATATAGTAACTCTGTTTAACTTTTTGTTATCCAACCACCACCAGTTTATGAGAGTCACAATTTCTCCACAACCTCACTAACACGTTATTATCTGTCTGTAAATAGTTTTATTAAAACACCACTATCCTCAATCATTTTCATATTATCTATTGCTACCTTTGCAGTACAACTATAGAGTTGGGTAGTTACAATAGACTGTGTTACTCACAAATCCCCAAATATTTACTAATTGGACCTTTACAGAAAAAGTTTTCCAACTGTTCCTATGGAGGTATTCTTATTATGTTAAAGTTAATCATCTTTTGAATGTCTTAGTGAATTCTTCTAATTAGAGGAACTGTCTTGTGTACACATTTTACTTTGTATGGCTCTCCTAAGTGGCCTAAAATCACTTAAAACAAAGTTTACCTTTATGATCAGTATGCTAAATATATAATTGTATTTGTTATACAGAAATTCTGTGATTAAAAAATAGAAGGCAAGTAGCCAGGTGCAGTGGCACATGCCTGTAATCCCAGAGGCTTGGGAGGCTGAGGCAGGAGGATTGTGAGTTCAAAGCCAGCCTCAGCAACTTAGAGAGGCCCTAAGCAACTCAGTGAGAAGTTGTCTCTAAATAAAATACAGTAAAGGGTTGGGGATGTGGCTTAGTGGTAAAGTGCCCCTGGGTTCAATCCCTGGTACTAAAAAAAAAAAAACAAAACCGAAAAGACAAATTATTGTCACAGTTTAATTATCAAAGTACTCATGACAAATAGTAAAAATATCGAAAAGGTAAGTATAGTAGCAAAATATTAATTAGCAATAACCCTGATGTCCAAGAACATGTAAAAAATATATATCTTAGAGTGTATAGTACAGGGAGGGGAAGATTACACTTATAAGTTAATAATGGAGTAAGGAGGTAGTTTAGAGGGAAAAGACATGGGGGTTAAGGCAGGTGCTAAATCTTGGGAGAATCTGCAGTGCTCACTTTGTTCCCAGAGGCACCTACAGCCAAGTCAACTCCTGGCTTGTTTTCCACTAAGGAAGCCAAATATGGACTAGAATGGTTAGAGATAGAAAACACTGGTATGAGGAACATTTCTTTTGCTTGATAAAGAAAAAAGGATTGTACATGGAGAATACCATCATGATAAGGATCGGATAAGTGAGGGAAGAGTAGAAAGTTCAGTAAGTCACTCATAAAATTTGTTTGTTTTCCCCCTGAACAATTGAATGTTTGTTATCAATTGTGTTTAGACAAATTACATTAAACATTCTAGAAAACATTAAACAGCTACTAAAGAGACTTGGACTTAAGGGAAGGGAGGGGTTAAGGAGCCTTGCTTAGAAGTTATTTTGGTCTTGCGTGGCCACACAAATGTGTAGCTTAGCAACTGTATTCAACTGAGAGGAACATTAGTGCTTTTTTGTGTGATTATATAGTGGTATTTGTTTTACTCAGAGCCAATTTCATTATGGAGGAACTTTATTCCTGGAGGATTTGTTAATCGAGTGTCTTAGGGATAGAGTCTATTTAAAACATATTGAAAGAAATCACAGACTAGGCTAGGGAGCAGGCCCGTAGAGCATATGGTGCCTGCCTTCTCTGTTGTGAATTAACTGACGAAAAGATCTTTGAAGTTTGATGCCAACCAAGGACTGGGAGACTGAAGAACTTGATAAAGCATCTAAAATACAATTTACCCGAACTCTTAAGCTATTACTAGAACAAAACAACATGTGTACATATACTCAAAAGGAAAAGAGGGCTAAGTAACTAATATGGGATATTTTCTCCTTTTCTCACGTGTACTACAGGGTTACTTCTTATATAGAATGAATTGAGACCACATTCACTAATTATTTTCTATGGATCATTCATTTACCACATCACAAAATAACCATTTTCTTCAGAATCTGAGTCTTTTGTAAGTATGAAGTATAAAAAAATCTTTTGATCAATTAATAATTATAGAATAAGAAATTGATACCAATGTATGTCAGACATAACTTCCATTAAATTCAAACCTACTGGGGCTAGAGGTGAATACAGTAGAGTAATTGGAATTAAAAGCTTAAACAAATCACTGAAATATTTCTCATATGATTAAATAGGGATGGTTACCTGAAGCAGTTCAAAAATCTTGGATCAGTTTATATGACAGAAGAGATATTTGGTGGGTTGGGGTGGGGTATACAATCTGTTTTTATTTCTTAGCAGAAATAAAGGTAATAGCAGAATGACCAAACAAGAGGATTTATGAAATCAACAGAGATTTTGGGTGATGAAGTCATCTTAGATTCCTTGGGGCAAATGAATGCTCTGGACCAGCTTTATCTATTTCCTCCCTATGTACTGTCACCATTCTATTAAAACCATTGTCAAAGTCATTTCAAGCTAAATTCCAAACCCATTGACCTTTCTTCAATTCTTATTCTTCATGTATTTGATGTTCCTTTTCAAAACTGTTCCTTCCTCTCAGTGGTACTATGACATCCTATCTTGCCTTCTGCTGTTTTATTGTTCTTTCTATATCCCTCCTTGGCTCTCTTTCCCTTTTTCTGTATTCATTTTTTTAAAGACCATCCACTTTTCAGGTTGTACTTATGTAGTATCTTATGGTAGCTTTAGAAAGCAGACTGGCAATCTACTAAAATAGTTTACCATCCCAAGTGGCAGATGCCAAATCTTTCCTAAATGAAGAGGGAAAATCAAGGCAGAGAGGCACTTTTAAAATTTGGTATCAAAAATAATAATCTTGAGTATAACATGAACTTAGGTTGCTGATTCTCAGTCCTATTTTAAAACCTTATAGATGTTTACTAGGTTTATTTTATCAACACATCTTTTTTAAAAATGTATTTATGCTACTTAGATATACATGATAGCAGAATGCATTTGGATTCATTGTACACAGATGGAGCACAACTTTTCATTTCTCTGGTTGTATGTGATGTAGAATCACATCATATATGCAGTCATACATGAAGCTAGGGCTGTGGTTTCCATCTCATTCCACCATCTTTACTGCCCCCATGCCCCCTCCCCCATCCCCTCCCCTTTGACCAAAGTACCTCCATTCTTCCCATGTCCTCTCCCCCATTATGGATCAGTATCCACTTATCAGAGGGAACATTCAGCATTTGTTTTGGGGGGATTGGCTTACTTGGCTTAGCATGATATTCTCCAACTCCATCCATTTACCTAAAAATGCCATAATTTTATTCTCTTTTAATGCTGAGTAAATATTCCATTGTGTATATATATCACAGTTTATCCATTTATCTATTGAAGGGCATCTAGGTTAGTTCCACAGTTTAGCTATTGTGAATTGAGCTTCTATAAACATTGAAGTGACTGTGTCACTGTAGTAGGCTGTTTTTAAGTCCTTTGGGTATAGACCAAGGAGTGGGATAGCTAGGTCAAATGGTGATTCCATTCCAAGTTTTTTAAGGAATCCCCATACTGCTTTCCAGATTGGTTGCACCAGTTTGCAGTCCCATCAGCAATATATGAGCATGCCTTTTCCCCCACATCCTCGTCAACACTTATTGTTGTTTGTATTCTTGATAATTTCCATTCTGACTGGCATGAAATGATATCTTAGAGTAGTTTTGATTTGCATTTCTCTAGTTGCTAGAGATGTTGAACATTTTTTCATATGTCTGTTGATTGATTGTATATCTTCTTCTGAGAAGTGTCTCTTCAGCTCCTTAGCCCATTTATTGATTGAGTTGTTTGTTTTTTTTGGTGTTAAGTTTTTTGAGTTATTTATATACCCCAGAGATTAGTGCTCTATCTGATGTGCATGTGGCAAAAATTAGGAATCAGCAACCTAAGTTCATGTTATACTCAAAAACAGAGGTATTGCAGTTTCTATCCTATAATCTAGTAGTGACACTGTTGATTACCTGTATCTCACCTTGGAGTTCACTTCCAGTCCCCAGAATGTAGGCTCTCTGTTCACTTCATTGATTGTTTCTTTTGCTGAGAAACAGCTTTTTAGTTTTCATTTACCTATAAGAATTTTTTTTATCTCTTTCCTGCTGTTATCCATGTGTCATTCAAAGCGTATTATTTAGTTTCCAGGTGTTGGAGTAGTTTCTATTTTTTAATGTGTCATTAATTTCTAATTTTCTTCCATTATGGTCAGATAGAATGCAGGGTAGTATCTATTTTTTTGTATTTGCTAAGACTTGCTTTGTGACATAACACATGATCTATTTTGGAGAAGGATCCATGTGCTACTGAGAAAAAAGTGTATTTGCTTGTTGTTGGATGGAATACTCTATATATGTCTGTTAAGTCTAAATTATGGATTGTTTTATTGAGTTCTGTGGTTTCTTTGTTTAGTTTTTGTTTGGAAGATCTATCCAGTGGTGAGAGAGCTGTGTTAAAGTCACCAAGTATTATTGTGTTGTGGACTATTTCATTCTTGCAGTTGAGAAGGGTTTGTTTGATATATGTAGATGCCCCATTGTTTGGGCATAGATATTTATGATTGTTATGTCTTGTTGATATATGATTCCCTTAAGAATTATGAAATGTCCTTCTTTATCCCTTTTCACTAACCTTGGTTTGAAGTCCACTTTATCTGATATGAGGATGGAAACTCCTGCTTGTTTACGTGGTTCATGTAAGTGATATGTTTTTTTCCCACCCTTTCACTTTCGGTCTGTGGATGTCTTTTCCTGTGAGATGAGTCTCTTGAAGGCAGCATATTGTTAGGTCTTTTTGTTTTTATCCAGTCTGTCAGTCTGTGTCTTTTAGTTGATGAGTTTAGGCCATTCACATTCAGGGTTATTATTGAAATATGATTTATAATCACAGTCATTTTGGTTTTTACCTCGACTTAATTTCTCCTTTGGACTTTTTTTTAGTATAGTTCCTCTCTTTGCATATTTTGCCAAGAATGCTGTGTAGGGCAGGCTTTCTTGCTGTACATTCTTTTAATTTTTGTTTATCATGGAAGGTTTTTATTTCATCATCAAATCTGAAGCTCAGTTTTGCTGGATATAAGATTCTAAGCTGGCATCCATTTTCTTTCAGAGCTTAGTATATGTTGTTCCATGATCTCCTGGCATTTAGGGTCTGGGTTAAAAAATATGCTGAGATCCGAATTGGTCTCCCCCTATATGTATCTGATTCCTCTCTCTTACAGACTTTAAATTTCTATTTGTATTCTGTATCTGGGCATTTTCATTATAATGTGCATTTGATGTCCTGTAAGCCTTTTGTATTTGATTTTCCAATTCATTTTTGATGTTTTGGAAATTTTCTGATATTATTTCATTGAAGAGATTGTGCATTCCTTCAGTTTGAAATCCCATGCCTTCTTCTATCCCGATACATCTTATATTTGGTCTTTTGATGCTATCCCATAATTATTGTATGTTCTGTTCATGGTTTCTGACAATCTTCACTGTGTGGTCAACTTTATTTTTAAGAATGTATATTTTGTCTTCATTATGTGAGGTTCTGTCTTCCAAGTGATCTAGTCTGCTGGTGATGCTTTCTATCGAGTTTTTAAATTTGGTTTATTGTTTCCTTCATTTCAAGAATTTCTGTTTGCTTTTTTCACAATGTCTAGCTCTTTCTTAAAATAATCTTTTGCTACCTGTATTTGCTACCTTATCTCTTTGTTGGTGTGATCAATGGTTGCCTTTATTTGCTCTTATCTCTTTGTTGGAGTGATCAATGGTTGCCTTTATTTGTTCTCTTCTTTCTTTGTTGGAGTGATCAATATTTGCCTGTATTTGCTCACTTAAGTCATTCTTTAATTCGCAGATCATTTCAATTATGTACATTCTGAATTCTTTCTCTGACATTTCATCAACTGTGCTGTCAATTGATTCTATTATTGTAGTATCTTGGTTTATTTGGCACACTTTCTTCTCTTGTTTTCTTCATGTTGATTATGTACCTTCCTTTCTTGCAATGCCGATCTGAGGTATTGCAGTTTCTATCCTATAATCTAGTAGTGACACTGCTGATTACCTGTATCTCACCTTGGAGTTCACTTCCAGTCCCCAGCAGGTGTCCCCAGATGGACACTACTGCCACTAAAAATGGTGGCAGTGGTAGTGGAGGTAACTCAAAATAGCAGTGGGTGTGGCCCAAGATGGATGCAAACACTTTCAGAGATGGGGCTAAAAAGGTGGGACTTATAATGGCTTTGGGCTGATCAGAGATGCAGCACTTTGGTGGGCCACTACCTCCAGGCCCTGTCTGTTGCCCTAAGGTAGAGGATACTACATGGGAAAAGCAATGGAGATGGCTGCAGTGTACAAGATGGGTACAGGAAAGGAGCAACAGCGTGGATCCCCACTATGTGCAGAGGTAGTCCTGGGCTTAGACTCTCACACAGACCTGTAAGTGCAGTCATAGGCCTGATCTTGGCCTGGACTCCCTCAGGGATTCCAGGTGGTGGGTCTAGCCCTGGGTCTGGGCTCCTGCAGATCTGCAGGAGCTCTGGCGCTGAACTGGGGGTGGTCTAAGGCCTCAGACACAGAGGTCCCTGAAAGCAGTCCTTCACCTGGGTCTGGGTTCCCCTGTGGGTCATCAGATTGGTGGGTAGCAATCATGGGCCTGACCTTGGCTGGGCTCTTGTGGAGGTCCCTGAAGATGGTCTTGGGCCTTGGCCTGTGCTCCCACTGGTGAGCAGGGGCTCTGGCACAGAACTAGGGGCAGTCCCATGGCTCACTTAGGCCAGGTCTCCAGTAGGGGTCCCAGGAGGCAGTACTTCACCTGGTTCTGGGTTCCCCTGTGATTGGCGGCTAGTAGTCTAGGGTCTGACCTTGGCTGGGCTCCCGCGGCGGTCCCTGAAGTTGGTCCTGGGCCTTGGCTGTGCTCCCACCGGTTGGCAGAGACTCTGGTGTGGAACTCTCAACTCTCAACACATCTTGAGGACTTAATTAAATTATCCAATCCTCAACAACCCCTAATAGATCAGATTTGTGAGTATTCACATGAATTTGGTGAATGAAAAAATATAAAGAAACCTAGTAATTCAATACGGGAACTATGCCATGAGAAAACATTTCATGTTTTTTTTTGTCAAAATCTGTGTGTGAGAGGGACAGAATGTGTTCATATCCTACTTTTACCCATTAAGTTGCTTAGGTAAATAGTTTATTTCATCTTAATTCAGTTCATAGCACATTAATCAAAAAGCATATCAAGTGTATGACCAAGTCGGTGACTGAAACAGCCTGCTGTTTGGAGTCCCTCAATATATGTAGCATGCCCTGTATATTTAGTAAGAACATTTGGGCCGAAAAGTATAAAAAACAAAGGATGAATCACCTGGCAACCATCTTTTGTTGTTATTGTTCTCAGCTTCATGTGATTTTTCAGAATAATATGTTTCACATGAACCAGTGTCTGTCTTTGTAAAGTAGAACAAAGCTTGTAGATGGCCTGCTCCATACCATTATATTTACATATACCATTGATGCTGTTTACCTGCAGTTCAAGAGACCTTTTGGAATTCTTGGATGAATTGTAAATTTTGATAGTCTATAATTTTCTCATGACTCATTTGTTTACTTAACAAATGCTCTAAATTTGTGCAATGCTTTTACACATAACACCCCTTAAAACAAGCAATTGAAGAAGTTATGATAAGAGCAATGCAGTTTTGTTTTCCATTTGGATAAAATATTGCCCTTATAAGGGCACATATGCATATATTTCACTTATGGGAGGAAGTTATGCATTATTTAAGCTTTTTTATGATAGAAAACATAAACATAGATACATTACTATAATGGACACTGCATATGTGTACACATCACCAGGCTTCAACAAATATCAATTCATGGTAATTTTTTAAACAAAATTTGGAAATACAAATTTGAAAAATGCATCATACCTAAGAACTTGATAGAATTCAGTGGGACTTTGGAAGGCCTGGAGATAGGAATGAGAAAATAGGTAATAAAATATTTATATGTTGATGCCAAGCCCCTTTTAAAGTACTTTGCTTGTGTTAATTACATAATTCTCACAAACCACAGTTGTGTGGGAACTATATTATAGTTTTACAAATTAAAAGAAAAATATCTGAGACACAGGGAGGTAAAGTGTCATGTCTAAGGGACCCAGCTTGTAAGTGAGAGTTGGGCTTTGTTCTCAAGAAACCTTGCTCCAAAAATCCATATACTTAATTACCATAACAGGAATAAGATGGGAAAAATAAATATGATATCCAGTTGAATGTCAAACAAATTAAAGTTGTACTCATGAAATTATAATGTATGTCATTAGGCAAATAGTATTTTTATCACAAAGGCATATCTGTAGATTCAAAGGGAATTAAGATGGTGGAAATTTTCTCATATAAGTTTTAATTTGCAGTCTACATTCCATGACAGGATATTATTATTAGGTAAGATTAATTTTTGTGGTTTGGGGGTACTAGGGATTGATCAGAAGGGTGTTTAACACCTGAGCCACATCCACAGCCATTTTTATGTTTTATTTTGAGACAAGGTCTTGCTAAGTTGCTTAGGGTCTTGCCACATTGCTGAGGCTGGCCTCTAACTTGCAATCCTCCAACCTCAGTCTCCCGAGTCAATGGGATTAGAGGCATGTGCCACCAAGCCCAGCTTAGACAAGATTCTTTTGTCTAAAAATAATAAAATATAACTCTAAATGGCTGTTTTTGTATCAGGGATTCAACCCAGGGGCGCTTAATCATTGAGCCACATCCTGACCCCTTTTTTTATTTTTATCTACCCACCTACCTACCTACCTACCTACCTACCTACACAGGGTCTCACTAAGTTGCTTAGGACCTCTATAAGTTGCTGAGCCTGGCTTTGAATTATCTATGATCCTCCTGCCTTAGCCCACCACGGGTGCTTGGATTACAGGCGTGCACCACCATACCCAGCTCTAAATGGCTTTTTAAAAAGGTTTTTATTATCTCCTATAATTAACCAGTCAGACTGTTTCTGGGTTGAGAAATTCCTAGACCAAGTGATGTCATCAAGGACCCAGGCCACTTTCAATCTTTCTCTTTTGTCATCTCTTGCATCTTGCCTTTAGCTTTTAAATTTGTTCCCTCATGATTGAAAATTTTTTGCTGCAGCTTCAGGTATTGTGTCTTCATACAGTTGTTTCTGTAGTTAGTATGTCAGTGCACTCCAAGACCACTCCCTGGTCCAGAGATTCACTAGGACGACTCATCAACATAGTCATACTCATGGTTGTGATTTCTTATAACAAAGAAATGGAAAGTAAAATCTGCAAAGGGAAAAGATACATGGAGCAGTCTAAAGGAATGTAGGCATAATCTTCTGAGAGTCCTCTCCTAGTGAAACCACATAGGGCACACTTAATTCCCATAGCAACAAAATTGCAGCAACATGTGTGCAGTATTTCTGTCCAGGAAAGCCCATTGGAAACTCAGCACCCAGCATTTCCACTGGGGCTCATCATGTAGGCACACTCTGCCAAGCACATAGCCAAATTTCAGTTCTCCCAGAAGGAATGTAGGTGTTCCACATAAAGCACATTGTTTGTACAAACAGTCCAGGCATAGCAAGCCATTCTTACCAGTTAGGGAATGTAGGAATCATGTCCAAAACCAAAATTCCCAGGTGCCAGACTTGTAGGCAGACCTTTCTAAGGATACTAATCTCAGACCTGCTATATTAACTGTTTTATGCACAAGGTAGGAAAATCTTTCTTAGAAGTACAGCTGTCTGGAAAACAATGCCATTTGTTAATATTGGAACACTTGCCCATACCCTAGCTGAAAAAGAATTTGGAAAATTTAGTGTTTTGTGTTTCTGCCCTCTCATGGAGGTGGTTCTCAGCATTCAGGAAAGAGCAAGGGATAGGGTAGAGAAAGGGGATTGGCTACTGGGTGGAGACTACTGGTACTTTCTGTCAAAACTCTTTACATATATCTAGGTAAGAATTTCACTATGAGGACTTGTCCTTGCTGCATTTATTCAGTCAACAAATATTTATTGAATGCTTTCACATGGAAATGCTTGAGTTGACATCTGTGGATGAACAATAGTTAACTAGGCAAACGGGGGGATGCAAAGGAAAGATTCTGGAAAGAAGAAAGTGTAGCATAGAAAAAGCAAAATATAATCAAAAGACTAAAATACTGATATGGCAAGCAGAGATAAAAAGGAGAGGAATGGTTTTTTAAAAAGGTGTGAGATGTAGGCAGAGGTATGACTGCAGGCCATTATACACTATAGTAGTGAGTATTTTAGTATTTAGCTTAATAATGGCAGGAAGTATTTGAAGGACTTTAAATAGGGGATATTTCCATCAGTTTCACATTTAAATTAGTTTAAACTTCATTTAGAAATAATTTAAATTCACAAGAAATTTCAAAAATGGTGCAAAGAGAGCTGGAGAGATAGCTCAGTGGTAAAGTACCTGTTTCACATACATGAGGCCCTGAGTTTAATCCCCATCACCACATAAAAAAATAAAACACAATAATAAAGTGATATTAAAAAACAGTGCAAAGAGTTTCAGCATAACATATTACCCATAATTCCCCCAAAGACAACATCTTCAATAACGATATTAAAAATTTCAAAACCAGGAGGCTTACTTTGAAACAATGTTATAAACTAAAATACAGACTTTTATATTTTACCAGGTAGTTGTTAATTTAAAAAAAAATCCCTCTGGCTGCAGTATAGAGAATGTGTTTAAGGACTAGATTGGAATTGAAGAGACCAGTAAGAAGGCTATTACAGTAGATGAGGTGAGATGATGGTGGCTCAGACTAGACTGTTGTCAGTAAAGATACTAAAACTTAGGTTCTGTAGATAATTGGGAAGTAAAATAAATAGGACTACTTAGTTGAGTAGATGGGATATTGTGAGGAAAAGTCAAGGATGGCTTTTAGAGAACTTGATAGAAGGTGATGCTAGCTACTGAGATAAGGATTAGATTTGTGTGTATATGGAAGGGTGAAGATCAGGAGCTCACTCTTGGATAGATAAGTAGAGCTGTTGAATATAGCACTAAATGTGTAACTCCAAAGTTCAGAAGGGAGGTGACATAGAATTCTTGTTTTAAATTTTGTTCGTCTTAGATATGCATGATAGTAGAGTGCATTTTGACATATTATACGTACATGGAGTATAACTTATTTTAACTAGGATCTCATTCGTGTGGTTGTATATGATGTGGAGTTTCATTGGTGGTGTATTCATATATGAATAGGAAAGTCATATCCAATTCATTCTACTGTTTTTCCTATTCCCATCCCCAATCCCTTCCCTTCATTCCTCTTTGTTTACTCCACGGAACTTCTGCTTTTCCCTCCCCGTTTACTGTGTATTAGCATCCACATATTGGAGATAACTTTCAGCCTTTGCGTTTTTGGTGATTGGCTTGTTACACTTAGCATGATAGTCTCCAGATCATCCATTTACTGGCAAAAGTCATAAAGGCATTCTTCTTTATGGCCAAGTAATATTCCATTGTGTATATATACCACAGTTTCTTTATCCATTCATCTGTTGAAAGGCCCCTAGGTTGGCTTCATAGTTTAGCTATTGTGAGGTGAGTTGCTATAAAAATTGATGTGGCTGTGTCACTATAGTATGTTGATTTTAAGTCCTTTGGGTATATACCAAGGAGTGGGATAACTGGGTCAAATGGTGGTTCAATTCCAAGTTTTCTGAGGAATCTCCATGCTGCTTTCCAGAGTGGTTGTGCCAATTAGCAGTCTCATAAGCAATGTATGAGTGTACCATTTCCCCCACCTCCTTGCCAACATTTATTGTTACTGTATTCTTGATAATTGCAATTCTGACTGGACTGAGATGGAATCTCAGTGTAATTTTAATTGGCATTTCTCTCATTGCTAGAGATATTGAACATTTTTTATGTATTTGTTGACCATTTGTATTTCTTCTTCTGTGAAGTGCCTGTTCAGTTACTTTGTTCATTTATTGATTGGATTATTTTTTGTTTTTGTTTTTGTTTTGGTGTTGAGCTTTTTGGGTTCTTTGTATGTCCTGGAAATTAAACCCTTATCTGAGGTGCATGTGGCAAAGATTTTCTCCCATTCTGTAGGCTCTCTCTTCGCATTGATTGTTTCTTTACTGTGAAGAAGCTTTGTAGTTTAATTCCATCCCATTTATTGATTCTTGATTTTACTTCTTGTGTTTGTTGAGGAAGTCAGTTCTTAAGCTGACATGATGGAAAATTCGGACAATATTTTCTTCTAGTAGGTGCAGGTTCTTTGTTCTAATGCCTGAGTCATTGATCAACTTTGAGTTTGGTGTTGTGCAGAGTGAGAGAAAGGGTTAAATTTCATTCTGATACATATGGATTTACAATTTTCCCAGCACCATTTTTTAAAGAAGCTATCTTTCCTCCAATATATGTTTATGGCCCTTTGTCTTGTATGAGATACCTATCTATATCTATGTGGATTTGTTTCTGTGTCTTCTATAGTATTCCATTGGTCTTCATGTCTGTTTTGGTGCCAATACCATGCTGTTTTTGTTACTATTGCTCTGTACTATAATTTAAGGTCTGGTAATGTGATGACTCCCACTTCACTTTTCTTGCTAAGGATTGCTTTGGCTATTTTGGGCCTCTTTTTTTCCATTTGAATTTCCTGACTGCCTTTTCTTTCTTTAATATTTTTAAGTTGTAGATAGATACAATATCTTTGTTTATTTTTATGTAGTGATGAGGATCAAACCCAGTGCCTCACACTTGTGAGGCAAGTGCTCTACCACTGTGCTATAGCCCCAGCCTCCCTTACTGCCTTTTCTATTTATATGAAGAATGGGTGACATAAATTCTATAGCATGGATGCACCATGACATGTTTAATAATCTTTTACTGTTGGACATCAGAACTTTTTTCCTGAATTTTCCTTTTACAGACAGTTCTACAATAAACATAATTGTAGCTAAATCTGTATATACATCCTTAATTATTTCCTCAGGATAAATTCCCAGAAGTGAAATTTCTGGGCCAAGGAATGAGTATATTTTTTTTCAAATTTTCATAGTTTTTAATCATATATCTATTTCTAGTTCTTTTGCATGGCTGTAAAAAAGTCCACACAGTTTTTTGTGCCAATTCTTTTCATTTCTGTAGCTGACTTTTTTCATCATTCTTTCTTTTTTTATAACTCCACATCATGTACAACCACAACAATGGGATTTTAATTGGAACAAGTTATACTTATTCCATGTTTGTTTAATATTTCAAAATATACTGTCATATAAGAAATAATAAAAATGGTAAAAAATTAAAAGGAACATGTGTATTTTAATGCTAATTTGTTAAATATGAATTTATTTCCCTACTATATGAGTCCAATAATTATTAAAAACTTATTCTGATACTTCATTAGCAGTTTTTAAGCTAGAATACTTGAAGTCCTTATGGTGGACCATAATATTGCTATAATAAAGATGTAATAATGGATTGCTATGGTTTGGATGTGATTTGTCCTTCAAAGGTTTTGTTGGGAGCTTGGTCCTTAGACTCTGTTTAGTAGTGGTAGGACCTTAAGAGATGAGCGTAGTGGTAAGTTATTGGATCGTTGGGGGTATGCCCTTATAAGGGATCAGTCTTTCCTCTCTCTGGCTTCCTGTCTTACCATGTCATCTGTCCCTCCTGCAAGCATTCCCACCATGGTGCTATTTTCCATGATGTGATTCACCCAAGGAGGCTTACACCAGAGGCTAAATCAATGGGGCCTTCTTATCTTGGACTTTCAACTTCCCCAACTATAACTTAAACAAGCCTGTTTATAAAGATCTCAGCCTCAGATATTTTGTTAGAGTAATGGAAAATGGACCTATAAAAAAAGTTTGAGGTGCTATCTGTAGAATAAGTGGGTCCCCAGGCATGAAACAAACTTCACTATTCTAAGACAGGCTGGAATCTGGTAAAGAATGAGAAAGACGTAAAAAAATTTTGTATCAGCCATTGATATAATGGTATGTTGTGTAGTAAGCATCTCAATCCATTTCTTACCCATTTTTAAATTTAAATTATTAGTGGATTCCTCTACTTTTTAGGAAAGTAAGTTTTCTTTCTGTAGGATACATTCTATAACTAAATATATATATATATGGCCATGCTGAGGATGAAACCCAGGTCCTAACCTAGCAGATTGTAGGCAAGTGCTCTACCTATCACTGTGATACATCCCCAGCCACCTGAGCTTTTTTTTTTCTTTTTTTTTACATTCTTCATATTAAACATCTTTATATGCACTTTCAATGAGCAGTATATATATATATATTTATATATATATATTTATATATATTTTTATCAACCATCTTTACTATACCCATTCCCCTTTCCTGCCCCCCACCTTCCCCATGTTGCGTCCAGTGTTTCTCTATTTCTCTTATGTTTCCCATTCCCACCTCCCTTATTCATCAGTATCCACCTGAGCTTTTGCTCTTCCTTGAAACAAAGCGTATTTGAAAAGTTCTTCTTAAAGAGATTGATAAAATCCTATGTTTTCTGTGACCCCTGCACATTTACAAAAGCAAAAACGATGTTGTAACTGAACGTATTGTGGATACTATTTTTCTTACTTGGGAAGTCATACATAGTTCCAAATTAGATCCAAGGAGTGCCTTATTCACCCATACTTATGATATGTCCCCTTTTGGCCAGAGTAGGGCCTGACATCTAAGTAAAATTAAGAACACATTTCCTATGTACAGTACTTTCATTGAAAGAGATAATTACAGTGATGAAAATAGCATTAAAACAATGCTATTTAAGTTTTAGACAAAGGTATAGGGAAATGCACTTATGACTTTGGAGTAAGGAAATTCTTAAGATTAACCCAGGGCTGGGATTGTGGCTCAGTGGTGGAGCGTTCGCCTTGCATGTGTGAGGCACTGGGTTCGATCCTCAGCACCAAATAAAAATGAATGAATAAAAAAAGGTATTATGTCCATCTATAACTAAAAAAAAATTAAGAAGATTAACCTAGGATCACTCATAACATAAAAAGTTGATTTACTTGATACATTAAAATTTTAAATTTCTAAACTGGAAATTCATATGCAGGAAAATGAAACTAAACCCCTATCTCTCACAATGCACAAAACTCAACTCAAAGTGGATCAAGAACCTAGGAATTAGACCAGAGACCCTGTGCCCAATTGAGGAAAAAGTAGGCCCATATCTTCATCATGTTGGATTAGGCCCTGACTTCCTTAACAAGACTCCTAAAGCTCAAGAAATAAAAACAATAATCAATAAATGGGATGGATTCAAACTAAAAAGCTTCTTCTCAGCAAAAGAATCAATGAGGTGAGGAGAGAGCCTACATTTTGGGAGCAAATTTTTGTCACATGCACATCAGATAGAGCACTAATCTCTAGGATATATAAAGAAGTCAAAAAAAAAAAAAACCAACAAAAAAACAACCTAATCGATAAATGGGCTAAGGAGCTGAACAGACACTTCTCAGAAGAAGATACACAATCCATCAACAAATACATGAAAAAATGTTCAACATCTCTAGCAACTAGAGATATTCAAATCAAAACTGCTCAGATTTCATCTCACACCAGTCAGAATATCAGTTATCAAGAATACAAACAACAATAAGTGTTGATGAGGATTTGGGGGAAAAGGCATGCTCATATATTGCTGATGGGACTGCAAATCGGTGCAACCAATCTGGAAAGCAGTATGGAGATTCCTTAAAAAACTTGGAATGGAATTACCATTTGACCTAGCTATCCCACTCCTTGGTCTATACCCAAAGGACTTAAAAACAGCATACTACAGTGACACAGTCACTTCAATGTTTATAGCAGCTCAATTCACAATAGCTAAATTGTGGAACTAACCTAGATGCCCTTCAATAGATGAGTGGATAAAGAAACTGGTATATATACCCAATGGAATATTACTCAGCATTAAAAGAGAATAAAATTATGGCATTTTTAGGTAAATAGATGGAATTGGAGAACATCATACTAAGTAAGCCAATCCCAAAAACAAAAGGCCGAATATTCCCTCTGATAAGTACATGCTGATCCATAATGAGGGAGGGGGCATGGAAATGGAGAAATTTTGTTCAAATGGAAGGGAGTGGAGAGATGGGACATGGGAGTAGGAAAAATGGTGGAATGAGATGGACAACAGTGCTCTAGGTACATTTATGGGAGCACATATGGTGTAACTCTATATTGTATACAACCAGAGAAATAAAAAGTTGTACTCCATTTTGTACAATGAATCAAGATGCATTCTGCTATCATGTATACCTAATTAGAATAAATAAATTTTAAAAATCAAAGGGAAATCAGTAAAGGAAAGAGACCAAGGGGTGGGAGGTGGGGGACATGCTAGGGAATGATACTGGCTAAATTATATTGTTGTCTTGTATGCATGTATGAATATGCAACAACAAATCCCATCAATATGTACTATTATAATGCACTAATAAAAAGTGTGGAAAATTTTTTAAAATTTTCTGTTCATATAAAAACAACATTAAAATGTGAAAAGACAACTCAAAAACTGAGAGAATATATTTGTGACACACATAACTGAAAAAGAATTGTTCCCCAGAATGTATAAAGTACTTCTAAATCAGTTTGTATAGACACCCATTAGGGAAAAAATGGTTTGGATAAGCTGTTCTCAGAAGAAACATGAATGATCAATAAACATGACAAGATTAGCATTCTCACTAGTAATCAGGAAATTCAAGTTAACATTTCACGCCTGTCAAATTTACAGAAATCATGAAGTCTGACAGTTCCAATTTTTGACTAGAATGTAGAATATAATCATTTTCTACATGGCTGGCCAGAGTGTAAATAGGTACATCCACTTTTGAGAACATAATGGCAATATCTATTAAAGTTGATGACATATATAACCTATAACTGAGTACTTTTTACTTCTGGAGAGATTCTTAGTACTTTTTTTAACTTCTGGGGAGATTATCTCATGGTAAATCAGAAGACATGCACTTGAATTTTATGTCACGTTTTGGAGTATTGGGGATTGAACCCAGGACCTCACACATGCTAGGCAAGCACTCTACCACTGAGCTACATCCCCAACCCTTTTTGTTTAATTTTGACCCTTAGTCTTGCTAAGTTGCCCAGGCTGGCCTTGAACTTCTGGTCCTCCTGCCTCAGCTTCTTGAGTAGCTGGGTGCCACCTCACCCGACTCATGAATACATTCTTGAAAGCACATTGTTTATAATAGTAAAAAATTTGAAGCAACTTAAATATTCATAAGCATGGAATTAATAAATAAATTATGCATATTTATTCAGTGCAGTAATATACAGTGGAAGAAAATGAATGGACTAGAACCATACAGATCAACATAAATAGATATCATGGTGCTGAACAGATAAAACAAGAAAATTGTTATATATATGTTATATAGTGATTATATATATAAATAATGGAATAATTTATATATAAAGTTCAGAACTATCTTCAACAATTGAACACATTGTTTAGAATTATATATACTTACTTAGAAGTATGTTTATGCACATGAAAATGATGAAAATGGAATTTAAGATGTTTAACTGTTGGGCAGGAAAGGACAGGTGATCAGGGAATAAGAATAAGAATTTAATTGTGTTGGCAATATTTTATTCCTTGAGATGAATGGTAGGATATAAGTATTCATTGTTTTTGAATTTTTATAACTTTTAAACTTTAAAGATGCTTTCTAAAGAGTATTGTATTAGACTTACAATCAAGAGGAGATTCTAGCTTGCCACTAACCAACTGTATGTCTTTTTAAAATTTTTTTTTAGTTGTCAGTGGACATTCATTTGTTTATTTATTTATTTATATGCAGTGCTGAGGATTTAACCCAGTGCCTCACATGTGCTAGGCAATAGCTCTACCACTGAACCACAACCCCAGCCCCCCAACTTTATGTCTTTAGGCAAGTCATTTCTCCAGAGACAATTGGAACAGCTTTTGTAACTGCAAACATTAGGCTCATTTAAAGTCATTGTCAGACTGTAATATGTACTTGCCAATAGCTATCTAGCAATATCTGTGCTGTTTTTCACAGATTCACCTAAATTAATTGAGATCAAAACAAAACTATGCATAAAGACCACAAAACACTAAAGTTAAATTTATTTTGCAATGTCAGAATCCTTGCCTCTGATCTCATATGTACCTGAAAATGTTGGGTTTAAATTATCTTGAGTTTCTTATTCTATCCCTGGTTATCATGATAACCTTATAGACAGATGGTAGACCTACAAAGTCCTACATGATTGAGAACCAACCACCTGTACTTAGAGACCTGAAGCAAGTAAACCTAAATGATCAAAGGCAAAATTCAGTACTCACTGTTTTTCTCCTTTGGTATGTGAAGATTTATGTGGGTGGCTAAAATAATTATGTGTAACTCATACAGATACTAAGTTTTCTGAGCTGTATCTATACCAGTTCTTCTGTGAACATCCTCTGTATTATAATGCATCTTGTCTTTTTAGCATTTGAAAAAGATGATTCACTGGATAATATTTTTTTCAAAACTTATTTTAGAAAAATGGTTCACACATCATGCATGATACCTAACATCACTGAGTTTCTATTGCTTTTATTCACTATTATCCTAATTTATATTTCAGAAAGGATGCTATTTATTTTCTAATATTTATTTAATAGAAAATAAATAAGATTCTGGTTGTTTCTTTTGAGATATACAACTCAAAGGATCATAAAAGTCAGTGTTGGAAACAATTATTCAGTCTGCTGATAAGGCTGAGATTCTAATTTAGTCATTGTCTTATATATCCATGAAATATTATTACAAGAGGATCCTAAACACTAGTTCTCCTTCTCTTTCCAGTAAAACTGAAAAGAAATAAGCTTATACTACATTGGGAGTGTTAGGTTACACATAAGGAAGAAATGCTCAATAATGAGGATTATTAAATACTACATCAGTCAAACAAGGGAGATAGCTGGATTTAATGCCTGGGAAAACCCTCATGAAATAGCATAGACAATTATCTAACCTGATTGGCGAGAATGATCTTCATGTTACTAAATGACCTCTTAGATCTCCTTATAAACTCTGAATTCTTTGGAAATAATTTAATTAACCTGTTGCCAAAATAAGTATGTAGTTATTAATATTATGTAGAATTAAAAAGTTCACAGTAAATGTCTACTGATTGGCATAGAACTCTAAAATACCCTAGAGCCTTATTATAATGTTGTCATGGAATCTTCATTATTGGTATTGTTTTTTATTTTAACCTGGAACATTAATAGATGAGGAAACTGAAGTTCAAAGTTTAAGTGGTTGCCCAAGATCATGAAGTGGCACTTTTAGTTTGTTTTAGAGCCAAGCTCCATATTTCTGCTCTTGGTTCACAGCTTTTTTTTCTTATCAGCCTTGTGACCTTGTGCTTTGTGTTCTGGGACTGCTTGGAGGTGAGGCTTCCTTTTAATAAAGGCCTTCTGAAACATCTTAATTCCCCTGAGCTGTGTCCTAGACCAAGTTACTTAATGTCAAGTTCTATTCTGTATGAAATAAAGCTACAGGAAACATAGGAGGAGCTTCAGCAACCTTGAAATTAAGGTACATGCTAGTTTTCCCTGTCTCTGGGGGAACAGAGTAGTCATGTGTAGTAAATTTCTCCCACTGTGTCAAAGGCACCATGTCTACTTCTGTTCACTACTCAAATGATAGGGCTTGACATAGGAAAATTACTCAGATACCTCTTAAATGAGTGAATGGATAAGAAAGTTATTAATCTTCATTTTATTTTCAATCAAACAAATTGATGTATAACATGACTGGCTATTTGTAAATATGGGTATATCCTCACTTTTGTTTTTCAAAAGGCTACTGCAGGAGAACATTTTAATTTTTTTTTACCTTCTTTGCTTGGAAAGGCAAGACAAAACTAAACATTTACTTTTTTGCAGGTAGGAGCTTCCATGTTGGTTTGCTTCTTGTGATAGTCAAAATTCCTGTAGCACTTGCAACATGTACTATTAAATCAGTTCTAACACAAAATGTTTTAATTAAGCAACCATGTGCCCTAGATGCTGATTGAACATAAGCAGCTGTGGTTATAATCTAACTCAGAATACTGATCAGGACAAGCTGTATGTGTGAAAGGACTCAAAACTATAAAATGACATATAGTAAATTATTTACCTATATGAATATTACTTTGGTATGTAACACATTCTGAAATATGAAGATCCAATATCCAATACTTCAAATTTTAAGATGAACAGACCGAGTTTTGGTTACATCATGTTCACCATTTATTGACTGCCTACTGTGTTCCAGGCATTATGCTGGGGGCTCTTTTTCTCTGGCTCAAAAATACCCTATGCTATTAGCATTATCCTTAATATACACACAGAGAAACAGGCTTGGAGATGGTAAGCAATTACCCATTGCCACATTATAAATAAGGAAGAATTTGATGCCAGATTACCTGCGTTGGTAATCTATGATTTTTCTAGTGTACCATCCTACCTTTTGTAATGTAGAAGGAACTTTGGATAAATAATTAAGATACCTGGATTTTAGACCATATTCTTCTTTGGGGAAGTCATCTAATCAATCACTGTGTTTCAATATTTCTTTTTGTATAATGGGGAAGGATTATGTATTGTCTGTGTGTCTTAGGGCATTCCTATGGTGACAATATTTCCTCAATGAATAGTCCCAACTGATTCTATGAAGATGGGAGAATATGTTATATTGGGATTATGAACCTAGCTAGGGCTCTTTTATATTTGGTTGGAAGTATGTATTTATTCATCCAATAAATATTTTAAATCCTTAATATATGCAAAACACTGTGCTGTGTGATGAAGATACAGTGATGTGGAAAGACAAAAAGACAACCCCACCTTTGTGGAGTTTACAGTAATTTACTGGATGAGAAAAAATCACCGATATGTGTAAAATTCATCAATAAATGTCAAAAATCACTACTGTTACATGTTACAAAAGAGGAATAATTTCCAAGAAAGCATATACAGTGTCTTGATTCAGTCCTGACAATGAAGGAGGATTTATGATCAGGTAGAAATCTGAGGGAATAATGAGTTATCTAGAAAGATAGGGGGATAGGTAAGAGAGTTCCAAACAGAGGGAATAGCATTTGAGAAGTCCTGTGGGAGGAAGCAGCATGGAGGATTTTGAACAATGAAATGAATCAAGTATGGACAGAAAGGAAGAGGAAGAGATTAGAGAGTAAGAGGAGGCTTGAGAGGTAGGAAGAAACTGCTCATAAACCATGTTAAGAATTTGGTTAAGCCAGGCACAGTGGTGCACACCTGTAATCCCAGCTACTCAGGAGGCGGAGGCTAGAGAATGGCATTTTTTAGCCGGGCGCGGTGGCTCAAGCCTGTAATCCCAGCACTTAGGGAGGCTGAGACAGGAGAATCGCGAGTTCAAAGCCAGCCTCAGCAATGGCGAGGCGCTAAGCAACTCAGTGAGACCCTGTCTCTACATAAAACACAAAATAGGGCTGGGGATGTGGCTCAGTGGTAGAGTACCCCTGAGTTCAATCCCCAGTACC
>CM053417.1:71994654-72021452 GCA_028644305.1 Xerus rutilus | reverse complement strand
GAATGGCATTTTTGAGGCTACCCTTGGCAACTTCATGAAACCCTGTCTCATAATGGAAAATAAAGAATTTAAGTTCTGGTTAATTCTAGTTTGCTTCGGACATTGTGAAAAAGAAATCACTGGATTTTGTATTATATACTTAGGTCTATCAAGTATTTTTACAGAGAGGTCATGTGGATCAATGCCACACACACCTCACCCAATTAAGAAGAGTACACATAGTTGGAAATAAGACTGAGTAATGAATTATATACAGGTATGAATGGAAACTATTAAGAAAATTCTACATATGAAGGAAGTTAAAATCTCTGATACATAGGATCCTAAAAGTATGCAGTTAAGTAGGCAAAATTTAAACTGTATCATGTATTTTTGAACAGCTATTATAGGAAATACTACTAAATAAGAAAAATAACAGCCATATATGGGCAAAAGCTAAAGAGAATAGGACAGAGTAGTGCTGATAGAAGTGAGAGTGAGAAGAAAATGGCTATGGGCTAGTACTATCTAGGATTATTGGAGTTAAATTTAACCCTGGTTACTGGATAAGGTATGGATCACAGGAGAAGTACACACTAGATACATGTACTATGTCTCAAAACTACAAAATAATCAAATATTATAGGGAAGAAAGGAAGAAGGTTATTTTCTTAACCTTTGCCTATGCTACCCCAATTCTTACACCAAGAATAGCTTATAAACATGTTGAGGAATTATTTCCTGGAACAAATTCTCTGTTTTTCTAGCAACCACTTCTAATACCATAGACTTCCAAAGTAAGTTGAGCATCCCTAATGCAAAAATTCAAAATCTTAAATGCTCCAAACTCCTAAATTTTTTGAGTGCTAGCATGATGCCACAGCTGGAAAATTGCACACCTGATGTCACATCATGGGGTCATAGTCAAAAGACAGGCACTTAAAATATTATATAAAATTACCTTCAGGTTAGCGTAGAAGGTATATGTGAAACATACATGAATTTCACAGAAGTGAATTTTGTGTTTAGACATGAGTCCCATATCCAAGATATCTCGTTATATATATGCAAATATTCCAAAATATGAACATATCCCAAACACTTCCTGTCTCAAGCATTTCTGTTAAGAACTCTCAACATATTCAACAGCATCTTAGAGATCATTTGGTCAACTTCCTTTATTTATTAAAAGAAATTAGGAAACAGGCTCCTGTCATGCATTGGATCAAAGATATGTGAGTCCACCCATTTAACCACTAACAGGGAATATCCAGTGAAATGTTGTTAAAAGATAGGAGTAGGGGTAAGAAAAGAACCTGAATGTACCAGTGTAGAGAATGTGAACTTTTGGATCAGAATCCCTGGCTTCTCAATCTGGTACTACCAGGGACCTTGAATATATCAGTATTTCTTTTTTTTTTAATATACAAACATATTTTTTTTAGTTGTAGGTGGACACAATACCTTAATTTTATGTTTTTTATGTGACATTAAGGATCGAACCCAGCACCTCATGCATGCCTGGTGAGCGCTCTACCACTGAGCCATGACCCCAGCCCCTATATCTGTATTTCTGAACATAAATTTCCTCAAGTCTAAAATAGGGCCAAAAATAATTTCCTTGACAATTGGGCATGAGAAGTAAATGAGATTATAAGTGTTTTGTGATAAAAATACTTTGCAAATTATGAAACTTTATGCAAATCTAAATTGCTCTTTTGACAGAATACACCAAACCAAATTGTACATCCTATGATAGTACCTGTACTGACATAAGAGTTTTATTTTGGTAGTTTTTTTTTCTTTTATTATAGTCCCTACTTCATTAACCTTATCATTTTTATTGTTTGTATACTGTATATTTATTGCATATCACTTATTACAGGGAAAGGATAAAATTATAACCAAAGAAAGACTCCCATGGAGTCAAGTCAGGGAGGGTTGCAGGTATAAAACTTCCATCATTTTCCAGACATATTACCTCCACAGCATTAATACATGTCACTACACATGGAATATTGCCAAGCCAGAAAGCTCAACCAAGCTTTGGTATTGAGATTTTTAATTGAATTTTTATTACAAAGACATGATTTAGTTGAATCATTGCCCATGTGGTTGAACGCAGTATTTAGGTCGACTGCATGACTCAAAGTCCTTGCCCACAAACATATCACATTGGTCTTTCTGTCATGCCCAGCCCTGATATTCTCAGTTATGTGATATAATGTGCTCTTAGAAAATTTCAAATGTAATTAAGAATTTGCTGACAAGCGTGTTTGATGAAAGGACTGCTGAGGTATCACATGAGTATCCAGGTAAGGTGTGTTTTATCCTTTTGAAGATGAAGGCAGATTGCAACTGAAAGGCTATTCAAATAGGCACTGACTATTTTTTCATATTTTTTTAGTTGTAGATGGATACAATATATTTATTTTGTTTATTTATTTTTATGTGGTGCTGAGGATCTAACCCAATGCCTCACATGTACTAGGCATGTGTTCTACCACTGAGCTAAAACCTCAGCCCAGCAGTGACTAGTAACCAAGTCTATAAAAGCAAAACATGTTTAGATTGTTGACTGGATGGTATCAATAATTTTAATATTAATATAGAATGTGGAGGCTTTAATTAGGTGTATTATTGCATTAAGGTTGCAGTAGTCCACTGTTAAATGCCATTATATCAGGTTTGAGCATTGAGCCAATTTGGCTGTTCAAGGGGAAGTAGGGGAAGGCAGAGGGGCCTCTTCTTTCAGTGAGTCTTATCTAATGGGTCTTAATTCCTATATGCCTTGTTTTAATTCACATTGGGTCATATTAACTATTTTAACCTTGGTGTGGGAGGGTTCATGGGGTACCATTTATCATACCTTTTGTAAGTTCCAAACAATTTTATCTCAGTGTTTTATTTCAGCGTTTTACTCTTTATGTCAGAGCATTGCTGCTCATCTTGGGATATTTTAGATTATTGAGTACTATGATGATGGGGAAGTTAAACATGGTAATAATTTCAATTGTTAAGATGAGGCATATCTACTTGTTCTCTATTTTATGTCTGATGACTCCCCTAAAAGTATGGGGGGTACCTTATTTATATTTAGTGGAATTCCCCAGGTATAACTATACTTGGAACCCTTGGATTGATTAAGGTCATGAATATTTGCCAACTGGTGCATCTCTGTAGATGTTAAAATCAATTTAGAACCTATGTTCTAAACATAGCAACAAAATCCTATCAATCCTATTTACCTTTCTATCACATAAATTGTTTTGATTTTTAAGCTTATATATCAAGACTTTTAAAAATTTGTTCTTTTTAGATACACATAAGAGTAGAGTGTATTTTGCCATAGCATACACGCATGGAGTATAACATTCTAATTGCAATCCTATTCTTGTGGTTTTACATGATGTGGCGTTTCACTGGTGGTATATTCATATATGAACATAGGAAATTTATGTCAGATTCATTCTACTGTCTTTCCTATTCCTATCACCCTCCATTCCCTTCATCCCCCTTTAGCTAATCTAGTAAACTTCTGTTCTGCCACTCTTATTGTGAGTTAGCATCCACATATCAGAGAGAACATTTGGCCTTTGTTTTTTTGCAATTGGCTTATTTTACTTAGCATGATAGTCTGCAGTTGCATCCATTTACTAGCAAATGCCATAATTTCATTCTTCTTTATGGTTGAGTAATAGTTGAGTAATAGTCTTCTTTATGGTTGAGAACTCTTTAAAATGAGGAGAAAGACATTATTAATTAATTAAGACATTATTAATTTCTTTATTAATTCAGATTTCCAGTTGGTAAATTATGGACTTCTGCTTTAGTTTCCATTTCTTCCTCCATATTAATGTTTTCTTGTTTTGGTTTTGCAATTATTTGGTGTACCTCAGGAAGAGGGAGTCCTCTTTGCACTGCTTACATTTATAAGCAGCTTTCTCCAGAAAGTCTCCAGTTCAGTATCCTCAGGGTTAAGGGCCTACTTATGGTGATTGTTACTTATTTGGTTTAAGATCCCTCTGTCTAAGTCAGCTTTGATTTAAACCCTTGGAATTTTGACAAGCCAAACCACTTAGCTGAGTCCAGAATTTTCTTTGACTCCTTTTTTTAAGTTGTCTAAAAGGATGGTAGTTTCCTCTGGACATTAAAAGGGATGGAGGTAAAACATTCAAGGCTTCCTTTTATAAGAGCTTGAGCCAAAGATATCTCTCTACATAACTCTGAGGATCTGGAGTTGTTGCTGACATAAGTTGTAACAAAGGTACAGGGTCCTAATGAGTCACCTTATTTTTGAAGAGTATATTACAGCATGTTCTTCTTCACATAAACAGTCACCCAATGGGTTTGTATCTTGTACAGGATGTAGTATTTTCCCCTGAGAACTCTTTAAAATGAGGAGAAAGACATTATTAAGCCAGGCACGGTGGTGCACACCTGTAATTCCAAAAACTTGGGAGGCTGAGGCAGGAGAATTCCAGTTTTGAGATCAGCCTCAGCAACTTGGTGAGACCTTGTCTCAAAAAATAAATAAATAGCCAGGCGTGGTGGCGCACGCCTGTAATCCCAGCATTTTGGGAGGCTGAGAGCGGAGAATCATGAGTTCAAAGCCAGCCTCAGCAACCGTGAGGTGCTGAGCAACTCAGTGAGACCCTGTCTCTACATAAAACATAAAATAGGGCTGAGGATGTGGCTCAGTGGCCGAGTACCCCTGAGTTAAATCCTCAGCACTCCCAAGTCAATAAATAAATAAATAAATAAATAAATAAATAAATAAACAAACTTGTGATATGACTCAGTAGTTAAATGCTCCTGGGTTCAGTGCTTACTGTCAAAATAAAAGACTTTAGACATATATCAATAGTCCATAGTTTAGGTCATCTTCCTGAGCTCAATCATGCCTTATTCTAGAATCAAGACTCATGATTCATTTAAAACACTGATATTGGTCTAAGTCAATATACACAATGCAGGGGCTACTTTAAGGAGGCCCTCAGTCTCATATTCCTCTTCCTAAATATCAATCACCAAAACTTCTGAATTAGGTTAAATCTATAAGAGAGGTTTATTAGGACTTAGCAAATGAATAGCACAGCACAACTTAGTACAAGTAGACCAGAAAGTAGCAGCACAGTTAAAAGTCCATCCTGCCTAGCAGAGAGCAGAGAGCAATTTAATAAAAGAGAACAAAAGGCTCCTATGTCATGGTTTTTGCCTTCACATATTACTGTGCCAGTTTTCTTGTGGTCACTATGTAAAGGATAGATCAATTCCCCACCCAAAATGTGGTTTCAGTGTCAACACTGGTGGTGCCACACATGCACTAAAAATGTATGATACAGTGTACTACTGACATAATGAGGTTTTCTGAGGCAAGCAGGGATGGCTCCCAAGTCAATTTGAAATGGCTTGAGCAAAGGGAGGGGTGAGTGGCTTTGGTTTTAATTGTGGTTATGTGTTGGGGCCCACGGTGCTTGCTGTGGCTTGCATTGGCTTGCAGGTAGTGCCATGGGAAGGAATGTCCAGATCTTCTTATCAGCTTTCCTTGCTTGATAGGGGACAAAAAGGGGAAGGAATGGGGTTTGGCTTGAAAGCTGTCATAAGTTATTTATCAATAGTGTAGTCAGAGCCGGGCGCGGTGGCTCACCCCTGTAATCCCAGCACTTAGGGAGGCTGAGACAGGAGAATCGCGAGTTCAAAGCCAGCCTCAGCAATGGCGAGGCACTAAGCAACTCAGTGAGACCCTGTCTCTACATAAAACACAAAAAAATAGGGCTGGGGATGTGGCTCAGGGGTCGAGTCCCCGTGAGTTCAATCCCCGGTACCAAAAAAAAAAAAAAAAAAATAGTGTAGTCAGGCCCTTTATTATAATTTTCCTCTCTAAAATAAAACCCAGTGCCTTCAGTGGAAGGCAAAGTAGAAGTTTACTGTCTGAATACAAGGGATAGAATGAAAAAATGTTAAATTTCTTTAAAAAATTACTAGTACTTGAACAAGTCTCAGTATTAATAATCTCATATGTCTTATTAAGTTTATCAGCCTTCTTTTTGCTGTTATACTGAAAACAAAGATGTAGCAGTGATATCCATTTCCTTTTCACTCTGCACTTCTATTTTTAGGAGCTTTGATGTTACTCCTTATTTTGAAAATACATAGTTTTATTTCTAAAGATTTCTTATCTGTCTTAGAATAAGCCAAACATTGCCTCAGAGAAGTTGAGACCTCTGGTATGCATCAGTGGACTTGTATTCTATACCACAAATTAATTGCGCTGTCTTGGAAAAACCATTTACTCTGTGCATCACTTCCCTCATCTGTAAATTTATTCATCTAACAAAAGGTTTTTATGTATCTTCTGTGAGTAGGCATTGAATGAGGTGCTGTGCCAAGGCTACAAAGCTGAGTAAAGCATGCTCCTTTCTCTTAAACAGCTCGCAGTCTGGTAAGGGACATATATGCCTATAATTAAAATATAGTATGGTAATTGCCATGGTAGAAGTTTGCACATGGTGCTGGGAATTAACGGGATAATACCTTTACTATCTTCCTCACTGGGAGGGAAATAAATTGAGAATAACCATGTTAAAGTACTTTGTGATGTATAAAGCAAAACAAAAATCATAAATAGATACCTGCTTCCTTTTGTCCAATTTAGTCATTTTGAGCTTAAGTATTTAGAGCGTATGGTACTCCTAAAAATATATTTTTGGAATTTTAGAATGACTTTAGAGCTGTATTTGTTATATTTCTAATTAAGATTCATTTTTAGTTTCTAATGGTCTTATTCTCCAGATTAGGGAACTGTGTGTTCTTCTTACCACAATGACTGAGTGCTGCTGGAGCAAATGACACAACTGTGCAGATTGCTAATACTATAAAATTATGGTTTCCAAAGACCTCATTTGCACCCTTAGAGCACCATTTAGTAAGCCTTTTATGTGTTCTTAATTATTCCTCTTCTTCATTGACAATGTCTGCTATTGCAAAACTATACCACCTTTCTCAGGACTACGTATCTGTGTTCTAACCCCTCCATGCCAAATCCCTGCTGTTCCCCTTATCATTTTTCTGAGACACAGTTATACTGCATCTCTAACTATTGAGTAGGCCATGCTGCTTTAGATCTCTACCTTTGTACCTACTAGTTCTCTGACAAATCCACCACCCTGCAACAAACTTAATTTCTATTTTTCTGAAGACTCAGCTCACATATTTCCACTCTGTAAGGCCTTCTTTGGCAGCCAAAGCACAGCAAGCCATTTTGTCCTTTGTACCACCACTAGACAGTATTTTATTTTATTGTAGAATGGAGCATACTATATTGTACATGTTTATTTTCATAACTATCTCCTCTAATAAACTGTGACATCCTAAAGACTAGGGACTATTTAATCTTTGAATCCCCAGCACCTACTATAGTTCTGACACAAACATAAATATTTATGAAAGGAGGAAAGGAAAGGAAGCAAAATAAATATTAGAAGTATACAGCTTCTTTGAGAACACAAACCACTATTTTATTACTTGCAAACTTTTCAGCAAATTTTCAATGCCATATTTCTGTTTCCTTTTTCTTTCAACCTTTTAAGATTTTTTTCCCATTTAATAGATAGATGCTGAAAAATTTTAAAGAACTTCAACAAAGACAGCTGTCTGACAGCTGTACACCATCTGTGCTTTCAGGCTTGGGTAAAAACATCTGGCTACTTGAGAATAGAAGCTCTGTACTAAAGGAGTTTCCCAGGCTGATGGTGATTAGTATTCTACAAATATGCTTTGCATTGTCCCGCTTTGACATGATAATGTATACAACTTGTCCCTCTAAATTATGAAGTTTCATTTTGTTTGCACACCTCAACAAAGGTAAAAATCCAAAATACCAAAATGTTAGCATGTTGCTACATTTTCCCATGAAAATTACATTTGTAGTACGAGATGACATCACAAAAAATGGTTAATCCAGAGGAGTTAGGCATAACTATATACTGTATATGATTTTTTCTTCAAACAAAAAAGTAAATTTTAAACACCTTTATATTTCCTTGATTTGGAATTACCTCAGGAACTATTACTTAATTTAAAAAGATAGGAACAAATGCAGTATAAAGACCTGGTTTCCTGTGTCAAAATACCTGTGGCACTGTCTATCTGTACTCAAACCTCCTAGATCAGCTTCCATTAACTGATTTATACAGCCTGATTCTATAAAATATCTTAGTACCATGAGTAGCAACTCTCCTCTCCCTCTCTGTTTATCTCTCTCACAGTCTACTTTTCTTTCCTTAAATAAACTGAGTAGGTATCAGTAATGATAGTATTGGAATTTCTAAAATTATATTCAAATACCATATATCTTAGGTTTCATGGCTGAGATTTTAAAGTCTCATAATTTAAAAATACCTGAATTTATAAATTTGGTAATTGCTAAGATTTGAATGTGTTATCCCCCCCCCCAAAAAAACACCAGAAACTTAATCCCCAATGTAATAGTGTTGGGAAAGTAGAACCTAATGGGACATCTTTTGTTCATGAGGGCTTTACTCTTTTGAATGGATTAATTTCAACTATAAAAGGTCTCGAAGCTGCAATATTGATCTCTTATTCTCTCACTCCTATGCTTTCTTGCCCTTCTACCTTCTGCAATTGTTGCAGAAAGAAAAGAAGGCCTTTACCACATGTCAGCCCCTCAATCTTGGACTTCTCAGCCTTCAGAACTATGAGAAATAAATTTCTTTTCTTTATAAATTATCCAGTCTGTGTTATTCTGTTATAGCAACACAAAATGGACCCAGACAATAATTAACTTTAATATTAGCACAGAATTTGACAGCAGTTCAAATTTCAGTACCAAGATCCTGATGTGTACCTGTGTTTATTAAAATAAAGCACACAGTCCAATATGCCAGCAAGTGGTTAACAAAATAAGGTGGCATGGCAATGATACCTGGCCAATTTACCATACTTTCATTCTTCTGCATGCCTGTTGGATTTTTTCAAAAGATTTATTATGATAAAATACAAATAACAAAAAATTTATCTTAACCATTTGAAGTATAGAATATTATGAAATACATTCACACTGTTGTGCAATCACCACCATCATTCATCTTCATAACCCTTTCTCTTTAAAACAAATCAATTGAACATATTTGGTGAATATGCTATAACTCTATTATAAAAATATAATAGAGGACCTATCTTTTTAAATTTTGATACTGGGATTTGATATGGGGGTGTTTTACCACTGAGTTACATCCCCAAGTTCTTTCATTTTGAGACAGGGTCTCCCTAGGTTGTTGAGGCTGGCTTCAAACTTGCCATTCTCCTGTCTCAGCTTCCTGAGCCACTGGGATTACAGGTGTGACCAACCAAGCCTCAGCTGGGACCTAACTCTACCTTTAAATTTTGTAGGTATGTCCAGAGATAGTTTGGTTTTAAAGTAACTTACTTAGAAACCATGGTGTGTCTGGAGGAAGCATAGCTTCTAGATGATCTGGAAGCCCAAAACAATCATTAAAAAACCCAGTCGTAGGAAAAAGTACTGAGAGCTAATACAGCACTTTCTTTTGGAGGGACAAAACTAGAGTCAGTGATGGATAAGAGGAGAGGAGGGAAGGGAGTACTACTGGGGATTGAAATGGAGCAAATTATGTTAGATGCATTTATGAATATGTCAAAATGAAACACATTATTATGTATAGCTATAATGTACTAATAAAAATTTTAAAAAGAAAATTCAGGTCAGTGTAAGAAGACTTTCTGGCATCTGAGTTGCCTCATGATGGAGTGGGATGCCTTCAACCCTGAGGGTGTTTAAGCAGTAGACCATGAGTTATGTATGTGGAATATGTAGTGTGGAAGATTAGGCTAAGTGTGTTCTAGCAACTTTCTTTGATTCTATTGAAGAGGAGAAAGTCATTGAATGGTAATCATATTTCCTGTTATTGTGTTTTTCATTCACCTGTCAATGAAACAATCTTTTTTCACCTTTTAGATTGTTATACCATTCTGTCTAGTGATAGGCAGTGTACCCTATAGCTCTTTATTTGCTCTGCCTAGAAGATTCTTCTGCTAGATCTTCAAATAACAGTGCTATTTTTTATCTTCCTTTTTTTGCGTATTTTTTTGTCTTTTTTGGAACTAGGGGTCAAATCCAGGGCTTTGCGAATGTGAGGCAGACGCTTTGCCACTGAGCTAAATCTCAGCCCCTAACAGCATTATTTTTATCACTCATAGATCAAATGACATCACTTCAGAAAGACCCTCTTTGATTCTCATGTTCAAAAGAGCCAATGTACATCCCTCCATCTCCATCCCCATTATTAATCACCTTGTTTATTTCCTTCAGATAAAATGTTCTATAATTTTGTTTGCTTTTTTATTCATTCAAATCTAAACACCATGAGGGCATGAACCTTGTTTGTCTTGCTCATAGGTAAACCCCTAGTTTCCAGAACAATTCCATGCATAAAAAGGAACTTGGTAAATATTTGTTTAAAGGATAGGTGAAGATCCCCTATCCATAGTTTGGGTTTTATGTTTTAAAGCCATTCTCTTGCTGGAGGTTCCTGCTCAGACATTTTATACTCCTTCACCATCCAAAATAGGGTACTTGGATGTTCAGGGTTGATGATTTTTTCAATTTTCATTATGTTAAAAAATGGCCCATTTTCTGTTACTGCTTTCAATGATGATAGAGTTTCAAAAATATAAAGACAAGAACTAGAGCATTCATGAGGAAAAAGTGTTGTTGTAATTAAAATTCTGTGGCTATATTTAAGAATAAATGATGACCATCACAGATGGTTGTTTGCAAAGATATATGTGAGCTCTTTGTTACTTGGGCTTCATCCAGCGATTTGGTATAACTCAATTACTTAACTGATAGAATCAGAAATGGAAACACCTGAGACATTATGATAGCACCTGCTTCTGAAACCATTATGAAAGCAATTTTTATGACATTTTCCCCCAAGTCTAGTGAAACTACCTGCCTGCTTTACCTTGCCCTGCCCTTTCTTCAGTGCTTGATAGTCATTTCTTTTTTTCTCTCTCCTTCTAACTTTAATGATTTTTTAAAAAATAATCCATCAGTTATATGTGGGTGCCATTAACATCAAACTACATTTTTCTTTTCATAAGTTCCCTAAAAACACATCTTTTTTAGCAAAACATTTTAGTTTGCAATGACCCCGTGTTATAGCTTGCCATTACTTCATTTTCTATATTCAACAGTATTGCCTAATGTATTTTGAGCAGGCTTTTTGATCAGTTTCTTACAATAAGAGGCAAGTATTTCCATTAGTCTCAGTCTTCTTGCTCCTTTCATCCCTGCATTCTTTCTTCCTGTCTTTTCATCTTGCTTCTTCCCAAAGTATTATTTCTATTTATCTAAAAATATTCAGTGTGTGATGTACCATGTATTGACATTGGCAAAATGGTTTCTGTCAACAAATGACTTTTTGAATTTACTGCAAATTTTAATTGAATTATGCAAAGCCAGAAGGGTCCCTTCTTTCCTCACAAAGACAAAAAGTAGTTCATGTCCACACCTGCAAATTTGCTGTTTTAGTCAGCTTTTTCACTGCTGAGACAAAAAGGTCTGACAAGAACAATTTTAGAGGAGGAAAAATTTATATGGGTCTCACAGTTTCAGAGGTCTCAGTCCATAGATTGCTGACTCCATTGCTTTGTGCCCAAGGTGTGGCAGAACATCGTGGAGGAAGGAGGCTCAGGGCATGGCCACCAAGAAGCAGAGAGACTCCCTTCACCACTGACAAAATATATACCCCAAAGGCATGCCCACACTAACCCACCTCCTCCAGCCACACTACGCCTGCCTATAGTTAACACCCAG
The DNA here is from genome assembly GCA_028644305.1 of Xerus rutilus. NCBI lineage: Eukaryota > Metazoa > Chordata > Mammalia > Rodentia > Sciuridae > Xerus > Xerus rutilus. The sequence continues at coordinate 72,009,613 of CM053417.1, read as the reverse complement.
TTAATCCTTATTAGCAGATCAATGAAGTGATTAAAATAAGGCTCTTAATCATTTCACCTCTAAATTTTCTTGCATTGTCTCACACATGAGCTTTTGGGAGACACCTAATATCAAAAACATAACATGTGTTAATATGATCCTTGTTCCTGTGGAAGCTACAAAGCTGTATTGAGCAAAATTTTAATTTTTCTAAATGCCAGAATACTGTCTGTTGATGAGAGGATGATTTATTATGCAAGTTAGCCACAGGTTTTCTGTGTTATCATTATGGCTGTTAAAGCTCCAAGTATAAGAAATGCTAGAAGCTGGGATGATAGGGGAAGACCAATTATGCATAAAACTGAAAAAATAAGCTTGCATACACATTTTCATAAGGTACCCTGTGTGGTTTCCTTTGAAGAAAGGAAAGAAATCAATGAAAAATATATTCTTATGTAACAGGAGTGACTTCTAGCCACTTGAAAGATTGAAACTATAATACTTAATAGTGTATTTTCTAGGTATCTCATGGAAATGCTTGATAGTTGAATCATGTTTGACATGAATAAACTTGCAGAAATGACCAATGGCTAATTGGATAGTTGTTGAAGTAATTTCCCAAACGCCAGCCTCTGATATAATATTATTCTGAGAACTTGAATGTATGTTTACAGAGTAGCTTTTCCCAAACTTTGTTCTTTGGAACTCTAGGATAACAAAAGATATTAATAGATTGGCCAGGCGTAGTGGTGCACACCTGTAATCCCAGCACTTTGGAAGGCTGAGACAGGAGAATCACGAGTTCAAAGCCAGCCTCAGCAATGGTGAGGTACTAAGTAACTCAGGGAGATCCTATCTCTACATAAAACACAAAACAGGGCTGGGGATGTGGCTCAGTGGTCCAGTACCCTGATTTCAATCCCTGGTACCAATAGCCAAAGCAGCTTGGGGAACACTAAATACTGCCTTCCTCCCTTAGATCCTTATATACATATTAGAATACTAGTAGCAGTAAAAATAAACTGTTCACCTTTATTTTACCCATTGTTCCAAACTAACCTGAAGAAAAATCCTTTCATTATGGGTCACATATTTATATCTTATGAGACACTGGTTTTTCTGTTTGTTTTGGTAGAGCAGTTTAGAAAATTCTGTTTTAGAATACTCCCCAAAATTTATTAGCTGGATAAGCTATTCTCTTAATGCTCTAATTGAAAACCTGCCATATCTTTATTAACTTTGATAATGTCTCATATGTCTCAATGGCAAGCTGGGAAAATAAAGTGTTGATCAGTCAAAAGGTGAGTACACAGTTGAATAAAACAATCAGAGTTTTGGTCCAGTCCAATTCTTCATTTGTTATCTCTACAATCAAATCCTGCACACACACAACCACTGTGCCACTGCCATAAGATATGTCTATGGCTTTTATTTTGGATTCCTCTGTTTTAATTGTTCATAATGACTTTTCATTATATTGATGATCAACCATACTACTGGGCACTGCTTAAGAGACTTATAAACCAGCGTTCCATATAAGTTCATAGGAACAGTAAAAAAAAAGTGGACTTGTAATGATTTTCTGCAATTGTTGTACAGCTCTCTTTTAAGACCATGTTTCTATTCTCATTTCCACTCACTCTATAACATACTATAAAAAGTTGTCTGGGTGACAGTTAACTCAATTGAAAGTCAATGCCTACAATTCAAAGTGCCTGTCCTTGTGATTTATGAATATTCCTAGAGATACTCATTAGGAATTGAGGATCTTTTTATGCAAAGAGGTCATCCAAAGGAATTAGTGGAATTTGGGGGAATTAATTGTCTCTTTTACCATACCCTTTTGAAATATGCTGTAGTATTACCTAGTGCTGGATGGATTCCAGATGTTGTTCTTCTAATTAAATTCTCATGGGGACCTGAGGACTCGGGAACTGATCTCAATATGATCTTAACCATTCTGTCTTTAGGCTGACCTTTCCCTTTTAGAGCTTGACAATGGTGACACATTTCAGGCATTATATGATGTGGTATTCTGTAAGACTTCTCTTTGACGTCACTGCTTTCTCTGCCACTGTGTCTCAACACTGTGAGGAGGATCTCTGAGTTGTAGCAGCCACATATCTCTTCATGTTGAATGTGAGTCTACTCTTTGGTAAAGAATAGGCTCTCCCTTTCAGTAAAGTCATAGCTTTTCAGTGGAACACTGTTTACTCTAGTAGAGGATCCTGCCTTGCATTTTGGGTGGTCAGACACTCCGCAGGTTCAGTGTCATGCTTAGTTGCCCTTAGAAAAGCACACTGCCTTTCCAATCAACTACCAAATGATCTTCACATCATGTAACTCTCATTTGCCCTCAAAACTGCCTTTCTTCCTTGTATATCTCCAAGTGATTATTCCTTTCAGAATGAGTTTCAGATTCTCAAAATTCTCATTTGGTTTTAGTTTTTGCCAACTCAGATTTGTTCATCTTTAAAATGGCATTTTGTTAAGTCTAATTTCTTGAAAGTATCCACAACAACAACACAAATTAAATGCAAATAATATGAATGCTTGGAAACCTCTTCTATCCATATAGGCTGAGATAGAAAATATAAATTTTTGAACCAAACTAATCAACGTTTTAAATGAGATAAATTCCAGCCTACATTTTAAATCACACTAGCCCAATTCTGTTGAATTGTTTAATATCCAGCTATTTTCAATAGTATAGTAACAAACAGGCAGAAAGTTACTTTTGTTTAAAAGATTAGGTCCAAATGGCTTCAAATCCACTTACAGGCCACTTAAGACAGCTTGTTCCTTTCCATTTACTTCTATTCATCATCTATCTTCCCTCTTAGAAAAAATGCATTTATTTATCGCCTTTATCTTTGTAACCTGTGCCCACAATTGAACCTTTCCAAAATCTATAACTTTGATTTAAAATACCCTACCCTAAATCCTCCAGCCTCCTCCCTTCATAATCCAGGTATCTCTTGAAATCCCACATATTCACTTTACCACATGACATTAGCTAAATAATTTATAAAAAGAACACACAAATTTCCTACCTTGGATTAGACCATATGCACAATTGTGCATTAGACCATATGCACAATATACCCTTAATTCCTCTACCTGGTCATAAGAGCAATATGCAATTTCCTTTTGAAAATATTCTGTTCAACACTTACTTATCTATATGCTCTTTATTACCATCCATGTATGTTTTCCTCTTACCATTTTAGAGAAGGAATCAAACTCCCTTTGTTCAGTATTCCACAAATGTATGATACTAATTAAAATGTGTGTGTGTGTTGGAGAGAGAGAATATAGGGAAAGGAAGCCAACTCTGGCATCAAGAATAGGTGATCAGCCAGATGGTATAAATTAGTTGAAGAATGGGATTATCAGCTAAAGTTAGGGAACAACATGTGATCAAATTGGTTTTAACCCAATTAAGCCTAAAATTATTTCAGAGTTCGAATAGGTCTCCTCTGTACAAGCACTGATGCAGTATATTAACAACTGTTATAAAAAAGAAGGGAGATGTGGTGGCATTTAATCTGTTGTGTTTACTTATTGCTCCATTGCCTCAAATTCTCCAACAGCCATTTTCTGCAGTAGAATAATTTCAAACCTGCCTTCCAACAAGTCTGAGATCCTGCCCACCTCTCTATTCTCATCTAGTGCAAAGTTCTATGAATTCAACTGCATTCCAACTTATTGGTGTTTTCTTTCCTTTCCTCAAAATCACCAAGTTTATTCCTAATTCAGGCTTTTCACATGCTCTTTTTATCTGCCTGGAAAACTCAAGCATATCCATGGCTGGCAAGAGAGAACACTCTTCTTCCAGGTTTTGGCTCACATGGCTACCTCCTCAGAGAAGTCTCCAAACCCAATCTTTTTGTTTCCTTCATATAAATTATAATGTTTAACTAATTTTCTTGTTTATTATCTGTCAGCTTTCCCCCATTAGAATGAAAGCAGGGTTCTTGCTTGTCTTGTTTATATTTTTGTCTCCCAAACATAGAACAGTGCCTGGTATATGGCAAGAGACCAATGCATATTTGTTAAATGGATGGATGGAATGATTGAATTGTTGAATAGAATGTAGGAAATAACCTAAATGTCTAACAATAGGAAAATGATCATGTAAATTATTTTATTAAATTCAATGCAACATTTTCATTTATAATAGGAATAATATACAAAAATTTAAATGTTTTTTGTTAAACAAAAAATAAAGAATATAATTTTATTAGTCCATTTATACTACTATAACAAAATATTGTTGACTGAGTAACTTGGTTGTTTTTTTTTTTTTGTACTGGAGATTGAACTCAGGGGCACTGGACCACTGAGCCACATCTCCAGCCCTATTTTTGTGTTTTATGTAGAGACAGGGTTTCACCGAGTTGCTTAGCGCCTCACCATTGCTGAGGCTGGCTTGAACTCGCGATTCTCCTGTCTCAACCTCCCTAAGTGCTGGGATTACAAGCTTGCGCCACCACGCCCAGCAACTAACTTGTAAAGAATATTTATTTTTTTCTCAAAGTTCTGGAGGTAGGGAGTTCCATGATTGAGATGCCAATAGTTTCAGTTGTCTGGTGAGCACTGCTGCCTGCTTCCAAGATGGCACCTTGTTACTGTATTCCCTGGAGATGAGGAATACTGTGCCCTCACCAAGCAGAAGATGAAGGTAGCCAAATACATGAACCCCCCCCCCACCAACCGCAGCCAGTTCTGGGGATTGAGCCCTGAGCTATATCCCCAGTAACTTTTATTTTTATTTTGAGAAAGGTTCTTGCTAAGGCTGGCCTTGAACTTGTGATCCTTCTGTCTCTGCCTCCAGAGTTGGTGGGACTGTACCCAGCTCATGAAGCCTTTTTAGAAGAGCCTGAATCCTATTCACAAGTGAGAAGTCCTCTTGGCCTAATTGCTGGTTTTTTCCCCAAAGGCATATAGAGATGTTTATGTGGGAAAGTAGATACATATTCAAGGGAGAATAATGGCAATCTTAAGAGAAATGCCTTTGGGGTAAAGCAAGAAGTATGCATTCTGAATGTGATCTATCTCCAGAGGGAGATACAGCCATAATAACTTCTTAAAACCTCAACATTTTAATACCATCACATTGACCTTTAAGTTTCAATCTTGAATTGAAACTGAATTTTGGAGAAACACTTTCAAAGCATAGCAATATATGGACAATAAAAGGAATTTAGTGTGGAGATGGTGAGCTTATTTTTTCTTGAATTTTAACATGTTTATATTTACTTCATAACAAAACAATTGATTATCTAGGAGTTAAGTTAATCAAAAGGAATGTCAATGGATTAGCCTTCTTGGTATTGAAAATGGTGAAGGAAAATAGCAATAGAATTTCAGAAAGTCTTATTAGAGTGCCAAGATTTGTGTTCCAAAATTTGTCTTGAGGGATGTGGTGAACTTGGAGAGATTTAGGGCAGTTGGCACAGCATCATTGAAGAAACACTAAAGAAATTCATTTTTTTTCTTCAGGCAGAGTTAATTCTACTTTATTGTCTCCAGTGAAAGCTGAATAAGCAGTAAATTATTAAATTATAGTAAATTATAGTATTATAAAGTTTTCAAGATGAGCCTTAAAAGAAATGAGTCTGTGACAAAAGGGTCTTGTGACATCTCCTACCTAGGAGATCTTTTAATAACAATGGATGTAGATGATTGTCTTTTATTCTCAACTGGGCTAAGTGTAGTCCTACCTAGAGGAAGGGAAAGGATAAGTTTTTCAGAGTTCTTTCAGGCTTGTCATTGGCTTCTTTGACTTTTTAAAGGCATGCACTCTACCACTGAGCTGCCCCCTCAGCCTCTGCTTCTCTGTTTTGCCTTTTTGGTTTTGGGGGGGGGCGGTTTTGGTAGTAGGGATTGAACTCAGAGGCATTTTACCACTGAGCTACATCCCGGACTATCTCCTCCCAACCCCTAGCTGCTTTTTGGAGACAAGGCCTCAGTAAGTTGCTGAGCATCTCTGAGATGCTGAGAGATTCTCCTGCCTCAGCATCCCAAGTCACTTGGATGACAGTTATGTGCCACCATTCCTGGCAGCCCCTTTTTTTCTGACTTTGAGAAGACAAAAATATTTTTACATCTATTATACATAGTCAATTTATTTCTTGTTTACTAAGCAACTACTTGGTCAAGGCTAGAGATTATAAGGTAAGAGATACAAATATAAATATGAAGAAAGTTACCTTTAAGGAGCTTATAGGTTAGTAAGCTACATTTGATGAGCATAAATGAACAAAGAGATATAATTTAAACTTAAAAATAAGGTGGAGTTTCCTCAAACTATTGAAGCAATCCTCCAGTACTCCAAATTTACTAATTTTATTCTTCTGTAGAGACTCAAATGTGTTACATTTTTTAATACTGAGGATTGAACCACAGGGGTGCTTTACCATTGAGCCATATCCTTAGCCCCTTTTTCTTTTTATTTTGAGACAGAGTCTCACTAAGTTGCTTAGGGTCTTGCTAATTTGCTAAGGCTGGTCTCAAACTTGGGATCCTCCTTCCTCACTCAGCCTTCCAAGCAGCTAGGATTATAGGTGTGTGCTACCGTATCCAGTGTGTCCTTTTAAATTTCTCACTTATTTAAAATAAAATTTGTGTATATTTGAGGCTTACAACATAGTATTATGTGATATGTATAGATAGTGAAATATTTAAATGAAGCAGATTAACATGTCCTTCATCTCACATGGTAACTTTTTGTGAGAAGAGAAGCAAAAATTTATTTTAAAAATACCATTAAAGCAATCAAAACATTATGGCAATGGTATAAATTGCAGGTTGTTTTTATTTTCTTCTATATGTCCATTACCCTCTTTAGTAATGGTTACCATACCTTTCATTTCATTATAGAAAATTTTTCTGAGTCAGTGCAGTAGAGAGTAAAGAACACTAGGTGTGTAGTTAAGAGATCATTTTTTCCATCCTGCCTTCCTTCTTCATTATCTGGGTAAGTCAGTTGCCTTATCTATAAAAAGAGGATTATAAGGCTTGCCAAGATAGGTACATTATAAACTATAAAGGCCCATATATATGGAATGGGATTGTAAAAACTTAATTAAATTAACGCAGAGTATAACTGAGAAAATCTAGTTGAAGAAAAAATTGGGAGACATACAATGAGAAAGAAATATAGATTGCTGTGAATTTTTAACCTAGATTTTCATAGTTCTTAGGCATTAAGAACAGATCTCGGGGCTGGGGTTATGGTGCAGTGGTAGCGTGCTCGCCTAGCACACGTGAGGCACTGGGTTCGATCCTCAGCACCATATAAAAATAAAATAAAGATATTCTGTCCACCTACAACTAAAAAAATAAATAAATATTTTTTAAAAAAGAACAGATCTCTATGAAATACAAATAATAATAAATGTTGGTGAGGATGTGGAGGAAAAGATACACTCATACATTGTTGGTGGGACTACAAATTAGTGCAACCACTTTGGAAAGCAGTATGGAGATTCCTCAAAAGACTAGGAATGGAACCACCATATGACCCCAGCTATCCTGCTCCTTGCTATTTATCCTAAAGAACTAAAGTCAGCATACCGTAGTGATACAAGCACATCAATATTTATAGCAGCATAATTCACAATAGCCACGTTATGGAATCAACCCAGGTGCCCATCAATAAATGAATGGAGAGCCAGGTATAGAGGTGCATGCCTGTAATCCCAGTAACTTGGGAAGCTGAGGCAGGAAGATTGCAAGATAGAGGCCAGCCTCAGCAATTTAGCAAGGGTCTAATCAACTTACGAAGACCTTGTCTCAAAATTAAAAATAAAAATGGGCTGGGGAAGTGACTCAGTGTCCCCTGAGTTCAATCCCCAGAACCACCCCCTCCAAAAATAGATAAGTGGATAAAGAAAATGTGGTAAACTAGGTGCAGCAAGTGCACACTTGTAATCCCAGCAGCTTGGGAGGCTGAGGCAGGAGGATAACATGTTCAAAGCCAGCCTCAACAACTTAGTAAAGCTCTAAACAATTTAGCGAGAACTGTCTCAAAATCAAAAATAAAAAAAAGAGGGCTGGGTTAAGCACCCCTGGGTTCAATCCCTGGTACTAGAAAAAAATAAAAGCAAAAGAATAAGAAAATGTGGGGCTGGGGCTGTATCTCAGTGGTAGAACACTTGCCTAGCATGAATGAGGCACTGGGTTTAATAAACTGGGTTTATATAAACAAATAAAGGTATAAAAAAAGAGCTGGGCGCGATGGCTCAAGCCTGTAATCCCAGCACTTAGGGAGGCTGAGACAGGAGAATCGCGAGTTCAAAGCCAGCCTCAGCAATGGCGAGGTGCTAAGCAACTCAGTGAGACTCTGTCTCTACATAAAACACAAAATAGGGCTAGAGATGTGGCTCAGTGGTCGAGTACCCCTGAGTTCAATCCCCAGTACCAAAAAAAAAGGTATAAAAAGTACAATAGCATTAAAAAAGATCCTTTAAAAAGAATAAGAACATGTGGTATATGTACAGAATGGAGTTTTACTTAGCCATAAAGAAGAATGAAATTAAGGCATTTCCTGGTAAACGGATGGAACCGAAAACATCATGCTAAGTGAAGTAAGCCAGACTTTGAAAGTCAAGGGTTGAGTGTTTTCTTTCATATGTGGAAGTTAGAGCAAAATAAGGGGGTGGGGGAAAACATGAAAATAGAAGGGAGATGAATGAAACAGAAGAAGGGGATGGAGGAGGAGGGAGGACCAGTGGAATTCATTTGACCAAATTATGCTATATGCATATATGAACATACCGCAGTGCATTTCACCTTTATGTATATCTATAAAGAACTAATTTTTGAAAAAGCTAAAATGGAAGGTCAGCAGAGTAGAGGAAAGAGAACAGGGAGAGAAGGAGGGAAAGAAGCACTGAGGACTGAAGTGGAGCAAATTATATTCCATGCATGTATGATTATGTCCAAATTAACTGCAATATTATGTATGATGATAATGTACTAATAAAAACATAAAAATGTATGTCTGACCTGATTTTGACCCATTGACATGGAAAATTCAGAGAACTGATGAGAAAATGTCAAATATTCTCATATCCATTGAAAGATAGGCTTAGAAAGAAACATTGAATGGTATCATTAGTTTCTGACTTCTGAAAAATCCAAATGGAGTTTTAATTAGCCCATTTTATAGGAGTGGTAGGAAAATGAGCTTTCATTCCAAAGGCTGCTGCTGGGTTGCTTTTCTAGTAGAAATAAAGTTGTTTGAATTTCTGGTGCAGTTTTATGCTCCATGAATAGTAAGTTTTCCCTGCCTTGGCAGAGCCACCAGTACTCTTAGACATTGTGTGATTATCTCTTAAACCTCAGATTTGAGAACCATTGGGGAAAAAAGAATCTAGCAGCCTACCAAATTGCCACAATCCTCTTGGGCCAAAATTCTGCATTGCAAGGCCCCATCCCTCATCAGTTTTAGGTTGGATCACTGCACACTTTGGCCACCACTTGCATATGTTCTCCTTCTGCAGACATTTGTTTAGAACACTCCACATCTGCTTTTGTCTCCAAAGTCCCACAAGCACAATTTATTCAATCCTATATAAAATGGCATGAAATGAGGATGATGAAACCTGCTGTAATGATGACCAACGAGTTCTTTCTCACCGCCACCTGACATAATTGGCATCAGCTACAGCCCGGTTCCACTCATTGTTTCCCAGGAGTGACCTCAGCAGAAGTACATTTCTCCTCTTCAGGCTTAAATTTCATTCTTGTGGAATGTGTAATTAAAGTCTTGATGAGTTGAGAAGAAGGAAATGAGGGAAAGGAAAATAAGTAATTATCACCAGTTGGTAACCTCGTAAACTTGGTTTTTCATGGGAGTCATAAAATAGCATGCAGACTGTATTCAACTATAGTTATTCTTTTAGAAACTCCAGACATATTCAAGCACATTCATCTATCAGGGAGCTTTAGTTCAAACACAATTGAGTTGAGAATTTTTTTTCAGTTTGTATCTTTAATTTGAAACAGACTTTGCTTATGGCAGTTTAATTATGGATAACCTTTCGGGCCTAGTTTTGTTACAATCGGTTTTAGTGATGGTTTTAACTGATCGGATTCTTGGCTACATTTTTCATATATTTGCCTGTTTAGAAAAATCAGTGAAATTGGTCTCTGTTCATTTGTAGATTTTCAGTGTACTTATTTTTCTCTGTGAATAATTATGCTGCAGCCTTATCTATGAAGGCTTTATTGGTCAAATACTCAGCACCCTAATGAGGAAAGACAATTGGCAACCTTGTTTCTCTTTCTGCCTTGGCCTTCTTTTGCCAGGGTGAACAGGTTAACCTTTTGCCTTAATCAAATCTGTATAGTTCTAGAAGTTACAGAACACTTTCCTTAGTTTGGAGTGGCAATAGCCTCCAAGATGACTCCTGTTAATACCTGTTTTCTGGTATTAACACCCTTGTGTTTTCTTCCAGAATGAATAAGTCTGGTCTATGTAACCAATAGGACATTGTGGAGATGATGAAGTGTGAATCCCAAGTTTAGGTTATAAATAAAATAATATTGAGCCATACAATTTGTTCTCTCTTGGACACTTGTTCTAGGAGAAACCAGCTGACAAATCACAAGGGCACTCAAACAGCCTGTGGAAAGTTCTAGAATTAAGGCTTCCCAGCAATAGCCAGCAAATAAGTGAGGCTTTTTGTCACAGCCTTGTGAATGAACCATGTTAGAGAATCCTCCAGCCCCAGCTAATCCTTCACATGAATATAGCCCCAGTTGACATTTTGATTACAATTTTATGAGAGATCCTAAGGCCAGAACTACTTAGCTAAGCTGCTCTTGAATTTCTGAGCCTAGAAACAGTGAGATAATGTTTGTTATTTTAGGACACTTAAGTTTTGGGTCCATTGGTTAAGCAGAAAATAGATACCTAACACAGATGTCAAGATTTGGGAAATTCAGACATTTCTAGTTTACCAATGGCAAGACTCGAGGAAGAAATTCTCAGTTTTTAAAAAATTATCCTTGAAAACAAGGATAAAGAGAAATATAATTATAAAAGTTGTATTTTTATTCATTTCATTGTTTGTGTTGTTAATTACATCAGCCACCCAAAAGGGGAATAAAGAAGTTCAAATAGAACTGCATGTGTAAGAACACAAAAATATGTACTGCCCCCAGCCTCGGCTTGGTATTGTAAAGAAGGAATACAAATTTTCTCACATGTTATCAAGGAAATAACCCCCAGGGATATTTAGGGGATTCTGTTATCAAGGGAATTCTCAGAAATATTTAATTGATTCCTTGGATACACTGAAAGGAAATCTTGGTTTCCTCGGATTCTAGAAAAAGTGCCTTAGAACCCCCATTAATACCAGCTCTAAATTTTATTGCTCCCTCATTCTGAACTAATCTTCATTGCAAGATTGAAGGAAGAGAGCAGGAAATTTGGACTATATGAGAGTGGCGAGGACTAAAGTATTTTATTCAGATGCTGATGAGAGTAGAAGATTAGGAACTGTTTACTTCAAAGGCATAGGCAGGGGTTTATTTAGGAAAATAGATACATATTCAAGGGAGAATGGGGGCTATCAGAAGAGAGAGAGATCTCTCTGGGTCAAAGCAAGGAATATGCATTCAAGAGAGAATTCAGCCTGTCTCCTGAGGGAGAGACAGCCACAATTGGTCCTTTTGGGAGCTTGATTGATTGATTGAAAATCACCCTCCGGAATAAGGCTTAAGGAGTTCAGAAGAATGAGGTAGAATCCAGGATTGTGATAAGGGTTATTGGTGCTCATTCAGAGATCCAAGCCAGAAATAATGCAAGTACTTTCCTAGCTCCAAGGAGCAACATTCTTAAAGATATCTGCCCCTCAGTGACCTATGGTGCACATACCAGATATTTTGAAAAATATAATTTGCAAAATATTGGGAGAACTGATAAATGAATGCCTACTTTTAATTTGTTAAATTAACATACACTAAAATGTACTAGTTAAGGGAGGGGAAGTTTACCACTTAGAGTTTTAACATATATTGTCATTTAACTGCAGCTACAATCAGGAGATAGAACAGTCCCGTCACCAAAAAAATAATATTGCTTCCTACTACCTATTCATAGTCATACCTTCCTCTGTCCTCTTGCCCCTAGCAACCACTGATCCATTTTGCATTTTGTCTTTTCAAGGGGTGTGTGTGTGTGTATACACACACATACACACACATATATGTTTAAATGTGTAAGTATAGGATATAAACTTTGAGACTGGATTATTTTATTCATCATAATGCCTTTGAGATTCACCTAACTTGTTGCATTTACCAATAGCTCATTCTGCTTCTACTGAGTAGTATTCCTTTATATGTACACACCATAGTTTATCCGCTTACACAGTAAAGGGCATTTGTTGATTTTTTTCTCATTTTTTATTTTTATGAATAGAGCCACTAAAAACATCTATGTATATTTATGTATTTATGTTGGTGTGAACATAACTTTTCATTTCTCTGGGATAAGAGCCTTGGAGTGGGATTGCTGGGTCATAGGGTGAGTATATGTTTTACTTTAAAAGAAACTGGCAAACTGTTTTCCAGAATGGCTATGTCATTTGCATTTCCACAAGTAATGGCTTAGAGTTGCACTTGTTCCATATCCTTGTTAGTACTTGATAGTAATTTTTTCTTTTAATTTTAGCCATTCTAATAGATGTATAGTGTTATAGTGTTTTTTGTTTGGTTTAGTATTGGTTTTTTGTACTGGGAATTGAGCCCAGGATGCTTTATCACTGACCTGCTTTCCCAGCCAGGGTCTTGATGAGTTGCTGAGAATGTTTTTAAATTTGCCATCCTCCTGCTTCAGCCTCTCAAATTGCTGGGATTATAGGCATGTGCCACTGCACCTGTTATGTTATAGTGTGTTTAGTTGCACATTTCCCTAATGGATACTATGTTGAATATGCCTTCATATGCTCAACTGCCTGCTATTTGTTTTGCAAACTGAGGACATTTTACAAATTAAATATAAAAGGACATTTTAACATTAAAAAATTAAGTAGAAAAAGAGTACAGTAGTGATTATCAGAGGCAGGGAAGAGTAGAGAAGAGAAGTAGTAGAAGAGGAGTTCAGATAACAAGTGCCAAAATACAGTTAGTTAAAAATAATAAATTCTAGTGTTTTATAATACAGAAGCGTGACTATAACTTAAAGAACTAGAAGAGAAGACTTCACAGGCTCCAAATATAAAGAAATGATAAATGTTAAGGAGATAGAAATGCTGATTACCCTGGTTTAGCTATTATACATTGCATATATGTTTCAAACTATTACACTATAATTCACAAATCTGTACAATTATGTAGAAATTAAAGTATTTTAAAGTAAATAAATGTAGCTTTATGAAAGATTTACTACTTTCTTTTGATTATTTTCATTTTACCTCAGGCCATTTGAAATTGGGTTGTGAATTAACACTAGTCTAATGACAAGCGTAGGACCAGTTTCTTTGGCATTGGCCTTATTATAAGAATTCAGGGGCTAGAGTTCCTGCTGACCAGCGGGAGCACAGGATAAGGCCCAGGACCATCTTCAAAGAACACCATGGGAGCCCAGCCAAGGCTAGACCCTAGACTCCTAGTCGCAAATCACAGGGGAACCCGGATCCAGGGGAAGGACTGCTTCTGGGGACACCTGTGGGAGACCTGGCCTAAGTGAGTACCAGGACCACCCCTAGTTCTATGCCAGAGTTTCTGCCAACTGGAGGGAGCACAGGGCAAGGCCCAGGACCACCTTCAGGGACTACAGCTAGAGCCCAGCCAAGACCACTTCCACTGTGATCTTGAGTTACCTCCACTACTGCTGCCATCCTCTTTAGTGGCAGTAGTGTCCATCTGGGGACACCTGCTGGGGACTAGAAGTGAACTGCAATGTGAGATACAGGAAATCTCTAGTGTCAGTACAAGATTACAGGATAGAAACCACAATAACTCAGATCAGCATTGCAAGAAAGGAAGGCACATAATCAACATGAAAAAACAAGGGAAGAAAGTGTGCCAAATAAACCAAGATACTATAATAATAGAATCCATTGACAGCACAGTTGATGGAATGTCAGAGAAAGAATTCAGAATGTACATAATTAAAATGATCTGCGAATTAAAGAATGACTTAAGTGAGCACATACAGACAAAAATTGATCACTCCAACAAAGAAAGAAGAGAAAAAATAAAGGCAACCATTGATCACTCCAACAAAGAGATAAGAGCAAATAAAGGCAACCATTGATCACACCAACAAAGAGATAAGGTAGCAAATACAGGTAGCAAAAGATTACTTTAAGAAAGAGCTAGAGATCATGAAAAAAAGCAATCAGAAATTCTTGAAATAAAACAATAAACCAAATAAAAAACTCAATGGAAAGCATCACCAGCAGACTAGATCACTTGAAAGACAGAACCTCAGATAATAAAGACAAAATATACAATCTTTTTTTTTAATTTTTTAAATTTAGGCTTACACGTTAACAGTGCAAGTTGATTCATTGTTCATAGATAGAGGATAATATATCAATTCTCTAGTTGTAAGTTGTATAGAATCACAATATATATGCAGTCATACATTAAGTTAGGGTTATTATGACCATCATATTCCACCACCTTTGCTGTCCCCATGCCCCCTCCCCCCTTACACCCCAGTGCACAGAGATCCACCATTGTTCCCATGTCCTTCCCCACATTTTGGATCAGCATCCACTTATCAATGAGTACATTCGGCATTTGGTTTTCTGAGATTGACTTACTTCACTTAGCATGATATTCTCCAAATCCATCCATTTACCTGCAAATGCCATAATTTTATTCTCTCTTATTGCTGAGTAATATTCCATTGTGTATATATACCACAGTTTCTTTATCCAGTCATCTATCGAAGGGCATCTTGGTTGGTTCCACAGTTTAGCTATTGTGAATTGAGCTGCTATAAACATTG
>CM053417.1:71934361-71994154 GCA_028644305.1 Xerus rutilus | reverse complement strand
AATAAATAAATAAATACCTAAAAAAAAAAGAGCAGCATACTACTGTGATGCAGCCACTTCAATGTTTATAGCCGCTCAATTCACAATAGCTAAACTGTGGAACCAACCTAGATGCCCTTCAATAGATGAATAGATAAACAAACTGTGGTATATATACACAATGGAATATTACTCAGCATTAAAAGAGAATAAAATTAAGGCATTTGCAAGTAAATGGATGGACAAGGAGAGTACCATGCTAAGCCAAGTAAGCCAATCTCAAAAAACCAAATGCAGAATATTCCCTCTGATAAGTGGATGTCGATCCATAATGGGAGAGAGGACACGGGAAGAATGGAGGAATTTTGGTCAAAGGGGAAGGAAGGGGGAGGGGCCATGGGGACAGTAAAGGTGGTGGAATTAGATGGAAACTATAGCCCTAGCTTCACATATGACTGCATATATGATGTGATTCTATATCACATACAACCAGAGAAATGAAAAGTTGTGCTCCATCTGTGTACAATGAATCCAAATGCATTCTGCTATCATGTATACATAAGTAGAAAAAATAAAATAAAATAATATAGCCAAAAAAAAGAAAAGAAAGAATTCAGGGATCAGCCTAGTCAATTCCATCTTACTTAATGGCTCTATGCCATTTACAGGGTCATGCAAACTTTCTGGCATGATAGTTGAGGTATTTCACAATTTTTTCCTACTACCTTTTTTTTTAGCTTTAACTCCTACCCTTCCCTCTATTTTGTTTCCAGACACCTCACTTACTTTACTGTCTCTGTGTAATTCCAATTCCATGCTTCATCTGTAATATCCATCAAGCCTATTCAAATCCTACTTTTTAAGCTGTTACTCAATGTTTCACAAGTGTATATCTGTGTTGAAAGTGTGGAATTATTAAATGTGCAAATTCTTATGCATTGCTGTAGACATACCAAATTAGGGGATGGTATGAAAACTGTATTTTAACAAGCATTTCATATATGATATTTAGAGACAACTGAATATGAGATTCCCTGAATCTAATTGAATTCATCATGTTGGATTAGGACCTTACTTCCTAAACGAGAGTCCTATAGCGCAAGAAGTAAAGTTAAGAATCAATAAATGGGATGGATTCAAACTAAAAACTTCTCAGCAAAAGAAACAATCAATGAAGTGAACAGAGAGCCTACATTCTGGGAACAAATTTTTGCCACACACACATCTGATAGAGCACTAATTTCCAGGACATATAAAAAACTCAAAAAACTTAACAATAAAAAAACAAACAACCCAATCAATAAACAGGCTAAGGAGCCCATTTATTGCAGCTGTCATGTGTGACTCCTAGACTACAGGAACTTCACTTTCCTCTGAAGGACTGTCAAACTCTATTTCTATTTACATTTGTCAATAGTACTCATTTTGGCATTTCATCTATTATGTTATATTCTGATTTAAATGTTAAATATTATTTAGTTTATAAGCCACTAAAGGATGAAAATTCTCTTTATACTCTGTTTAGCATGTAGCATACTATAGTATACACAAATAAGTATATTTGTTTGGAGATTATTTTGGACATTATTTCCATCATTGTTGGTAGTGCAGTTCTGAGATTCAGGGAGAACAATTGTTCTTATCATTTTTTCAAAGGCACATTTTACTCTGGGAACAATGATGATGTAAAGCTTTGGGAATCTTGCCTCTGAGGTGAGATATTTTCTACTCCCAGTGCTAAATTGATTTAAGCCTTTGAGTACCCTCCTGACACTCTAACATATCTTCAATATCTTAAATATTTGGGATACGAAGGGGTAGTAGTGTCTTATTGCTTTGTAGTGTGTTGATTAGCCAATCATCATTGTTCCTGAAACATACTGTGTTCACTTGCTCCTCAGTTCTACACTCATACCATCAAAATTTTGTATACCACCTTCCCTTCCTGCCCTAGTTTATTCCTGTTACTCAAGTCCTACAGCAATTCTCAACTCCTCTGTGAAGCTCAACCACTTTAACCCACAATGATTTCCCTCTCCGGTGAACTTCTGGGACTTTTTGTCTGTAGTTCTCATTTGACACTCAACATATAGGTTGTCTGGTATCATACTGTTAGTTTTTTGTTTCACACCTCCATTGTTTAGTTTTCTATGTGTTGCAACCTAGCCAAGGTTCCTTGATTTTGGGAAACTTAGAAAACATTTTTTTCTAACACTAAAGAAACAAATGAACTAACATTTAAGTTGTAGCAATACATTGACCTTTGTAGAGGCAACTGTTGTAGAAGCTAGCAGAGGATGCCACAATGCTAGTTTCTTAAAGAGGCAATTCGGTTGAAAATAAATATTTAACATAGATATATTGAGACATAGCTCACATATAAATTTAAATGGTGTGCCTTTTTTCTTTTTTTGTAATAGTGCATATTTATTGAGTCCTTACTCTGTGCATTCTACTCAGTGTGTCTTTTTAGTCCTAAACTTTTAACTGTGTTCATAATTTGCAGAGATAATGACTAATGATGTGATGTTGTGATTAAAACCATATCTATATTTGATCTACATACAGATCTATGGCAGGCATGGTCAGTGTTCATTTTTGCCATCTCTGTAATCAATCTTAATTGCTGTAGCTGAATCCATCATGGAATGAGTCCCATTGGTTGTTAAGACAATCTTACAAAACAGATGGCCAGTGCCTTGGTCTGTTGGTTCATCATAGAGAAATGTGGCCTTATAGTCTGAAGGATAGAATGACTTTGTACAGCACCTCTCTGACTTGTTAGAATTGGCCTACCTCAGAGGGTACCTGGGAAACTGGATTTTTTACCCTTTTAAAAGATCTAAAGGAAATGGTATGATTTGAGCCCCTGTCGTCTTCTCAAATTCCCTTTGGTTCAGAGGCTAACTATCTGATCCAGAAACCTAAGAATTACCCTTAACTCTTCCTTTCTTTAACTCATTTAATTCTGTTAGAAATCAAGTCCTATGTAGTCTAACTTCATACCATCTCTTGATTCCATACTTTATTTCCATCTTTACTGCTAGTGCCTTATGTCATTTTCCTGTTTTATCAATATTAACTCTTTTCCTGAATACAGTCTCATCTGCTTCTAATATATGTTCGAAGCTATCATTCAGAATGATCATGTTATTCTTCCTTAAAATGCTTCCATGTCTCCTATAGCTTAAATATATATAAAAACTAATCTTTAGGGTAGTATCCCCAAAGCCTCTATTCTTGGGCCTTTGCCTAACTTTCCAAAATTATCCCAGGAAAATTCCATTTATTCTTTAGCCACACAGAATTTGAGATTTCTTGCCTCCGTGCCTTTGCACACACTGCCTAGAATGCCTGTTCTACCTTACCATCCATCCATCTAGAGGCTGTGAGAAAGTACTACTTCCTCTTTGAAGTTTTTCTTAATCATCACTTCTGTCACTTGTTGCTCCACTGCTCCCTCTACACACTTCCAACAGAGCACCTGTAAATTTGTTTTAAATTGTTTGTAGTTTTAGATGGACATCATGCCTTTATTTTATTTGTTTATTTTCATGTGGTGCTAAGGATCAAACCTAGTGCCTCACATGTGCTAGGCAAGAACTCTGCCACTGAGCTACACCCCCAGCATCTGTAAAATCTTAATGGAATTACTTGTTTATGTATCTGACTTCCCCAAGGCAACTATGAACTTCTTTCTGGGGTGGGGGTTACAAAAATAAATAGTTAGATCAAGAAAAGAAAAAACAAATTATGAAATTTTAGAAAGCTTTCATCAAAACATGGCAAAATCTGGAACAGTAATATATAGCTAAATACATGCATATAGACATAAAATAACACTTTAACACATTTGGAGGGGTACCAGGGATTGAATTCAGGGCCCTGAAGCACTGATGCACACCCCCAGCCCTCTTTTGTATTTTATTTAGAGACAGGGTCTCACTGAGTTGCTTAACACCTCACTTTTGTTGAGACTACTTTTGAACTTGTGATTCTCCTGCCTCAGCCTCCTGAGCTGCTGGGATTACAGGTGTGCACTCAGCTCAAGACAATTTTATAATACTTTTTACTATGTATTTTTGCTGCCTAATTTTTCATTAGATCATTATAATTACATATAGTATTTGGGTTCATTTTGCCAAAATCATACATGCAAGGAGTTAGATTATAATCCCCTTCCCCCTCCTTTTCCTTCCTCCCTCTCCCTATTTCCCTCCTCTCCTCTACTGATCTTTCACTCCTTTATTTATTTTCAACTGTTACTTTCTGCATATACATAAAGGTGAAATTCCCTTTGGTACATTTATATGTGCATATACCATGATTTTGTTAAATTCATTTCATATTTCCTCTCCTTTTCCTTGCTCCCTCCCTCCTTCTCCTCCTCCTTCTACTGATCTTCCCTATATATTTAATTATGTCCCATCCCCCCATTTTCTTCTTTCCCATATTTTGTTCTAGCTTCTACATATGAGAGAAAACATTTGACCCTTTATTTTATGAGTCTTGCTTACTTCTCTTAGCATGATGTCCTCCAGTTTCATCCATTTATCAGCAAATCTCATAAACTCATTCTTTATCACTGAGTAAAACTCCATTGTATATGTGTGTGTGTATATCACATTTTCGTAATCCATTCATCTAATGATGGGCATTTGGGCTGATTCCATAATTTGAGTGTTATGAATTGTGCAGCTGTAAACATTGAAGTGACTATATCAATACATTATGCTGATTTTAGTTAGTTTGGATAGATACAGAGAAGTAGGATAGCTGGGTCATATGGTGGTCCTATTCCTAGTGTTTTTTTTTTTTTTGAGGAATCTCCACACTGCTTTTCAGTTGGTTGTATTAATTTGCAGTCCCACCAACAATGTATCAGTATAGCCTTTCTCCCATATCTATGCCAAATTTTTTATTGTTTGTATTCTTGACCATTGCCATTCTGACAGGAGTGAGATGAAATTTCAATGTAGTTTTAATTTGCATTTTCCTAATTGCTAGGGATGTTGAACCTTTTCTCATATATTTGTTGGCCATTTATTTTTCTTCTTTTGAGAAATTTTTCTTTAGTCCTTTTGCCCATTTGTCAATTGGATTATTATTATTTTGACATTGAGTTTTTAAAAATATATTCTGTATATGAATTCCTTTTCAGAGGAATAGCTTGCAAATATTGCCTCCTATTATGTATGTTCTCTATTCATACTCTTAATCATTTCCTTTGCTATGCAGAATCTTTTTAATTTGATGTCATTCCACTTATTTGTTTTTGGTTTTATTTCTTGAGCTTTAGAGATTGTTGGTACCTGAACCTATATGATTTTTTTTGCCCCATGTTTTCTTCTAGCAGTCACAAGTTTTCTAGTCTATTTCCTAAGTCTTTGAACCATTTCTATTTGAGTTTTGTGCAGAGTGAGAGACAGGGATCTAGTTTAATTTTTCTATATATAGCTATCTAGTTTTCCTCATACCATTTGCTTAAAAGGCTATCTTTTCTCTAAGATATATTTTTGGCACATTTGTCAAGTAGTGGATGGCTAAAAGTATGTGCATTTGTCTCTGTGTACATACCATGATTTTGTTAAATTAATTCCATAGTTCCTCTCCTTTCCCTTCCTTCTTTCCTCTGTGTCTTCTGTTCCATTGATCTTCATGTCTATTTTGATGCCAATGTCATGCTGTTTTTCTTACTATAGCTTTGTAGTATAATTTGAGGTCAGGTATTGTGATGCCTCCTGTATCACTTTTCTTGCTCAGGATTGCCGTGGCTATTCTGGGTCTCTTATTCTTCCAAATGAATTTAAGGACTGTTTTTTTTTTTCTAGTTCTGTGAAAATGTCATTGTAACTTTGGTGGGAATTACATGGAATATTGCTTTTAGTAGTATGGCCATTTTGACAATATTAATTAAGAACATGGGATTTCTTTCTATTTTTCTGAGGTCTTCAATTTCTTTCTTTAGTGTTCTATAGTTTTCATTGTAGAGATCTTTCACCTCATTAGATTAATTCCCAAGTATTTTCTTTTTTTTCTTGCACCAGCAATTAAACTCAGGGGTACTTAACCACTGAGCCACATCCCCAGCCCTATTTTGTGTTTTATGTAGAGACAGGGTCTCACTGAGTTGCTTAGTGCCTCGCCATTGCTGAGGCTAGCTTTGAACTCACGATTCTCCTGTCTTAGCCTCCCAAAGTGCAGAGATGACAGGCATGTGCCACCACTTGCCTGACCCAAGTATTTTCCTTTTTGTGGTTATTGTAAAAAGGTATGGTTTTCCTGATTTCTTTCTTAGCTTAATTCCTGTTGCTGTATAGGAAAGCTATTGATTTATGAGTGTTGATCTTGTATCTTGCTACTTTGCTGAATTAATTTACCAGCTCTGGAAGTACTCTGGTGGAATTTTTAGGGTCTTTTAGGTATAAGATCATGTCATCAGCAAACAGAGATGATTTGGCTTTTTATTTTTTGTACCAGGGATTGAAGGAAGGTATGCTTAATCACTGAGACACATTCACAGCCCTTTTTATTTTTTTATTTTGAGACAGTGTCTCAACTTTGCTGAGGCTGGCTTTGAACTTGCTATTCTCCTACTGCATTCTCCCAAGCTTCTGAGATTATAGGCATGTGCCACTGCACCCAGCTGACTTATTTTCTTATTCATATCCTTTAATTCCTTTAATTTAATTTCCTTCTCTTGCCTGATTGCTCTGGCTAGAGTTTTGAGAACTATGCTTTTTTGTATGTTTGTTTTTCTGAGTACTACATTGAATGGAAATGGTGAGAGCAGACATCCTTGTGTTGTTCTTGATTTTAGAGGAAAAGTTTTCAGTTTTTCTCCATTCAATATGATGTTACTTTGGGTTTGTTGTATATTTTGCTGCCTATTTCTTCATATTTTTAATATGTTTTGCTACAAATGCTATACTGTAAACTTTTTAAGGGCTAAGATTCTGCTATATCCTCTTTTTTGATCAGACCTTAATACAGTACCAAGCCTATACTAAGTATCCAATAACTGTTTTGAATGAATTACTCACATTTCTTTCTAGTAAGCTTTGTTTATAATTATTGTAACACTTTTCCTGAGGCAGATAGGAAGTCTTTTGAATGGTTAGCATTCTCAGATGCAAGCAAATACAGATCAGGTCTTCTCACCCTGCTGAATTTTTTCCCTTTTGCCTTCTCACTGTGTCACTTTTATTCTCTTTTGTGCTTCTGCATTTAAAATTTTCTATATCTTGTCAAACCAGGTTCTATTAAAAGGGCAATGAAACAAAAACTTACTTAATCTCATATTTTATAACTTGCCAATCATGATTGAATGTGTTCAACTGTGGACATGTATTTTTCTCAGCTTTCTTTAATTTGATTAGATCTAAAACTTCTGTTCATTGTACAGATTGATATGACATCTACTTAGAAGAGCAAATCCTTAGTGGGTGAATAGTAAATCTTATAAATCTTTCAAATGGAAAGATTTCTAACATCTCCCACTTGTTTTGGCTAGTTTTAGAAACTTTTATATTTCTAATGTTGGTAATGTAAAACTGGAGGCAAAGAATAATAAATGAACTAGGTTCCTATTATCACTATCATCTAAAAACTTATTAGAAATGCAAATTCCCAGCCACTCTCCATTATCTACTGAATCAGAAAGGAGAGGAGGCAGCAATATATATTTTAACAAGCACTCCAGTTGATTCTGATACATACTAAAGTTAGAGAAACACTGGAACTTAGAAGTTCTAGTGTACCAATGATTGCCCAGCCTCCTCCTTATTCTGAAATTAATGTTATATCCTAGAGAAAAACTTCTTAGTGGTGTTCCATCGTTATGAAGAACTGAACTTTCAGGCAGGTCTTTGTATGTCCTCCTGCATGGAGATTAGGAAATTTGGGGTTTTGATAGATTACAGATCTACAGAAACTCTCCAAATATAAAACAATTATTTTTTTTAAAAAAAACCTTCTTAAAATACATGGTTGAGCGCCAGGTGCTGTGGTTCACACCTGTAGTCACAATAGATTGGGAGGCCGAGGCAGGAGGATTGCAAGTTCAAAGCCAGCCTCAGCAAAAGCAAGGTGCTAAGCAAATCAAATCAGTGAGACCCTGTCTCTAAATAAAATACAAAAATAGGGCTGTGATGTGGCTCAGTGTTCAAGTGCCCCTGTGTTCAATCCACAGTACCAAAAAAAAAAAAAGACATTGTTGAATTAGTTCAAAAGTGAGGAATGTCTCTGAAAGCCAGAAATAGTAAAATATCACAAACATAGAGTAGTAAACCAGGGGTTAGGGAACTGTGTTAGCATTTGCCTGGAGTTATCTGCTGATCTCTGATGACCTTGAGCCCACTTCTAATGGGTCACTCATGTTTTGGGAGCAGGAGATAAAGTTTGAGACTTGAGAAAGGAATTAAGTCAAATTAGAGATCTTCAAAGTCAAGATTTCCAAAGTGTAATAAGCATATTTAATGAACTAGGAGGAAAATTGGAAAAACATGACTAACTCAAGAGTACTCGGCTGTCAGTGGAGTGGGGAAAGATTCTCCACAGATTTCCTATTCAAGAGCACACACTCAGAAAGAATTGGGACTAGAATTCACAGGTTTTTTGTCACATAAGAAACCCAGAGGCAAACTTTAAAAATGTCCCAGATTGGTAGTGATTTTCAAGCACCTGGTAGTAGGGCAGATCATTTTTTTTAAATATTTATTTTTTAGTTGTAGGTGGACATAATATCTTTATTTTATTTTTATGTGGTGCTGAGGATGGAACCCAGTGCCTCCCATGTGCCAGGCGAGCACGCTACCACTGCGCCATAACTACAGCCCAGGGAAGATCATTTTTTAGAAACTCATTTAAACACAGGAGTCAGAGAATTCCTCCAGATAAAATTCCCAGAAATATGAACACACAATCAGAAATCACAAAATTTCTGACTAAGCAGAAATAGCAGACTACAGAAGAGGGCCTAGAAAGACAACAGAAATGATCAGATAGACTACAAAATAAGTTTGCTTAATATATTTAAATAAAATAAGGGTTTTTAGGTATGACAAATTTATAGGAGACTGTTAAATGTGTCAAGGCAGATTTAAAAAATAGCCAAATTAGAATATCTAGAAATTAAAAATCATCAAAATTAGAAATCAAATAGATTAGACTTAGTTGAGAAGGAAATAAAGAACGGAAACAACTTTTACAGTATATAAGCTGAAAACAAAGATGGAGAAAACATCATAGGTTAAGAAATAAGGAGGATATAGTAATAAGCTCAACAATTTGTATAAATGGAGTTTCACAGGAAGGAAATGGTTAACCACATGTTTCTGACATTTAGTAGGAATTTGTGAGATATGAGGTAAAATGGTAAGAATACATAAGGACAAAGAATAAAAGAAACATCAATTTGTGAAAGAGTTTTACATTTTGAAGAAAATATAAAGATGATAGATCAGATCAAGCATTATTATTTTTTTATATTAACAAATTACCCCAAAACTTAGTGCCTTAAAATGACAAGCAGTCTCTCACAATGTTTCTGACAGTAAGAATCAAAGAGTAGCTTAATTGAACATTGCTGGCTCAAGGTTTCTCTTAAGGCTGCAGTCAAGAAGGCTGTAGTGATCTGAAGTTTCAACTGGGGCTAGAAAGACTTCCTTCAAGGTAGCTTCCACACATTGCTATTTGCAGGTGGCCTCAGTCCCCTACCACATGGGCCTGTGCATAGGCTTTTTGGGTGCTCCTTTTTTTTATGGAATCTGGCTCCCTCCAGAACAAGCGATGTAAGAGATAAAGCAAGGATGGAGCCATAATGTTTTTTATGATTGGTCTCCAAATTTACACACCTTCATTTTTATTTTATTTTATTCATTAGAAGCAAATCATTAAGTGCAGCTCACAATTAAGAGGGGAATTATGTTTCACCAATTGAAGGAAGGAATATGAAAAGTTATGGGCATATTTTACAGCCACCACAGAGTGACCACTGAGTTAGCAATATAAAATAACTACAACCTAAAGGCCTGCACAATAGAGTATTCACTAGAAGGAGCCAATTTGCCCTACGAAATCCCTGAGAGATTTTTTTAAAAGATTTTTTTTGGTGTAGATGGACACAATATCTTTATTTTGTTTATTTTTATGTGGTGCTGAGGATCAAATCTAGTACCTCACGCATGCAAGGCAAGTGCTCTACCACTGAGCTACAATTCCCGCCTCCCTGAGAGATTTTTTACTTTCAAACACTAAATCCCAGACAAAGCTACGGGCAGTGATCTACTGCACAGAAAACAATTGCATTTGTTTAAAATCCACATACAAAGGTTGGAGTCTCAATTTCCTTCACCTTAACACACTACGAAACCAGTAGCACCACCACAAGGAAAGAAAGTGGAGCTTTGCAGTTCAAGTCACAATAGCTAAGCTATGGGAGCAACCTGAACGACCTTCAACAAATGAATGAATTAAAAAAATGTGGTATAGGACGCAGGGCACGCAGGGCACGCAGGGCACGCAGTCCGCAGGGCACGCAGTCCGCAGGCGCAGGCGCAGGGCACGCTGGGAAGGCACCTGCACTGCGGCCATTTTGTGTCATCGGCGGCTCTGTGGAGGAGGCTGTTCGGGCTCTGTGGAGGAGGCTGTTCGACCTGAGAGCGGGCTGAGGGGACTGGCGATCGTGTTGCCCAAGTTTTCGTTGGTGAGTGCCGCGGCCGGTGGGAGCAGCTACCCTAAGGAAGCACCATGATTTCAGCTGCGCAATTGTTGGATGAGTTAATGGGCCGGGACCGAAACCTCGCCCCTGAGGAGAAGCGCTGCAACATGCGGTGGGACCACAAGAGCGTTTGTAAATACTATCTCTGTGGTTTTTGCCCTGCGGAGTTATTCACAAATACTCGTTCTGATCTTGGTCCATGTGAAAAAATTCATGATGAAAATCTACGAAAACAGTATGAGAAGAGTTGTCGTTTTATGAAAGTTGGCTATGAGAGAGATTTTTTACGATACTTGCAGAGCTTACTTGCAGAAGTAGAACGTAGAATCAGACGAGGCCATGCTCGACTGGCATTATCTCAAAACCAACAGCCCTCTGGGGCAGCTGGCCCAACAGGTAAAAATGAAGAAAAAATTCAGGTTCTAACAAACAAAATTGATGTGCTCCTACAGCAGATTGAAGAATTAGGATCTGAAGGAAAGGTAGAAGCTGCCCAGGGAATGATGAAATTAGTTGAACAAGTAAAAGAAGAGAGAGAATTGCTTAGATCCACAACCTCCACGATTGAAAGTTTTGCTGCCCAAGAAAAACAAATGGAAGTTTGTGAAGTATGTGGAGCCTTTTTGATAGTAGGAGATGCCCAGTCCCGGGTAGATGATCATTTGATGGGAAAACAACATATGGGCTATGCCAAAATTAAAGCTACAGTAGAAGAATTAAAAGAAAGGTTAAGGAAAACAACTGAAGAATCTGATCGGGATGAACGTCTAAAAAGAGAGAAACAAGAAAGAGAAAAAGAGCGGGAGAGAGAAAGGGAAGAAAGGGAAAGGAAAAGACGAAGAGAAGAGGAAGAAAGAGAAAAAGAAAGAGCTCGAGAAAGAAGAAAGAGGAGCTATTCACAAAGTAGATACTCAAGCAGAATTTTTGACCGAAGATGCACCAGGTCTTGGGACCATAGAAGATCACGAAGTAGGGAAAGAAGGCGAAGCAGAAATAGAGAGCTACAAAGAAGCAGAAGCCATGACAGATCTGAAAGAAAACATAGATCTCGCAGTCGGGATCGAAGAAGGTCAAAAAGCCGAGATCGAAAGCCATATAAGCACAGGAGCAAAAGTCGAGACAGAGAACAAGACAGAAAATTCAAGGAGAAAGAAAAGAGGGGATCTGATGATAAAAGAAAGTAGTGCGAAGTCCGGTAGTCGAGAAAGACAGTGAAGATCCAAACACTGAATGGAAGGAAAGTGATACCAAGAATGAGGTCAATGGGACCAGTGAAGACATTAAATCTGAAGGTGACACTCAGTCCAATTAAAACTGATCTAATACCTCAGATCAGACAGAGGACTATTCGAAAATTTTTTGAACAATACTGAAAATGACTTAAAGTGAATATTGGTATTAAAATGAGGTGAAATAAAGCTATCATAGCATAGAAAAAGTATAAAAAGCTGTTAGTTTTTTTTTAAAATTGTAATTAAAAATGAACTCAGTACTGTTGTGACCTACCAAATTTCAGAACATGTGTTATATAGCATATATGCCACTGAAAATTTACATCCTGTGTCATAATTTTTCTTTAAGAGTTTTTAAGATATTAACTAAACATGTGGTTTGCTCAGTGTTTAATTGCAAGTTTTCATTCTTGGACTTTGAAAACTAGATTAAATGTTGGTATATGTGTGAATCAGAGTAAATGGGATTCCATTTTAACAACTCTGCTATACTTAGCCTTTGGATTTAGAAGTAAAAATAAAGTATCTCTGACTTTCTGTTACAAAGTTGATTGTGTCATTGAAGTTTTTTTTAATATCTTTTGTTATAAATGGACACGATACCTTTATTTTATTTATTCGTTTTTATGTGGTGCTGGGGATTTAACCCAGTGCCTCACACATGCTGGGCAAGTGCTCTACCACAGAGCCACAACCCCAGCCCTCATTGAAGTTTTAGTATTAATCTTTTTCTAATAAAGTTATTGACGGAAAAAATAAAATGTAGTGTATATATACACCATGGAATATTACTCAGCCTTGAAGATGAAAGTAATTATGGCATTTGTTGGTAAATGGGTGGAACTGGAGACTGTCATGCTAAGTGAAATAAGACAATCCTCAAAAGAAATCAAAGTCCAAATGTTCTCTTTGATATGTGGATACTGACACACAATAAAGTGGGGAGGGAAAAATGGAAGTTCCATGGAGTGAAAAAAGGAGAATGAAGGGAAGGGAGAGGGAATGGAAATAGGAAAGACAGTAGAATGAATAAGACATAACTTTCCTGTGTTCACATATCAATACATCAGAGTGAAACTCCACATCATATACAAGCACAAGACTGGGATCCTAATCAGAATATGTTATACTCAATTTATGTATGATATGTGAAAATATACTGTCATATATATATATCTAAAAAGAACAAATAAAAAGTGGAGCTTTGTTCTCTGAAGAAAAATTAGGTCAAAATAAAAGTCTTCATTGTTAAGAGACAATAAACAGGATATTGTTCTGCCCTCAACTTGGCATGCATTAAATTGTTTGCCTCCATCATTTCTTCCCTTTCATACAGAGTAGGAATTCTTAAGAAATTAAATGGTCAGAGAAAAGACCCCCAGGTTTGTGCCTTCTCCAAACAAATAATCAGCTTGCTTCTAAGGACCCTAAAATATGATCAATCTTCCAAGCACAGTGGCATATGCCTATAGTCTCAACTACTTGGGATCTTGAAGCAGGAGGATCACGTGTTCAAGATCAGCCTGGTCTGATGTGCATGTGGCAAAAATTTTCTCCCAAAATGTAGGTTCTCTATTTACCTCACTGATTGTTTCTTTTGCTGAGAAGAAGCTTTCTGGTTTGAGTCCATCCCATTTATTTATTTATTTATTTTTTGGTGCCGGGGATTGAACTCAGGGTCACTCAACCACTGAGCCACATCCCCAGCCCTATTTTTTGTGTTTTTTTTTTTTTATGTAGAGACAGGGTCTCACTGAGTTCCTTAGCACCTCGCCATTGCTGAGGCTGGCTTTGAACTCGCGATTCTCCTGCCTCAGCCTCCCTAAGTGCTGGGATTACAGGCTTGAGCCACCACGCCCGGCTCATCCCATTTATTGATTCTTGATTTTATTTCTTGCACTTTAGGAGTCTTGTTAAGGAAGTTGGGGCATAATCCAACATGATGAAGATTTGGGCCTACTTTTTCCTCTATTAGGCACATGGTCTCTGGTCTAATTCCTAGGTCCTTGATCCATTTTAAGTTGAGTTTTGTGCAAGGTGAGAGATAAGGGGTTAGTTTCATTTTGCTGCATATGGATTTCCAGTTTTCCTAGCACCATTTGTTGAAGAGGCTATCTTTTCTTTAATGTATGTTTTTGGCACCTTTGTCTAGCATGAGAACTGTATTTATGTGGGTTAGTCTCTGTGTCTTCTATTCGTGCCATTGGTCTACATGTCATTTTGGTGCCAATACTATGCCATTTTTGTTACTTTAACTTTGTAGCATAGCTGAAGGTTTGGTATTGTGATGCCTCCTGCTTGCTACGGATTGCTTTGGCTATTCTGGGTCTCTTATTTTTCTAAATGAATTTCATGTTGCTTTTTCTGTTTCTATAAGGAATGAAATTGGGATTTTAACTAGAATTGCATTGAATCTGTCTAGTGCTTTGGGTAGTATGGCTATTTGGACAATATTGATTCTTCCTATCCAAGAGCAAAGGGCAAAGGGGAGGGAGGGAGGGAAGGGGGCATGGCAGCAGGAAAGATGGTGGAATGAGATGGATATGATTACCCCAGGTACATGTATGACTACATATGGTGTGATGCTACATTATGTACAACCAGAGAAATGAAAAGTTGTGCTGCATTTGTGTACAATAAAGATACATTCTGCTGTCCAAAAAAAAAAAAAAAAAGATCAGCCTGGTCAATTTAGTGAGACCCTCAAAGTAAAAGATAAAAATGGCTTGAGATGTAAATCAGTGGTAGCTCCAGTACTGCAAAAAATAAAATAAAATAAAAATTAAATTATAAAAATATATGATTAGCCCATTGACAGGCTCCAACCATATACATATAACTTTCAGTCAGCTTTTCTTAATCAATTCATTGCTTCATATGATCATATAGGCAAGAATTAGGAGAATGTTGGAAAAGCCTCAAATTCTAAAGTTAAAACTGACTAGCAGCCAAGCAAAACAGAAAAAAAAAACTTGAAAGAAATAATGAAGAAAACAATATATGTGTATGTATGTATGTTTATATATATATACATATATATATATACACACACACATATTCTGATCAAGGTGAAAGAAAAGGAAATAATTATGTACTAGCTTAAATATTGCACAACTGTATATTTTGAGATTAACATGGAACATAATACTAAAATCTGAAACAATCTTATATGCATGCAAGAACCGACAGTTTGCCAGGTATGGTGGTACATGCCTGCAATCCTAGTGTCTCAGAAGGCTGAGGCAGGAGGATCATGAGTTCAAAGTCAACCTTAGTAATTTAGCGAGGCCCTAAGCAACTTAGTGAGACCCTGTCTCTAAATAAAATTTATAAAGGACTGGGGATGTGGCTCAGTGGTTAAGCACTTCTTGGTTAAATCCATAATTGGTCCAACCCCCAAGTAGCATCTCACTGGCATTTTACTTCACTATACTAAGCCATTAATGAATTAGCCTGGCTTCTTTGCCCTTTGTTTTCATTATTTTAAAAAATTTATTCACTTTTTTTTTTTTTGAGAGAGAGGATTGAAGCCAGGGGTACTTTACCAGAGTTACATACCCAGACCTTTTCATTTTAAGTTAGGATCTCTCTAATTTGCTTAGGACCTTGCTAAATTGATGAGGCTGGCTTTGAACTTTTGATCCTTCTGTCTGAGCCTTGCAAGACACTGGGATTACAGGCATTCACCACTGTGCCCAGCTATTCACTTCTTTCCATATATTTATGTTGGAGTTAAGTGCTGCAGTGGGGCTAATTTTATTGATCCTCTTCTATTTCACTGTTAATATTTTTAAGTCTGGTTTATTGGTATAATTTATATTCAGAAAATATTGCCTCTTTCATTTTCATCATTCTGGTAGTTTGGGCAAAAATATGGAAACATAACTAATACTTTGATCATCATGTAAAACCATTCCATCACCCCCAAATTGTTCCCCCAAAACCTTTTTTAGACAACTGTTTCCTCTAACCTTAGCCCTTGGTAACCTTTGACCTGTTTTTCCCCTATGGTTTTGCCTTTTCTTGAACATCCTAAAAATGCAATTATAGAGTATGTAGTTTTTTTCGTATGGCTTCTTTCATTCAGCATAATGTGTTTGAGGTTCATCCGTGTTGTTATGTATGCTGTTTATCCTTTTTGATTACTGAATAGGATTCCATTTTATGGACATAGTACAATATGTTTACCACTTATCAGTTAAAGGACACTTAGGTTGTTTCCAGTTTTTGTTTATTTAGTTTTGAGGGGTTTGTTTACTTGTTTTTAGAATACCAGGTTGTAAAGTGTTCTCTTAAGCTTTGCATTTTAGAAGCCTTTTACTTGGGGGACACAAGCATATTTAACATAAAAAGAGGCCAATAATTTCTCTCTCTGTTGTTGTACTGGAGTTTGAACCCAAGTGTGCTTTATCACCAAGCTAAATCTCTAGCCCTTTTCATTTTTATTTTTTGTATTTTGAGACAGGGTCTCACAAAGTTGCTTAGGGCTTTGTTAAATCACTGAGGCTGACCTTGAACATGGAATCCTCCTGCCTCAGCCTTCTGAGTCACTGGGACTACAGGCATGTACCACCCCACCTGGCTTGTTTCTAGTTTTTAATGGTTATGAATAAAACTTTTGTATATATGCATTTATAATATTTTCTATAAACATAACTTATTGCTCTTGTAAATACATAGAAGTTAGCACTTCTGCATTGTATTAAAAATGTATATTTAACTTTAAAAGAAAATGTCAGAATATTTTCCAGTATGACTATACCATTTTGCATATAAGGAATGTACAAGAGGGTTTCTGTTGCTTGGCACTGTTGTGGGCTTTGCATTGTCAGTTGTTGTTGTTTTTTTCTTTAAATAGCGGTTGTAAAAATGTATAGTGCAGTGAGGCTCATGCCTGTAATCCAAGAGACTGGGGAGGCTGAAACAGGAAGATCACAAATTTGAGGCCAGCCTCAGCAATTTAGCAAGGCCTTAAGCAACTTAATGAAACCTTGTTTTAACATAAGAAATAAAAACAGTTGGGGATATAGCTGGGTGGTAAAGCACCCTGGGTTAAATCCCTAGTACCCGCCTCCAAAAAAAAAAAAATATATATATATAAATATATATATATATTTTTATATATATATATATTTATATATATATATATAAAAATATATATATATAAATCAATCCCATTGAAATTTACATTTCTTTAATGACTGATGAAGCTGAGCATCATTTTTAGTGTGGTGTACTGTTAGTTTAAATCTATTGCCTATTTTTATTGCTTTTGTTTTAATTTTTTTATTTTTGTCTTTTGGAAGTCTTTATATTTTCTAGATAGGAGTGCTTTATAATGCATGTGATTTGTAAATATTTTCCCCCAGTCTGTGGTTTGTCTTATTGTGTTTTGTTGTTGTTGTTGTTTGTTTGTTTTGTGTTTTTGTGTTCTGGATTGAACTCAAGGTGCTCTGCCACTGAGCTACATCTCAATCATTTTTTATTTTATTTTGGTCTTGCTAAATTGCTAAAACTGGCCTTGAATTTGTTTTCCTCTTGCCTCAGCCATCCCAGTCACAGGGGTTACAGGTGTGTGTTACTATGCCCATCCTTATTGCTTTCTCAACAGGGACTTTCATCCAGCAGAAAATTGGATGAAGTCTGTTTACCAGTTTTGTTTGCTTATAGAATATACTTTCGGTGTTATATCTAAGAAACTTTGTCAAACTCAAGGTTTAAGCGATTGTCTCTTACTTTTTTCTTGAAGTTTTATAGGTTTGACATTTAAGTCTTCAAACCATTTTGAGTTAATTTTTGTATATGGTCCAACACACAAGTTGAGGTTCAGCATTTTTTACACATAGAGATCATTTGTTCTGAATTTATTGAAAAGGACTACCCTTTCCCTATTGAATTACATTGGCACTTTGTCAAAAAGCAATTGACCATATATGTGTAGATCTATTTCTGGATGCTTTCTTTGTTCCCTCAATCTATGTGTTCATTCTGTCACCAATAACAGAGAACGATTCCCTAGTTTTATAGAAAGTCTTGAAATCAGATACTGTGAGTCCTCTGACTTTGTTCTTTTTCAAAACGGCTTTGGCCATTCTACTTTGATTTTTGTTTTTCAAAGCTTTCATGGTACTATTCAGATCTTTTCCACATCTGCGCCACTTAGTGGCTAGTTAGGAACCTGCATAGTGGTCTTACTGCTTAGTTCAGTACTCAGTCTTTTATGTGATGTTTAGGATCAGATCCATGCATGTGCAGATTGCAGATGAGTGCATAGATTGATAAGCAACTTTATAGGATTGATTTTCTGATCCCACCCACCCTCTGCCACATAGTCTCTCAGTCATTTCCTGTTCTCTGTGACTTCTCTTTGTGATGCTCCATCAACAATAGGACTTAATTTACTTGGTTCTGCAGTGTACTTCTCACTCCTTTGCTTGCATCCAGGGCCAAGCAGGTATAAGATCAAAAAAGAAAAAGAAATGATACTGGTTCACTCATCTCTTTGAGACCTCAGTTTCTCCAATGGGAGAGAAAGTTTATTCTCTTGAGTTCTAAGCACCGACTTCCCAATATTGATGATGCCCCTACTGCCACTACCTCTATGAAAGAAATGTTAATCTGTAGTCACAAGATTATGGAAAAAAAGAACAATAACAACAAAAGAAAACAGTATTGACTCCACTGTTTTGAGTGCTATAAGTTCCCTTTACTGTTCTTCAGAACAGAACAAGAAGTATTATTCTTTCTTTAAGGAGAAAAGGAGGAAGACTGCTTGGCACAAGTGACCAGTGCCTCCCCAGAGTCCTCAGGACTCTGATTGAATTTCCCTGAAGCTCCTGCCATTTCTTATTGGAAGAGGCTGCCCTATAGGAGAGGGTAGAGATCTAAACCAGAAAGAAAAGAGATGTCCCCAAATGGGGCTGGTGTGGGCAGCCAGGACCCAGTGGATTGGTAACAGTCTCTGCCTGCCTAAGGCTCTGAGCAGGTCCCAGAGTTACTGTTCCTTCACTGCCTGCCCTTGGGCCTGCCTGCCTGACTTTTCTTTCTATTGTTTAAGTGAAGAAATGATTCACAAAAACTCAAGGACTACTTAAAATTCTTTTCCCTTTAGTTGGTTTATGTATCATCTTCAACTTTCTCCAGCATAAAACCTAGCAAGCTAAAATATTTGCCTGCAGAAGTTGCTCAATAGACTAGGAGTAAGGCCAAAAAGGTAGGAAGATAGCTGACCTGGGCTGCAGAAGAACCTTCTCCACCTACTGTGTGTATCTGATGGTATGATTTCTTCTTCCTCTGTGCCTGTATGGCCATCAAATTGTAAGAAATCTGTAGTCTGGTGTACAATGTGTTGGTATTCTTAGCTTTCTTGACAAACAAACACTGTTCTTCACATGGTAGCAGAAAAGTGCAAATTATCCTAAGAAAGGAAAAAAACTTTATTGTACTTTTAATTTTAAAAAAACAAAAATTGTAACAGATTTGTTTTCTATCTGATTATGTTTGGAGAAAGTTCTTTTGTGGTTTTTTTGTCTTTGTTTGTTTGTTTTGGTTTTGGGGTTTTTTTGAGGGGAATGGGACCAGCCAAGCCATTCAGAGAAATCAGGGGTCCAGATGGTATTCTCAATGAAGATTTACATGTATAGCACTCAGAAGAAAAGCCAATTTCTATGTCATATTGAGTGGGCCTCAGGTTGGCAAGGAAACATACTTAAATTTACATTCATCTTTTCAGCTACAGAAGAATGTCTTTACCATTCTCTTGACCTAATCATCCTGCAGTTCGGAAAACTTAGCTCTCCAACACAAGAGTCAGCTAAACCAGACTGTGACTAGGAGACAGCTCATACCAGAGAAGGAGATGCTTAGCAAAAACAAATACAAAACGTGTTTCCTTCACTGCCAGGAATTTCTAACTATATAGCAATCTGACTTCCTGGTGACTTGAAAAACACAATTAGTAGCCGGGCGCGGTGGCTCAAGCCTGTAATCCCAGCACTGAGGGAGGCTGAGACAGGAGGATCGCGAGTTCAAAGCCAGCCTCAGCAATGGCGAGGCACTAAGCAACTCAGTGAGACCCTGTCTCTACATAAAAAACACAAAATAGGGCTGAGGATGTGGCTCAGTGGTCGAGTGCCCCTGAGTTCAATCCCCAGTACCAAAAAAAAAAACACACAATTAGTGATATAAAAGCTACCACTACACTGTTGTTAGTGGACAAAAATAGGAGTAAACTGAACATGCCTTCTGACTGCTAGTGGAACCTCAGAATGTGGCATCATAGGGGCAGGAAAAGAACATCTTGATGTTCTTCTGCCTGAATAGCTGATTTATAGCATTTGGGTTGGCCTGCTTTATCAAAAACCAAGCTCATGAAGATCTTCTTGCAGGTATACAGTAGCAGGCTTGGGACTCTGCACATGGGACTGCAGGAAGGTGTTGAAAAGTTCCAGGGAAATCTCTGAAATGTCTGAAATGTCTGAAACTGTCTTTTACATTGAACATACATTCTTTCCAGATAAGATGGCTTCTGGATACATCTAGAATGTATTCTCCCCAATACACCTTCTGATTCCCACCATGGTATATTCACATGATACACTCCCATGGAGGATCTTGTTCCTCATTCACTGCTTTAAAAGTCAGTACTATGTGTGGTTACTCTTCTTGTGCCCAATTTTTATTTCAGTTCAGCCACTTATTCCAACAGTGACTGCTGATTCCCAATGTTATAGAAGATAAAGAATTATTTTGCATCAAGAGGTCTTGTATCTGGAAAAGAGAGAAGGGCTGAGGAACACTTCTATTCTGTCCTTCCACTTTAATATTTCAGTGGAGGACAATGGCTCGTGACTTAGTCCAGTGGTTTTGGGAGCAAGAAAATCTTTGCCTCAGGCTTGAAGTGTAGGGCTGTCTTTTGGTCTTAACGTTAGGGATGCTTTCTGGCAGTTGGCATGTTCTAACTTGTCCCTTGATGTAACTTACAGGAAACAGAAACAGCCACATTAACATGAATCAGTTACTGGATTTCACCTGTTCCATTGGGGATATCACTTCACTGGACTCAAATCTGCTTAGCTTATGTAAAGGTTATAATCTTTCTTTTCTTTTAAAGAAATTTTCCTATATATTAAACATAGAATGACAGGGAGTCACTTCCCCACAAGGACTTTGACTGGGCTTTGCTTTCTTGACTTTACCTATTGGTTAAGACCCCATCGTTGAAAATTAGTTTCCCAATTGGCATTTAGGCAACTCTTAACTTCCCCATGTAGAAACTTCAACTTCTTCATCTTTGCATAAAAGAAGCCTTATCTCTCAAGGGAGGACAGCTAGGAATGATGGCAAAACCTGGCATATCCTGGTACTTGATATCAAAGTAGGTACCCTGTCTCCACAAAAGAGGCAAAGGCAGTGACCAGTTTGGCTACAAGTTAATCCCCCTTGCAGCTAGATTTGTGACTTTTTTTCATCCTGAAATTTTCTATGAAGTCATTCAGGTATTGATTGTGAGCATTTCCTGAATGGAGAGGTTTCTTTCACAATGCACCATTCTCACCATCCACCTCCACAGATCTCTTACTAGATATTTGACTTTCATAAAAAAGGTAAAAAGCACCAGTTCTGTTTAGCATGATGGGCAATGGTGATCCTTCCAGGGCCTCTAGCACTTCAAGGTGGTTTCAGACACATGGAAGATTTTATTTTCATTTTCCTTAAAATTAAAGAGAAATAACTGAGTATCCAATAAGTGAATTGGCCATCAGTTCCATCCCCATCAGCACATCAGGGCTCTCTTCTCAGCCCTGTTGCCATAGTTACTTAGCTATGTGCCTCCACTAGATCTTTGGGGTTGGGTCCTCCCCTTACCCCTCCCTTACCCACATCCATTTGTTCTGCAGTTTTTATTGTTTGTTTAGTTTCTTTTGGTTTGTTTTTGTGTGTGTGTGTGTGTTTGGTTTTTGTTTGTTTGTTTTTTGAGCTCTCCTTATTTCACAGTCATAATGCCTAAAGAGTTTTTTTCCCCTTTGGGATTGATGGAATTCATTCTCCTTAAGGTTAATTTGGAATATGATCATTTTTCCAAAACCCTTTATATTATACCACTAGGAGTTTTCCCAAGCCCCACATTCCTTCAACCATTGTACACTCTACAGATTGAAGCAAGTAGACCAGGATTCTAAGACATAAAGGGTCCTCCCTTTGTGACCACACTGTTACCTGTGACTGTGCAGTCTGAGCACATAAGGGTTGATCAGTTGCTATACACACTTTGATGCTTTGCAGAGATCTTATTCTAGACTGCTCTGCAAATGTGGATGGAGCATCTCAACAGCAAGTGTGCATTCATGACTGCCTCAATTTATATTCTCCTGCTGTTTGCAGTCTGTCTTGGTATAAACAGGGCCTATGAAGGCATAAGTCCAATGGCTGGTTTGTCCTCCAGTTAAAGGTACACTTTACTTTAGAATACAGGGGCTATAGGAATAACAAGGGTCCTGGGGTTTCCAGTAGAAGTGCTCATTGCATATTAATTCTCAATGAACTTGAAGTACATAGAAATAACCCCTGCTCATTAGGTCAAAGAGGAATCCAGACCCTCCAAAGTAATTTCCAGCTTCATTCAGTGGAAATATATATTGGTAGTGCATATTCAGTCTTAATTCTTAGTGTTTGCAACTGTTTTTAGTGTCAGAAATAAGCAATGGTGGTAATGTTATGTCAAAGTGATTACTAAAGATCAAAACCTTAACTTTTCTATAAAGATATAATCTCTTAACCCTCTCAGTTATCAAGCATGACTTGCATTTCTCAAAAATAAAGAACTTCCACGACAGCCTAGAAAACATCATTACAAAGGAACTTGGTATTTCTTCTGATGTATTTCTCACAAGCCCACATACCTCCTGTGTCCCAGCCACCTCTCCCATTTTCATATTTTAACTAGTTTTCCATTCTTAATAAGTCGCCATGACAATATTGTCTCCAGCGTCAGAAACCATGATAAGACTACAGTTTCTCAGATCAAGAGTTTAAAACACTCTGCGGCCAACGTCGTGTTTGGCAAGTCACTGCCACCAACACCACCATTTCCCCAAGGTGAACAATTTTGTTTTAGAAACCCTTTGGGAGTCAGAGTAACTGGGCACTACATGTAGTTTGGCTATGTGGACAACAGGCACTTGTCTCTGTGATCCTTTTTTTCCAGATTCTCCAGGGCTCCAGCAAAGTCCCATGTAGAGATATTGGTAGCCAGTGACTCCAGATTTCCCCATGATGCCTTGATGGAAATCAAGTTGGGATTCCTTTTATTTTGTTTTCTTGAATGTTTGTTCCTTCTTTCCTTTTTTGTTGAGGGGTTGAATTTATTTCTGAATAGGAAAACAATAAAAAACCATAACCCTTCTAAGGGTTTATATACTTTTGAATAATGTTTTAGCCTCACATAAACAATGTTAGATGTCTTTGATCAACTAAGCAGTCCTAAAAAGTGTTTTTCCCATCTCTTAGTGCAGCTGATTTTGTACAAAAAAGTATGTTTCTCCATTGTATTCAAAATAGTAAGTAGGTTCCCTACATAACAGTAGTAGCAGTTGACATATTTCCTTCAATAGGAACCAGGAACACACTCCAGTATTTGTAGATCAACTTACAAAGGGAAAAGTGAACCTGTACTTCCTACATTTCTAGTTTAATTACCAAACTTGATGTTACAAAGAAACCTGAGTTCTGTGAACAGATTTCCTTTGTTATTTTTCTTCTCTTCCTCCACAACCACCTTTCCAGTGCCATCACCACCATCATGTCTCAGATGAGAGAATTATTCATAGGGATACAGGGGATTCATCCCACAGACACCCACAAGTGGTTAACTGCCTTCAATGTCTTCATCCCCCTATTTCAGAACAGGCGAGATGTTTTCAGTGTTCTTTTTGTAAGCTCCAGACCAAATCCCAGGCCAGCTCTTATACTCAAAGTTCTTTTTAGGAGGCTTATCAATCTATTAAAAATATTTCAGGAAAAATGAGCCATTACTTTAGGTGGATAAATATGTTTACAGATGAGTGTTTGTGATTGCATGTGTTTGCATATGCATTTGCTCATCTATGCATTTTACTTCCATACAAACTCTGAGCCCAAGCTGCTGGAAACCACATATTTCTAAGTATTCTCAGAAGTAAATAAATGACAAGTAAGCTTTTCAAATCAGCATTGCAACAGGCTGGCTCTGGGAATGAGCCCCATTTATCAGTCAGACGAGAAGAGTAATAGCAAAAAAGAGAGATAAAACTAAAAATATTATAAACCTCCACAATAGAAAATAATGTTGATTCAGCAATCCCCACTGGATCCATTACAAGCTCTAATTTATTATATCATTATTTTGTCTTATTTTTGAGACTTTGCACATTGTAATTTTAAGATTATGGGGTATTGATTGCAATTTTTAAAAACTAGATAATGTATAAATTAGCTGTGGAAATAAATTTTTGTTTTTTTCAGTGTGTTTTTTTTTTGAGTGA
Organism: Xerus rutilus; assembly: GCA_028644305.1. NCBI lineage: Eukaryota > Metazoa > Chordata > Mammalia > Rodentia > Sciuridae > Xerus > Xerus rutilus. The sequence goes on along the minus strand of CM053417.1, from coordinate 71,969,702 downwards.
TAATTGGAATTGAACCCAGGGCCTTAAACTTGCTGTCAAGCACTCTACCACTCAGATGTTTGAGCTACATCTCCAAACTTTTTATTTTGAAACAGAATCTGACTAAGTTTTCCAGGCTGACTTCAAACTTGCAATCCTTCTATCTTAGCTTTCTGAATATCTGGGGTTACAGGTGTATACTATAGCACCCAGTTTGGAAATCAGTTTTAATTGATGTATGGATATTAATTTTTACCTCTTGTAAATACATGTAATATTATTTCATAAACCATTGTACTCTTTACAAAAGTCAATTGTGAAATGAAGATGGAGATATATATATATATATATAAATATATATATATATATATACACACACACACACACACATACACACACACACACACACACACACACATATACATATATATCTCCCCCATGGGGATCGAACCCAGGGGTATTTTACCTCCCTAGCCTTTTCTATTTTTTGAGTTAGTTCTCAAGGGTGGCCTCAAACTTGTGGTCCTTCTCTTTCAGCCTCCTGAGTCACTGGGATTACAGGTGTGCAACACTGCACCTGGCTGGAATTTATGTTATTTTAAAAATATCCATGTCAATTTCAAGTGTACTTGAAATGGTTCCCCCAGGAGAGAAATTTGTACACCATTAGGATAAATTCTTCTAGAGAGGAAGTAACCTTATTTGGAGAAAATAGAAAATGAATCCAGATATGTTGTCTCAGAGTAGATCATTTCCTAGCATACCATGTGAATATAAATGTGATTTTTAAGAATAATTCTTCTCTAATGGAGGCGGAAAGAACTCAGTTTGAATCCTTTTTGTATGAAAATAAAATTACTTAATTCTATAAAAATAAGGCAGGAAGACATTTTGGAGCTTCTGTCTTCTGTATGTTGGACCCACATCTGTGTTTTGGGTTGCCTTGAGTTTATGCAGTGTAATACCAGAGGAAAATCAGGAAATTCACCTCCACTTTGGTCTTATCCCAATATTGCTCATGCTATTTACATTTCACAATCTTCAAATACCTGCTCCATTCATTGTCTAGTTTTTATAGTAGCATTTAGTAGAAAAGACAGGATGCCTTATAGTTACATAGTTATGTCAACTTACCTGAAACCACAACCCCCCTAAGTTTGCTATAAACAATCAATAGCAGCCAGGCTTGGTGGCACACATCTATAATCCCAGTGGCTCAGGAGGTTGAGGCAGGAGAATCTCAAGTTCAAAGCCAGCCTCAGCAATTTAGCAAGACCCTAAGCAACTTAGTGAAACCTGGTCTTAAATAAAATAAATAAATTAAAAGGTCTGGGGATGTGGCTTCTTGTTAAGTACCCCTGAGTTCACTCCCTAGTACAGGAAAACAAACAAACAAACAAAAAAAGACAAAAAGAACAGTCAATGACAAACAAAAGCTGAGGGAGGGCTGGGGCTGTGGCTCAGTGATAGAGCACATGCCTAGCATGTGTGAGGTACTGGGTTCAATTCTCAGCACCACATATAAATAAATAAAATAAAGGTCCATCAACAACTAAAAAAATTATATAAAAAAAAAGAGTTCATCATGATAGGTGTACCCTAAAGAATTGCTAAAATTGCAGTCATCAAGGATACAAATAACAAATGTTGGAAAGGACATGGGGGAAAAGGTACACTTATACATTGTTGATGGGGTGGCAAATTAATACAACCATTTTAGCAATCAGTATGGAGATTCCTCAGAATACAACAAAACCATCATATAACCCAGCAATTCCACTCCTTGGTTGCTTTTTTGAAGGGGTACAGGGGATTGAACCCCATGGGTGCTTTACTACTGAGGTACATCCCCATCCCTTTTCATGTTTTATCTAGTGGTAAATTGTAACTAAATTGCCAAGTCTGGCCTGGATCTTGCAATCCTCCTGCCTCAGCCTCCCTTACATCTGAGATCATAGACATATTCCATCATGCCTGGCTCCACTTTATATATAACTGTAATGCACTAATTAAAATAATTATAGAAGGGAGACCAGTAGAGTAGAGGAAGGGGATCAGAGAGGGAGGAGAGGAAGCAAATAGGAGGTGCTAGGAAATGAGATTAATCAAATTGTTTTGTGCTCATTAAATATGTCACAATGAACCCCACTATTATGTATAATTATTCACCAATAAAAACCATTTAAAAGACAAAAAAAATGTTTAAGGGAGTTTTTTGAGTTGAAACAAGAGGATACTAATTAACAACATGAAAACATGAAAGTAAACTTGATGGTAAGGGTAAATATACAGTCAAATTTACCATAATGGTGATTTGTAAATTACTAATTTCTAGTATAAAAGGTAAAATGAGAGACTATTAAAATAAATATAGCTACAATAATTTATTAAAAGAGGCGCAATACAAAAAGATATAAACTTTGGACTGAGGTTGTAGCTCAGTAATAAGAGTGCTAGCCTATGTAAGTGCTAACACATGTGAGACACTGAGTTCAATCCTCAGCACTACATAAAAAGAAATAAAGGTATTTTTTCATCTATGACTAAAGAAAAATTTTAATGTAAATATTGATGTTAAAACAAAATGTTGTATGGGGAAACAAAAATGTAGAATTCTTATATGCAATTGAAGTTATCAGGTTAAAATGATCTTTTACAAATACAAGATGATACACACACCCCTACCTACCTCATGGTAGCTACAAAACAAAAACCTATAGTAAGTAAATACACAAAAGATAAAGAAGTACTCAAAATACAGAACTACAAAAAATCATGAATTCACAAAGAGAGCAAGAGAGGAATCAAGGAATCTACAAAGCAACCAATAATTAATTAATAAAATGGTACTAAGTCCTTACCTATTGATAATTACCATGATCTCACGTGGAAGGGGATCAGAGAGGGAGGAGAGGAAACTCTTCAGGAGGCCAAGGCAGGAGGATTACAAGTTTGAGGCCAGCCTGAGCAATGTAGTGAGACCCCGTCTCAAAATAAAATAAAATGGGCTAGGGATGTGTCTCTTTGGTATAATGCTTGCCTAGTTGGGGCCCTGGGTTCAATCCCCACTCTGCAAAAAGACAATTTTAATAATTACCTTGAATATAAATGGATTATATGATCCAATCAAAAGACAATAGCAAAATGTATTTTTTTTTAATGACCCAATGGCTAGGCATGGTGTTGCATGTCTATAATCACAGCTACTTGGGAGGCTGAGGCAAGAGGATTGCAAATTCAATGCCAGCTGGACAACTTAATCAGACCCTTTCTGAGAAATTTGATAAAGCAGATTGGAGATGTAGTTCAACCCCTGGGTCCAGTCCTGGGGAAGGGAGTGACCCAATGATACTTTGCCTTCAAGCAGCTCAAGCTTTCAGGACACATGTAGATTGAATGTGAATGAATAGCAAAAAGTATTCAATGCAAATGGATACCAAAAGAACAAGAGTAGCTATGTTTTTATCAGAGAAAGAAGGTGTTAGCTGAAAAAATGTAAAAAAAGACAATGTCATTGTATAATGTTAATGAGGTCAACATATTGAGACGATATTATTATAAATAAATAAGGTTGAATAATATTCTACTATATGTATACTGTTATGTTTTGGATATGAGGTGCCCCCCAAAAGCTCACGTGTGAGACAGTGCAAGAAGATTCAGAAGAGAAATGATTGGGTTGTGAGAGTCTTAACCCAATCAGTGAATTAATCTCCTGATAGGGATTAACTGAGTGGTAACTGAAGTGGTAACCTATGCCTGGAGGAGGTGGGAATTGGGGCATGACTTTGGGTATGTTTTGTATCTGGCAAGTGGAGTCTCTCTCTGCTTCTTATCACCATGATGTGAACTATTTCCCTCTGCCACACTCTTCCACCATGATGTTCAGCCTCACCTTGAGCCATGAGGAATGGAGCCAGCCTTTATGGACTAAGACCTCTGAAACCATGAGCCCTCAAATATACTTTTCCTCCTGTAAAATTGATTCTGATCAGATCCTTTTAGTCACAGCAGCGAAATAGCTGACTAAAACATATACCATACTTTGTTTATCCATTAATTTGTTGATGGACACTTGGGTTGCTTCCAGCTTTGGCTTTTGTAAATAATGTCACTATAAGTGTGGCTGTACGAATATTTGTTTTAAGTTCCTGCTTTTTATTTCTTTTGTACTTACCCAGAAGTAGGTTTGTTGGATCATGTACTAATTCTGTGGACAGTATACATTTTTCCCACAGAAGCTGCATCATTTTACATTCCCATCAAATACACAAAAGTAATGATTTCTCCATATCTTCACCAACACTTAACTATTTTCTATTTTATTTTGTTTTAATAATAATCTTCCACTTAGCATGGTGTCTCATTTTATTTTTTTAAATTTATTTATTTATTCTGTTTAGGTATACATGATATCAGAGTATATTTTGATTCATTGTACACAGATGGAGCACAACTTTTCATTTCTCTGGTTGTATGTGATGTAGAATCACATCATACATGTGGTCATACATAAAGCTAGGGCTATGATGTCCATCATATTCCACCATATTTATTGTCCCCCTGCCCCTTCCCCACTCCTACCCCTGTGACCAAAGTTTCTCCATTCTTCCCGTGTCCTCCCCCACATTGAGGATCAGCATCCACTTATCAAAGAAAACATTCAGCATTTGGTTTTCTGAGATTGGCTTACTTCACTTAGCATGATATTCTCCAACTCCATCCATTTACCTGCAAATGCCATAATTTATTCTCTTTTATTGCTGAGTAATATTCCATTGTGTATATATACCACAGTTTCTTTATCCATTCATCTATCAAAGGGCATCTAGGTTGGTTCCACAGTTTAGCTATTGGGAATTGAGCTGCTATAAACTTTGAAGTGGCTGTGTCTCTGTAGTATGCTATTTTTAAGTCTTTTGAGTATAGACCCAGGAGTGGGATAGCTGGGTCAAATGGTGGTTCCATTCCAAGTTTTCTAAGGAATCTCCATACTGCTTTCCTCATTTTAGCTTTGATTCATATTACCTAATTTTTAATGAGGTTGAGCATCTTTTGATGTACTTACTGGCCATTTGCACATCTTTTTTTTAGAAAAGATCTATTCAAATCCAGTGGCAAATTTGATTATTTATATATTTTATTGTGGTAATGGGGGCCTGAATATACTGGTGTTCTATGACTCAGCTACATCCCTGGCCCTTTTTATTTTATTTGAGATAGGGTCTCTCTGAGTTGCTGAGGTGGGCCTCTTTCTTGTGATCTTTCTGCCTCAGCACCCCCACCAAGTAGCTGGGATTATAGGCATATACCCCCATGCATGGCTTAATTGGTTTGTCATATTGATTATTGATTTACATGGGTTCTTTATATATTTTGGATACAAATCTCCTATCAAATATATGACTAAATATTTTCTCCCCTTCTATGGGTTTTCATTTAATTTTCATCTGTTATCTGAAGCACAGCAGATTTTATCTTTGATGAAGCCTAATTAATCTATCTATTGCTTGTACTTTTATTGTCATCTCTAGGAATCCATTGCCTAAGCCAAGGTCCTGAAAATTTATTTCGATTTTCTTATAACAGGTTCATAAAGGTATCTCTTACATTTAATTCTCTGTGATTTACTCTAAGTTACTTTTGTGTATGATATGAGGTAGTTGTCCAACTTCATTCTTTTGTATGTGGGCATTCAGTTTTTCCAGCACCATATATTGGAAAGATTACTTTTTCTAATTGACTGTTCTTGGCATTCAACATGAGTACATGAGGTGTGTGGATTGTTGTAAAAGGGTAGATAGAAAAAAATTATAGTCTTTAGAAACTAATTTTTAATCTTATTAAACTTCCCTGCTTTTCAAGAATACAATATGGTGATGAACTTAGTAAGATACTGTCTGACTACAAATTTTTGAGTGGTACATATAACTTCCAGAATGTATTTAACTTTACCATCTGCAGTTATAAAGTGCATGCACACATCTTGGATAAATACTTGCAAATGTGAGTGTTGCAAAAAATTAACTACATTTTTGAATACCTCTTGTTTGGAACAGGATAGTTTCAGATGTAAATGTTTCTTGTTAGATGTGAACTAATATTACATTCTTTTTAAACTTCTTTTTCATTCCCAAAAAGCTTTAGTAACTAGGAATGGTACAGATAGAGAACATACTTCCTGAAGTTTACTTTAATTAGAAAATTTTGTATTATCAGTGTTTAAAATCCCAGAAAAGAAATGTTTGCCATGGTTGGTAGGTTGGTCTGTGTCTGTCTATGAGTCTTCCCACCCCCCCTCTCTTTCCTAGAACTAAGGATTGAAGAAAGGGGTACTCTTCCACTGAGCTTCATCCCCAGCCCTTTTCATGTTTTTTTTGAGACAAGTTCTCACTAAGTTGCTTGCTGAGTCTGACCTCTAAATTGCCATCCTCCAGCCTCAGTTTCCTGGGGAGCTGAAATTATAGATGTGTACCACCACATCCAGCCATAGCTTCTCTTTTAGACATAAGCTAATAAAATGCCACACTTACTCTGTAATCACAGCTACTATTGTCCCAACAGAGCTGAGGACCAAAAAGTCTTCCAATTCTAACAATATCTTTAAATGTCAGGACAAACCCATTGAAAAACAGAAGATTAGAGCCATAAAGGAAGTTTAGAAATCATATAATATTAAGCCCACAATTTTAGTTTACCTTAGTTTAAAAAATTTAGTTTAAAAAGTTAAATGAGTTCCCCCTCAATTTTTTTTTTGGTACTGGGGATTGAACTCAGGGGTACTCGAACACTGAGCCACATCCCCAGCCCTATTTTGTGTTTTATGTAGAGACAGGGTCTCACTGAGTTTCTTAGCGCCTCACCATTGCTGAGGCTGGCTTTGAACTCATGATTCTCCTGTCTCAGCCTCCCAAAGTGCTGGGATTACTCTTTTTTTTTTTTAGATTCAGAGAGTTCAAATAAAAAGTTAAGCTTCAAACTTTCCTTGAAAGCTAGAACTCTGGCAATCTTCAGCCTACATTCTCACATGTTAACAATGGGCATGAACTGAGGATAGTTCAGATTATCACTAGCAATTTTTCTCTGACACTAAGATATTTGTTTCCTTTCCATTAATCATTATAGTTGCACTTATGTTTCATATAGCAGCCTATTTCATTCATTTTGGGTACATACCTAGACCTTCACAGCTAATCCAATTCATATACTCTTTAATAGCTAATCCAATTCTTACACCCTTTATTAGTTTTAAGGGTGCTATAAAAATTGCTACAAACTTGGGTGGCTTAAAACAAAAAATGTTAACTCGTATTCTGGGAGGCAAGAAGTCCAAACTCAGGGTCTTGCCAAGTATAGTTCTTTCTGGAAGCTCGGAGGGAGAATCTGTTGTGCTCGTCTCCCAGCTGTTGCTGGTGATTCTTGATGGATAATCTGTTGGATTGTAGACCCAGTACTCTGGTTTCCTTTGCCCATGTCTGTACCTCAACTTCTTAGCTGTGTCTGTGTATCTTAAATCTCTCTTGGTTTGTTTATTAAAAGGACACTTGTCTTTGCATTTGGGGCCCATCCTAAATCCAGGATGATCTAATCATGAAGTTATTTATTTGTTTGTTTATTGTGGTACTGGTGATTGAACCCAGAGGTTCTCTACCACTGAGCTACATCTCTAACCGTCTTTTCTTGATTTTGAGACAAGGTCTTGCTAAGTTGCTGAGGCTGACCTTGAACTTGGGATCCTCTTGCTTCAGCCTCCCGAAATGCTGGGATGACAGGTGTATGCCACCATGCCCTGAACCATTAATTTAATTATACTTTTAGCTGGGCATGGTGGTACACACCTGTAATCACAAGAACTCAGGAGACTGAAGCAGTAGGATCCCAAGTTCCAGGCCAGCCTCAACAACTTAGCAAGAACCTGTCTCAAAATAAAAGGTAAAAGGGACTAGAGATGTAGCTCAGTGGAACAGCACTCCTATGTTCAATCCCCAGTACCAAACAAATCCCTAGCACCACATAAAAACAATCATAATAATGTATATACTCCTTTAAATGACAGTGAGTTCTCTAGCTATTGATTAGAAATAATAATCTTGTGAAGACTATTTTTTGCAAACAAGGCCACATTGAGAGGTTTTAGGGTTAGGGCATGGACAGCCACTATTCAACCCACTAGACCCATGTTTTACAAATATGAAAGCTGAATCTAAGATAGGTGAAGTTTCTCTTCCACAAACATGCAACTAGTTTGTGACAGTTGATTCAAATGCCTTAGTCTCCTGATGCCCAAATAAGTTTCCTTTCCATCATGGCATGCTGGTATTTCACTTCTAATCAATTTATGTTCCAAATAAAATATAGAATAATCAGAAATAATAAGTTGCTTCTAGCTGTATTGTGATTTTGGATGATGGAAATCTTTAAAAGGTACAATATTCTTGAAAGTTTCTATTACTCTATAAAAGCATGAGACATTAGTAAAGAAATCAGTTGCATGCAAATTTAAAGCTGTCTGAAAAAAATTCAAACTCAGCTCTGCTACTAACTTGCTGTGTTACCTTGGCAGGTCACATTCTTTCTCTGGACTTCAATTTTGCTCATTGTAAAACAAGACAGACAGACTAGAAGATCGCTAAAGTTCCCTCTACCTCCAGCTTTATGGAATTTTGTTTTTCCAGAATTCTTCTGAGCGTCATTAATTAGCCACTTTAAGGTACTATTTATAGTCCAGTTGAAATTTCAGGAATAATAGTTTCTAGAACCAAAACTCTTCTTAACTAAAACCCATGTTTGGGTAAAAGTACTTTTAGTTTCTGTGGTATAAGTGACATCTGTACTCCCCTTTCCCCTACCACTTCTTTGCCACCTTCCTAGACTTAAACACACACACACACACACTGATACATATACCCTTATCATCATCTTCCTGTTGCAGTCTGTAGCCATTGAAAAATGCCAACTGACAGACCAAGATTCAAACCCTGATTTTAGATTCATTAACACCATCCTGAAACCAAACAGAAATACCATTTTTACTGTAAACAGATAAGAGTAAAATAAAAGATGTTATTTTACATAAATTCTGTTCTGATAAACTACTTTCATCCTGGTTCTTCTTCATTGTGATCCTAGGCTTTGATTCCCTTGACACTTGACTTTATAGGTTACAGCTTACCACAGTGGCAATTGTCATTTGTTCTGTAGCTGGTTCACGTGGCCTACACTTTATGAAATGAGGAGCCAGGCAATTTGAGCTTCCAGAAAAATCATGCTGAGTACAATTCATTATAAGATATAAAAGTCTATCCCCTTTGGAGTAAATTATTTCAGGTTTTACATATATGATGCAATGTGTTAGTTAGCTAGGGCTCCCATAAGAAAATATCACAAACTGGGTGGCTTAAAAAACAGAGATTTATTTTATCACAGTTCTAGAGGCTTAAAGTCTGAGATCAAGTTGGCACTGAGGTTGTTTTTTTTCTAATTAACTCCCTCCTTGGCTTGCAGATGGCCACCTTCTTCGTGTGGTCTTTCCATTGTGGGTACACATTCCTCATGCTCTCTGCATATCCTAATCTCCTCTTCTGTTAAGGACCCCAGTCAGATTGGATTTACATCCACTCTATCAGCTTCATCTTAACTACATTACCTCTTTACAGGCCCTGTCTCCAAATACAGAATCATTGTAAGGTGTTAGGGGTTAGGACTTTAACATACACATTTTTTTTTGTGGGAAGGACACAATTCAACCCATACTATGCACTTCATTATTTCACAAGTAATGAAATATTAAAGTTGGAAGGACTTTAGAGACTGTTTAATGCAATATTCTCATGTTGTGATAAATATTGAGATGAAGGCAGAAGGAGGTTAAGACATTTGCCTAAGGTGAGCCACGTGGAATTACTGATCTTCCAGCTCCCAGTTTCATGTCCTTTTGCAGCATATCATGCTGCCACTTTAGTTCCTTCAATTTATTCATGCCTTTGTCCTCTCACTTTCTCCTATTTGGAGTAAGTTTGGCAAAAATATGAAATTAGCTGATTTAAAAACGATTTACTTTCATTTTCTTATACTTAATCCCCTTCATAACTAACACTTTTTAAAAAGAAAAATATTAAGGGGTTTTTCTCCTTAATTTCCTATCACTTTTCCATTTAATACATATGTTTTTTATTCTTGCTTTGAAGTAATGGGACTTTTTCTTAAGGTAAATGAACTTGTCCTTGCCAGGATAGGCAATGGATTAAAATCAAAGGAACCTCAGCTTTTTATTGCTTTTGGGATCTGAAGTGCAAAAAGATTAGAACAAACCTATGTCTTTCCCCTTTCTTTTTACCTGCCCTTATCTTTTCCTACAATAGGAATTCAAGGCTTCTAGAAAGCTTGATACACACCCCTCCTCCTGCCCACCAAGATAATAAATGCAAGCATTCCATTGGTACCATAAAAACAGCCCGATTTTTCTTTCTTTAGCCAGAGGTATTTAAGCTCAAACCTTGAAGTCTGAAAGGAAAGGAAATTCTGAATGTAAATGTACCTTTTCTTCACTTGTAAATCTCCACTCTGCTTTTTAGAGTGAAATATCAAGAGAAAAGTGGAAGAAATTTTGAGTTATAAAATGTAGGAACTGATGGTTCCAAAGATTTATTAAAATTAAGTGTACTCTTCCATCTAATCCTCAAGGGTTTTACTTTTACTTAAACTACTGGCAACAGCTATTTGTTCTCAACAGTTAGTTAGTCACCTCAATGAACCAGGAAATGCTTTCCTCTCTCTTCTCTATATCCCCAGTTGTTTTGTATCTTGAAAGAGAGATGTTTAAAGACAAAAAGGTTTTCTTCAAATGAGCCCCTGCTGGGTAACATAGATGTCCGTCTTGCCCCTTTCTGGTTAAGTCATCCTCTGGGAGACAAAAGAGGGCCAGACATTCATCCCGTGCTGCCTCTAGTGCAGTGTGTCAGAGTTTGATCCTATTGCCCACTTATTCAGCATAGACAGAAACACTGGGAGGCATTAAAATATAGATGCTTATGCCATTGAGCTATAAAAGGCAATTAAAATATATCTGTCAAGCAGATCTGTATAACACCACAGTCTTAATGATTTTGACTCCCCAGGAGATAGAAATGTAGAGTAAATTTTACTGACATGATTTCAGACTGGACATGAATGTGGGAGTGAAAATAAGTACAGGATCATATTTAATAAGCATTTTGAATAACATGAGATAAAGTAGTGATTTTTGTATTTCAAATTATATTCTAAGAAGCTCTAGAAATTACTGATTTGGAAGAGAAGTGATGGCTACAGGTATCTGGTCCTCCTCAAGTAATGTCAACTGTAAGTTCTGCTTTAAACACACACACATACACACACACACAAAATTGTGATAAAAACACATAAAATCCACTTTTTATATACTTTAGTAACTTAGTTTCTGTTTAGGTTCATGTTCATCATAAACTTAGTTCTGTTTATGTTTGAACATAAAGTTCCTTGGCTTCTAAAAAATGTCTATTAAACATACTCCTAGAGAATTTCTTCTTGTGAATATGTTTATATTTAAAATCTCAGGTGTATAAAGTAAGCATTTTCATGTATCAAAATAACTTTTAATGAAAAGAATAAAATTGGTACTCCCCTGGTTGCTGTGCCTATTGAACAAATTTTCTTTGCAGAGTAACAATTCACCTGCGTCATCAGCTTTTCCCCATCTTTGTTTTCACCAGTCAGAATAGCAAGTGCCACTTTGTTGTCTGATGTACCTTGAACCTGGCTCAGGTGGAGACAGGGTTCTCTTGCTTTTTCTTTTCTTTATAATTACCAAGGCTTTCAGCAGACATTTTCACCCCTGTAACTTGGCAAAATGAAGTAAAAAGAGATAATAAAGCAGTGATTTTTTCAAACTGTATTCTAAGAAGCTCAAAAAATTACTGATTTGGAAAAGCAGGGCTGGCTTACAGGTCTTCCTATGATTTTTAAGTGTTTTCCTCTGTTATGAAGTGTAGTCCTGAAGAGGAGCTATTGTGTATTGGGAATAGAGTTGTTGAGTTCTAGTGGATGGTTCTTTGAATGTGAGATCATATCATCCAGTAAGCCTCACAAGAATGTATTGAAGGAAGATATTAAGAATCACTTGCATTCTTCTACAATGCTACTGCTCATCACAGGGATGGAGCTGGTTCTTTGAGAGATGCACAATGAGGATACATCTGATAGGCTAGATTTGCTGTGATGGCCTTACCCAATGGTCCATGTTAATTCTAGAAACCACCATCAATCAGATTACCATATGAAGCAGTCTTCAGCTGTTTGGGAATAAACTGTCATTCGCTTAACTACTGACCTATAGTCTGTTGCACCAGACCTGAGACATTATCAGAAATATACTCTTCCTAGTAACATAATCCAGAATTCTAAGTTGATCAGTTTATTTTTCAGTGCTGATGATCTAACCCAGGGCTTTGTGCATGCTAGACACATGAGTTACATCCACAGTAACTCAGTGATGAGTTTATCACTGAGTTACATCCACAGCCCCAGAATTCCAAAAGACTATGTTGCAAATAAGGAGGTCCTAATTCTTGTTCGAATATTGAAGTTCCAATTATTGCAGTATATGTGTCTATAGATAATATATATAAAGGTACAGTATATAGGCAGTTATTATTACAGTATAAATAGTTAAGGTACATATAATTTTTTACTGTTCCTACCTTTTCTATTCAATAATTGCATGGAATTATATATTATTTTATATTCTCCAAAGTACTTTTGCATGCATTCTTGTTTAATCCTTATACTAACTCTGTGAGTAAAAAATGTTCTCTGTCTTATAGATAGTGAAGCTAAGAGAGGTAATATATCTTGTAAGATTTCAGAGCTAGGGAATGGTTGGGTCTGAATCATTTTTCTAAACTCCTAGCCTACTTTTTCCTGTTTCCAGCTATCTTTGTTATAGAAGTAGTATGTTATAATAAAGCCAGACTGTCTAGACTTGAATCACAGTTCTTTTACTTCCGGGTAGAGGTTGTGTGACCTTAGACAAAATTTAAACCTCTCTGTGCCAATGTTTTCTCATCTAATAAAAATGAGGATAATATAATTCTACTTCATAAGGTGGTTGTGAAGATTAGAGAGTTGATATATAGAAGGTATTTGGAACAGTGCCTTGAAGAGTGAGCATGATGTTGGTGTTTGCTGATGTTATTACCTTTATATCATTCTTTTTTATCTTTGTACTGGAGATTGAACCCAGAGACACTATACTACTGAGCTATATCCCTAGTCCTTTTTTTTATTTTGAGAGCTTCATTAAGTTGCTAAGGCTGGCCTCAAACTTGGAATCCTCCTGAGCCACTGAGATTACAGGCATGCATCACCATGCCTAGCTAGTATTATTATTCTTATAATCAGCAGCAGTATATTTGCATAGTATGGTGGTTGAATTCTCAGATATCACAGGCAGACTGCCTGGATTCAAATCCAAATTCAGCCACTGAATAGCTGTGTTACCTTGAACAAATTTCCTTGGTTCTCTGTGCCTCAGTTTCATCATAAATATTTACATGAGGCTGCTATGAGTATTAAACAAGTTATCCATGTAACATGCTTAAGGCATAGAACCCTCACTTGCCTTTCTCCTAACATCTTGGTTGCAAACTCAGAGCCATGAAGTATCTGTATGGCAGTTGTATATTGTATATGGCATATGTAATTCATCAGTCCTCTATAGTCTAATCACACAAGCCAGTGGTTTAGTTGTCATGGTAGTTCTTTGGTAGGAATGTATTTGTCATATAAAAGTTATTTTGGTCAATCAGTGTGGTATGGTGAAATGAGCTTTCACTGGAGATCCAGTTCTCTGCTGAGTGGCTTTTGCAATTAAAATTCTGGAGCCTGGAGAAATCACTTGAGCAAGAGTAAGAAATAATAACTTCCCAGTTACCCTCTTTTCTCTCTGGCTGCTTATGCTATAGTGCTGTATTTTTTCAGCTTACTATAAGAGCAGGCCTGTCTTGATAAGACAGTATAGTATCATTGCATTTAGAAATAAAAATTATTTTAAATTTGAAAACTGTGTCCAAAGTTATATTAGAAGTCTCTTGGAAAATGAAATGTACTTAACAGTTACTGTAGAAATAACTTTGGTAGGCCCTGTTCATTTAGCACTAACAGGGATCCTAGGCAGGGATCACAGTTTCACAGGCAAAGATTCAGTTTATGGAATGATTTTATTCTAAAAGATCATTTCTTCTTTGGTTGTTTGGTACTTGCATATTTCCCTGTATAAATTCTCATGGTGAAGAAGTGTTCAGGTTACCTCACAATCTGAGATAGAACTGAAATATTATACATGCCGTTCATAAATCAAATATAAGAATGCTGCCTTAGCACTAGTAATTAAAACAAAAACACAATTGAACAAGAAATAGCACTTCGAATGCTAAAGCATGAGAATAGTGTAGTTAATTATGGATTGAGGAGATGCAAGCTTTGAGAGAGTCTTTTTGAAGAGCACTTCTGGCTACTTTCAATGGATATTAGAAGTTGATAGCCCAGGTTTTATATCTAATTTCACTTCAGAAAGGATGTTTCTTTTTCCCTGATACAGTTAGCTTACTAACTGTGCTCTTATAACTATCAGTCATGATTATGGTCATTTTGGGTCCACAAATAGAACAAAGGAAATAAGGGCAATTGCACTTACTAGGCAAGAGAAAGGGAAAGGAAGGATTAAAGTGGGTAATATAGGTCCAGGTGAGGATATGATAGTTTCAGGTGAAATTAACCCCAGTAAATGATTGAAGAAGAGAAGTAAAAAGCTCAGCTTCTAGACCGAGTCCCAGTAGAAAGACAATTTCCATGATACCTGAGTATCTTTTTAACTATTTGTATTTTTAGACATTCATCTCATACTGAATTTATTTGTATGTGTCATCTCTCCCCTACCAGAGTGCTATTAGAGAGCATAAATGGCTTACTGTTCTTCCCTCTGCTTCGAACAATAATATGTGCTTAGCACATAATATGTGCTTAGCACATAAGTGTTGAATAATATGTGTGCTTAGCACATAAGTGTTGAATAATCCATATGTTAAATGAAATCAGATGTGATCTCATAGATTAATTTCCTGGATTTTTATTTGACCAGGACATTAAAACCTGTAAAATTATGGGTTTGGCTAGTATATGGTACCTAAGACCAGTATTTACCAGAGTTGAATGCCGAATTGTGATATCACAAATAGAGAACTGGGAATTTTAACTTTGTTTGGTTTCTGGCATAATCTCTTCTTCCCATTTCATGGGGGACATTTCCCCCAATTTCATGGATTATAGCCCTTCTTACTCCATATCTCTGCCTTGTAGCAGGATCTGGCCAAACTGATACTGTAAATACTCTAAACATGGAGCTTTCAGGGCTCCCTGGTTGACAAAGCTCCCCGGAGCTGTTATAGCTTCACACCAAAAGACATAACAACACACTGGTTCCAAAGAAATGGTGTGGACTCTGTCTACTGATTCTTTGTCTTCCTCACTTCTGATGCATTCCTGCTAGAGACAAAGCCACATGCTGAACCATGGGGAACAGTCTGTAATGAAACAACAAGCTGCTCCCAATTTTAAATATTGCATGTTGGGGCAAAGGCAGAGTTCCTTTTCCTCTAAAGCTATAACATTAAAAAAATTCTGTTTGATATTCAGAGTTATTTGATCTGGCAGTTTAACAACTGTTGATGTTTTAATTGCTTCTTTAAAGGATTTCATCTACATTTCTAGGTTTATTTTTATTTTACTCTGAAGGAATGTCAATATTAGCCATCACTTTGCCCAGTAAGTTACCATTGCAGGATCTTGGAGTAAAATCCAGTAATTACTGGAGCTGGTAACTTAAGACCCTGCTGAGAAACTTGGCAGTTTCCCTTCTCCTGAGACGGCATCTCTTCCCATGGAGCTAGCAATCGTTTACTGTTCTGAATCAATTTTAAGCAGGTGTTGTACCTTTGAGATCAGCTTTCTGTGTTCCATTGGAAGACATTGAAGTCATTCTAGTCTGGATGAAAGAGGAATCTTAAGTCACTCTTAACTCAGACAAATGTATAATTGTAGGTTGTGCTAGCAAGAAAGACTTAGTGAGCTTACAATCCCTTAGGATCTTACTTCATTTTTACTTGTCTATTTGTAAATCTTCTTCCAGGACCAAATAGAATGCTTTATTGGCATGCCACATACATGTATGCAGCTAGCCATTTCAATACTCTGAAGGAAACTACTTACATTCAAAGCACTTTAGAGATGAAAGGGTCCTCTGAGATCATCTAGTCCAGCCTCCTCTAAATGCTTTAACTTGTATTCATTAATAAAAGGAAGGATGGTTGAGCTTACATCTTTGCTCTTTTCTTATATATCCTTTGAATTATTCCCATCAAGAAATGTTTATTGAATGCTTACATGCTGTACCCAGTCTGAAGTAATTTGCTTCAGAAGGCATGGTTCTTGGCATTTCGAAGCCTACATGCTAAGATCAACAGCACTGACATACCACATATTGATTCTCACATTTTCTCTTCTGAAGTTTTTTTACACTCCCGCTTCTCCTTCTCTACCACCACACACACACATACACATTTTGAGGAGATGAAAACAAATCTTCTAAACATTTACTTTTCTGCTTTGAAGCAGCACTGCCAGAAAAGGCTTCCTTTTGCAAGATATACTTTATCCTTGTCAAAGGTAATCAAAGGTTCAGTGAATGAATATGCCAACTGGTTGATGAGGAGCCATTGGCCTAGATGGTTGGGGAGCCATGGATTTAAGCATAGGCTGTATCATTCAGTTTCCCATTATCTTGAACTGACTTTACCTGATCTCTTCAATGCTGGGACTGTAAGATGTTATGATTATAGAGTTAAGGCTTAACACTTTATATTTACACAGTGCTATCAACAATATTTTTGGAAAATGCAACCAATTATTAGTTCTACCATCTGGTTCTTCTTCTGATTTTTTTAAAAAGTATTTAAAATGAATCTCCTCACTTTTTTTACTGTTTATTTTTCTTGTATCACTTCACTAGACTTAAAAGGTCAGCTTCTTCTTTGACTTTATGATTGTAACTTTTGACTGTTCTCTCCTTCACATCATTTCTCAATAAATAGCTCTCAGTCACTGAAAATGTAAGATTGCCACTATGTGAGGAATTTTGGAATATCAATTATGGTAGTTAGAAAATAATATGTACACAGTTATGTTAGAACTTGATCTTGCCTTGATCACTTTTACCAAGTCTGTTCATATGGACCCATCCTAGCCTTCCCCAGTTCAGCTTTTTTTTTTTTTTTTTTTTTTTTTTTTGCTTGGCTTAACTATACTAGAAGCTCCATGAGAGAGGAGACTATCCTGTTTTTTTTTCCAATACTATCAGCCCATATATACCAAATTCAATACTTGGCACCAAAAAAGGCATGGAATAAATACTTATTCTTTGAATCTATAGTTTTATCTAAGTTTACATACTTGCTTCTACCACCAATCTAGATAGAGCCATCTAACCAACTTCTGCCAAGTTATTGATAAAACAAGTTTCTCTATGGCCTTTTGTTTATCTTTTTCTCCATATTTTGGTGCACTATAATTATACATAGTAGTGTGATTTGTTCTTACATATTCATACATGCACATGACATCATCTATTTTGTTGATCTTTTGAGTACAGATCAGCAATTGCCAACTAAATTCCTATTCCTGGTAACAATATTTCTCTGATCACCCACTCTTGAAACTCTTCAAGTGCTTTCTTCTCACACCAGATTTCTCTCCTAACTAATCATCCTCATTTTCTGACTTACTGTTTCTTTATCTATTCACTACTTTTTCAAGAATGTCTGGCTTGAAAACATTTTATTCAATGTACTGTCCTTAATAGTCAATCCACTGCTTGATCTTGTAGAGTACAAAGTTACATTTATACTTTTATTTCCATAATAAGGTCCAGCTCCTTTCAACCCCCCAGAAGGGATACCCCAAATCATAAACAGTAACAAGGGTCTTTTAAGAACAAGGGCAAAAAGCAACAGAATAATTCCCTTTTTAAAAAAGTAATCTTTAAAATATCACATTGAAGTGATGGTGTGAAAGTATTTTCCTGAAGTTAAATTTGCAAGTGTCTGCCTTCTTCTTCTCTCCTCTGGATATCACACTGACACATCTGCCATTCGAATTGGATTTTTGTGAAGCTTTTGAATTGGGAGTGGTGACACAGAATACTGTGGCTTTCGGAATGTCTTTGTATTGTTCCCTCCTGAGAGCTAGGATGATGGGATATATTACAGTGATGCTCTCTGTTTTCCCAATGATCAGTGCAAATTGACAGCAGCAGCATAAAGTCAGGTTTATTGGCAAACACACACACACACACACACACACACACACATAAATCAGTTAGAGTACAAGCTGTACAATATGTATAAAAAAAAGAATACTCTTAGCTATAAGTAATGTCTTCTCTGTATTTCCATCCATAGCATGGAACATAAAAGATATTCAACTAAGTACATGGCAAAGTTAAAATTGTTGCTTTGTTGATGGTTTTACTGCTCAGGATGTAGAATAATTCAGGCAAGGAACTGCTAGTTCAGTCATAATTCTGAATAAAAAGAACTTGCTGGGGAGATAGTGAGCATAAGAATCTTGGGAGAAAAGAAGTGTGTAATCTTAGAATTTGTAATAATGAACAAAGGAAATACTGATGATCACCTCATGTTACTATAGGCTGTGTAAAGCCTTATTTCAGGAATTATGGGAATGAAAGAAAGATATGACGTTTTTGTCCTGGCATTCTATGCTTTTAAAATGATGAAAGATTCTCAGAATTGAATACCCCTAATTTCTGGACAATAGAGAAAGAAAGGGAGTATCTGAAACAGTTATACTCAACCTTTCTTATGCCCCAACACACACCAGGACGGAAAAGGTAATAGTGCTCACTCTAGAAAGCACAGAAACACAAAGTGAAATTTGCAAAGAAGCATATATGGTTTTCAACCCCATCCAAAGGAGAATTCTTCCTGCCCTAGCCCCCACCAATGGCATCATTGATCCATGTGACAGCACAAGAAGTTCTTTGATAAGCTCAGATGTAACATGATAAAAAGAAGAGTATAGAAACAAATACATTTTTTTTAGAAAAGGACGATTCTAAGAATAGTGTCATCAAGGTAATAGCCTTGCAAAAGAAAATGCTAAGGACCACAAATTGTGTACGTATATTTATTTCTGTTTATTGTAAGAATAAGGGAGAGATAGGCCTGCTTGACATCCTGTTAAAAATGACAACTGGCAGAACTATTCACTCAGACATCTCTATCAATGGAAATGATGGTCAAACAGAAAAGGGTAGACAGAAAATGACTAAGAAGGAATTTGAAGCTCAAGGGAGATGGAGGATTAGACAAGATATATCTATCTATTCCCTGTGAGTCTCCAATCCCAGAAGAAATGGATCTAAGGACACTGAAGGAATCTGGGCAGAAGTAATCACAAAAATATTGTAAGATGAGCATCCCTCATCTGAAAATATGAAATCTTAAACTTTTTGAAGTCAACATGATGCCACAAATAGAAAATGCAAAACCTGACCTCATATGATGGGTTGCAATTAAAACACAGGCACACTAAAAATGTATTAAATTACCTTCATGCTATGTGTATAGGATGTATGTATAACAAATGGATTTTGCATTTAGGTTTGGGTCCCATTCCCAAGACACCGCCTTATGTATATGTAAATATTACAAAATCAAAACAAAATCTGAAATGCTTCTGGTCCTGAGCATTTCAGATAAGGAATACTCGGTCTGTGCTCCATGTTTTTGAAACATTATATAAAGGATAATTTCCAAAGACAAGAGATAGACAAATGACTTTCTCAAAATGGAAGGCTGGGAGTCATTTGCTGAAACTATGGATCTGTAAATTTGACAGCTACTCCCAGCATAATTCTAAAAATATATTTTCTATGAGATAGTTCATAGACATTCATTAAAGAAAATAATGAGCACCAGGACCTCCAAGCTGGTTTTCTAACAATAAGTCACTAAGGAAAGAATATTTATGTGACATTTCTTGATAGGATTACTAAATTAGACTTAAGAAAAGACATCATAAAATAAGGATCCAGTAAGACAGTTACCCTATATTTTGTGTTATTCTTGTAGAAAAGAGGACATAGGAGAAATCTAATAGCAGCTAGGAGGATTTACAGTTATTTGAACTCTGGTTTTTCAACCTATAGAGAATTTTCAAGTAGTTTACCATAGAGCTCTATTCTAGTCAACATTGTTATCAATAACTTGGACAAAGATATTGAAGGTATGCATATTAAAATTTAGGATCATATAGAACTAGAAAAAATAGCTAATATATGCATGACAAAATCAAGTTTCAGAAGGATTAAGAAGGGCTTGAATTATAGCCAACAAGTGTAATGTCACAGATGCTATATACACTTCATTGGCTAGGCTGCTTCTAACCAAGACTAACAATGTCCAATGAAGAATGAGATTTTTACCTGGTGAGTAAAAGATTCTAGTCTGATATGGTAGTGGTCTTTAAACATAGGACAAATTCAAAAGATGAGAGGATATTTGGGACCAAGTGGAGGGAGGACAGAAAAGACTTTCAGCCAGGTGCAATGACACACACCTGTTATCCCAGCAGCTCAGGAGGCTGAGGCAGGGGGATTGTGAGTTTGAAGCCAGCCTCAGCAACTTATTGAGGCCCTGAGCAACTCATCAAGACTCTGTCTCTAAATAAAATATTTAAAAGAGCTGGGGATGTGGCTCAGTGGTTAGGTGCCCCTGGGTTCAATCCCTGGGACCAAAATTTTTTTTCTTAGTTCAGGACAAACTAGCTGACAATTTTAGCTGGATTTCATTAATAAGATATGAAACTGCCTCCTTTTCAATTGAAGAAGAAACTAGACCATCTTTCAGACTGATTGTTAAGGTGATTCTATCATTGGGAGACAATTTAGAAAACATGAGTTCTAAAGTCCCTTCTAACTCTAAGATTCTGTCATGCTTCTATACTGGCAGTTTTCTGTTTCAACAACTGCTTCCATCATAATCTTCAGTAATCCAAAATTTATAGTATAAATACCCTGTCTATGAATCTTTTCCCCCTACTGTTTTTTCCTGCCTCTCTTGCCTTCCTTTCTTTCCTCCTTTAATACCTATTTTAAGGTAAATTAAATTAGTAATGTACCAATAGTGATAATTAGAGCCCTATTTATACCTTATACAAAACATTACTTTTGCTATCAGAATGAACTGTAAATGTGCTTCCTGTATTCTTTATGTATTTTTGGAGAAAAAATCAACCACATTTTTAAAAGAGTGAGTCAATATTTATTTTGTCAAAATGGTTTACTGCTGTTTCTATCATCCATCCAGTGAAATAAACTCTCCTATAGAAATATCAAGCACCATTTTTTAATTTCAGAAGTCACCTAAAAAAATGAAGACTATAGTCCAAGCATTCTAGTATTCCCTATTAAATGGCCATGGATTTTTCTCTTGTCTGAAAATGTATATATACCTTGTCTTAAGCTTTCTACTCATTTCTAAATATAATGTTGACAATGAATTCACAAACCTTGACAAGTTTAGCATTATTGCCTATCTCTTTTAAGTGAATAATTCAAGTTATTGAGTCCCTACCCCATGCTGGGAAGATTTATAGCCCATTACTTGTTCTTTCTTTAAAGGGCTTATAGAGTAGATAGCATTACTCACAGTTTTCAACTTCGGTTTTCAGCAGGTTGTCTATAATGTGCCTAGGTTGGGGGTGGGAGTTTTTTTAATGTTGTTAAAGATTTACTGTACTTCTTGAATCTTTGAATCTATTTTATCTTTGATAAAACATAGGAAAAATGTAACCTTTCTTCAAGTGTCTTTCTGCCTCATTTTCTTTCTCTTCTAAGATTCTAATTACAGATGTGTTAAACCTTTTGCTATCATCTCACAGGGCCCTGAGGTTCTATTTTTTTCAGTCTTTATTTTGTCTCTGTTGTCCAGATTGGATAATATCTATAGATCTATCTACTTCACTGATTGTTTTGTCTTTTCCATTCTGTAAAGTCAATAGAGTTAATTGTTATTTCAGATATTGTATTTTTTGTTTTGAATTTTTCATTTAGTTCTTTTTTTACAGTTACTGGGGGTTTTGTTGAGATTTCCTCCTTTCATTCATGATAGGTATATTTTCCTTTGTATCCCTGAGCTTAGTTATAATTGGTGCCTTCAAATCTTGTCCTCCAATTTCAGTCAGTATATGTATTGCTACAGAGTTAGTTTCTGTTGATTGTCTTATCTCTTGAGAATAGGTTACATTTTTCAGCTTTATCATACATTAAATAAGAAAAAGTATACAAACCAGGTGCTGTGGCACAGTCCTGTAATCCCAGCAGTTTGAGAGGCTAAGGCAGGAGGATTAAAGTTCAAAGCTAGCCTTAGCAAATTAGGGAGGCCCTAAGCAACTTAGCAAGACCTTGTCTCAAAAAAAATAATAATAAAAAAGAAAAGAAAAGGGATGGGGATGTGGCTCAGAGGTTGAGGGTCACTAGGTTTAATATGTAGCACACCAAAAAAAAGGAGAAAGAGGAGGAAAGGAAGAAAGGAAGGAAGGAAGGAAGGATGGATGGATATAATGAAGGATATAATATACAGGATTGGATCCCAAATACTATAAAATAATGTATACCAAATACTTTAGATTGCATAGTATGTACTATAAAGATTATGTTATAAATGGTCTGAATTTTGTTATGTTCTTCCAGAGAGTATATTTTTAAAATCAAGCATTTAACTGAGCTGAACTCAAATTATAAACCCTACCTCCACTGCAGTGGGAGACAGACCACATCTACATTTGGTACTTTTTTGTCCAGCTGAACTACTTGTAGACTGCCCTGCACATGTACAACTCACATATCAGCCTGATTTCAGCAGAATTTTTATAAAAATTTGGGGAACCTTTTGGGTCTCTCCTTTTCAGCATTTCCTCTTTACTTTCCAATGAGTGGGGTTGTCTTTAAATTATATCCTCTGGTTCTTCAAGGCAGTGAGAATGCAGATTTCCATTAGAATTCCAGACACCCCATTACATACTAAAAGTCATTTTTAAAAATGAGAAACTCACCCAGTTTTCCTTCTTTTAAATATCAGCTCTCTCATGTCTTACATCTGCCTGGATTTTTGTTTTGGGGTTTTTTGTTGTTGTTGTTGTTGTTGTTGTTCTCAAGTACCTTCAGGTAGTTTCTTTGTTTTTTTTTCTATTTTATCCAGAGAATACAGTTGTTATCTGCAAGAGAGTTGGCCTGTCAGGAGCTCACTTGACCATGACCAGTGGTAGAACCATACTATAGTATATCTACTCACATTTTAGAATACTGAGGTTCAGAAAGGTTAAGTGGCCTTCTCAATGTCACATAGCTAGTAGAGTCAAAGCTTGAGTATAGGCTTTCTGGCTCAAAATCCAGAGCATTTCTATATATTAGTTTTAAATATCAGTAATAATCCTCCTTAGGCATTATTCTCCCAGATTAATGAGTCATGACTCTTTTTGTCTCTGCTTGTATAATATTTATTCCTCCCATCACCTTAATTAGATACAGATGTCCACTAAACATTTCCAATGTTATGCTAATCTTTTTAGATTCTCACTGTTTTTCAACAGTGAATTTCATTTTAGAAGAGGATTAAAGTGTCTCTTGCCTTTTTTTCCAGTGAACTTTCAGAATGATGCTCCAGCAGGATCTTCATGGAGTAGTTTTATGGGATTCTTAGATATGTTTGTATTAAAAATGGAAGAGGAAAATTCAGGCATAGTGGCACACACCTGGAATCCCAGTAGCTTAAGAGGCTGAGTTAGGAGGATCACAAGTTCAAGGTCAGCCTCTGCAATTTAGTGAAGTCCTAAGCAATTTAGTGAGACCCTGTCTATAAATAAATAAATAAATGGGCTGTAATGTAATGCTCAATATAAAACACCCCTGCGTTCAATCCCCAGTAATAATACATAAACAATAGAAACTGAGAAATGTTACCCTTAAAATATTTCAAATTATTATCCTGATAAATGTTATCTATTCACTCTCATATGAAATTTTACTTTTTTATTCTCCTGTAAGTCTCATTAGGTGTTTTTTCTTGTACTCTTTCCCTCTTGTTGCATGGAGTGTCATCTACAGTTGTCAGCCCACATTTTATAGGCCATTAGCAAAAAATATTAAAATGGACTGTGTAGTAAAATAAATTTTAAAAGTATGACAAGGAGCTAGATTATAGCTCAGTGGTCAAGCATTTGCCCACCATGCACAAGGTCCTGAGCTCTATCCTCAATGCTGTAAAAACTAGAAATAAAAAATAAAAACTACCACAACAGGCATATGTATATGCAAAAATTATTTTCTAAGTACCTTCTCTGTACTAGTCACTTTGCTAGGAACTGAAGATATAATAATGAACAAAACATAGTATTCATTCTCCTAGGTCTTTTATGGTCTAGTGGACTAGTCAGATAACTAAACAAGCAATAATAAAATGAAAAATTAACTGTGGACATGAGCAGAAATGCAGGGTGTCATGGGAGCTCATAATAGCAATACCTAACTTGTGTGGGTTAGGGGAAGGACAGAGAAGACCCACCAGATGAAGACTTAGGTTCTGGTCCCAGTTCAGCTACTAATTTGTGTGACTTTCTTGTCATTGCTTCTCCTTGGCTTGTTTTATCACAAGTAAAATGAAGTTGTTGAACAAGCTAGTCTTCAACTTCTTTTCCAATTTAGTTATGTTTTTGGTCTCAGTAGTGATGCACAATATCATAAGTATAGACTCTGAGGGCAGGTAATGCATCTGAGTTTGTTATCAGTTTTGGGCTCTAAGTTCCACATCTATAAAATATGAATAATAAGACTTCAGCTAGTATGAGACTTAAATGAGATTAGATATGCAAGCCCAGGATTACAGAGAGGCCACAGAATAAACATGAACCATTTTCCTTTTATGCATGCGTCTATCCATAGTGAGAATGATTTTTTAAAAATATTTTTTAGTTGTCAATGGACTTTTATTTATTTATTTTTATGTGGTGCTGAGAATTGAACCCAGTGCCTCACACATGCTAGGCAAGCACTCTACCATTGAGCCACAACCCCAGCCCAAGCATGAGTTTTATGTAAAACATTCTTATAAAGTAGAATGAAAAATGTATATGAATTTTTAAGATAAACCAAAGAAATTTTCTGTTTAGGTATCCACCTTCTGCCATGTATAACATTTGTCTCTTCTGCTTTTATGGTTATTTTCATTGAAAACTTTGAGGAGCACCATGTCAAAGTACCCAGTATGGTACCTTAATACATAATAGGAACTCAATAGATGAGAGTCATCAGTATCAACATTTATATTTTTTTATCTAGAATAGTCTATTTTGTTAACTACTCTTAAAATTGCTCTCTTGGTATCACAGCCTTTGTATTAATTCATTTCTATTTTAAGCAATCATCTTTGATGTGTGACTTTGGGGAAAAAAAACCTATTGAAAACCCAAGTAAATTGCATCATCAGTTTCCTATTGGCCACATCCTTATGTAACTCTTCAAACTATTCTTATAAATCAATTGAGATTTTTACTTATAGAAAATGTGTTACCACTCCCCACTGAATTATGTTACCATTTACATATTTGATCTTGTAGATAAAGGCGTTTGAATTCAAAACTAAGAATATGTCAGAACTACACTAAGCTTAGTAACACCCAACCCCTAAGGTTTGTGTTAATAGCTAAAGAAATATCATGGATAGATATGATCCACAAATAATCCTAAAACTTGCCAATATCTGTTAATTTAACCTGTTTCTTTATCAGAAGCTTCATGCCAGGAAAATGGACCAATTTTACTTTTCATTTCATCTCACCATGTCATCCCACTTTAACTATATTATATTAATCACGCTTTATTTCAAGTTCTCCTGCCACTTAGGTTTTCAAATTTTTTCATAATTGTAATTTTTAATATTTTTAAATCAGTGTCAAGTTTTTGTATGCCTTCTGATTTACTTCCAGTAAAATATCACAGTCCCCTATGCAAGCATGAGATATATTTTGAGATTCTCTTTTCATATAAATCTTATTCTGTATTGTCTGGTAATTTACAAAGTTCTGTACAGTGTAGATGCTTAGGAACCATTTGTTTAACTAGCTGTATACTTTCTCATGAGTGTAACTACATTTAAAAAGGCAAAGAGATCAAAAAGGAAATAAAAGGTAATTAGTGATGAAAAGTGGTTGTGGGGATGAATTATCCCCAAACTGACTTTATTTTCCCAAATGAAAAGTAGACAAATCCATCCTTTCTGCTAAAGGAAGCTGAATTCCTAATGAAAGTGAAAGGTAACCTGAACTCTCTGCAAAGAAATCGTTATTCTGAAATAATCTGCCTCACTATGAAGTGACAGTTCTCTAAGAAATGTATTACCTGTTTCCTACAAAGAGAACCTTCATTCCTTTAGCAGTCAAGTGAGTTAATTTCCTTTCAGTTTTGTCAAAACCATTTCTAAACTCCATCTTCATTTCTCCTCTGAAGGCAATCAACTCTGGTGGTATCTATACACACAGACTGGCTTGAAAAAAATCTCTGGAAGAATTAAACATAAAGTTCTTTTGAAGCAACTGGTTGGATTCAATCTAAATACATTTATTTCTGACAGATACTGGATGTATTTGTGACTGCTTAGCAGCAGGAACTATAATAAATTTGGTAGTCTAGCAGGCTGGACTTGTTAGAGTTGGAAGGTTGGAACTTGAGAAATGGTCATTGATGAGGAAAACCCATACGTGACCAATAATTATCCATCTGGAATCCTACAAAATGGGGCAGAAAAGCCACTGTTAGTGTACTACATTTTTGTCCCAACAAAAGATCCTTGGGTACATTTACAAACACATAGACACCAAACCTTGCTAGAATCACACCTGGGCTATTCAGCTTCTTCAAACTCATTAACTGAAAAGATATAGATTAATTGGAGGGAGTTCAGAGAAGAGTAACAAAAATGATTAAGGGGCCAGAGGGATTGATTTATGAGCAAAGATTAAAAGAATTTTGTCTATACAATTTAGCTAAGTGATGACTAAAGGGGAAGGGGGTGGGGACACAACTGTCTGAAGGGTGTAAACACCAAGGAGAGAAGAGAATAATTTACTATGCAACATGAGAATATAACTAGGGCTAATAAGCTATAATTACCCAAAGGAATAACAGAATAAATATTTTAAGGAAACTCCGAATCATAAGACTGCCAACTTGTTTCTCAAGGAGACACTGGCAGCTACTTATAACCCTAGTCTCATCCAGATTAACAGGTATGTGGTATGGAATAATCATTTGATGCCATTGAGCTTCCTCCTCCCCCACCCTCTTCAACAATTCTACTTTTTACATTAATATGGTATATTTCAAGTCCAGCCTAGTATACAAGTCTACATAATGTTATCTTTATTAGCACCGGTGTGCCTTTCAAAGTTTAATTCTAGTAGTGGTCATACAAGAACTCTTCCTTTTTGGTTTGCTGTGATTTTAATTGTAAAGCATCAGAATAAGGGAAGAAATCTGGAATTGAGAAAATCTTGGATTTTGCTTCAGATTGTAAACAAACCACAAGTCATAATGTTTGTGTTTGGAATCTCCAATAATAAACTTTCAGATTGTATTTCATGTCGAGAAAAGTTCAATTTAAAGACACTAAAAATAAATCTTTGTAGGCTTCATGATTTGTGTAAACTTTGGAATGTGATTCTTCAGAAAACAAATTAGTCTGTGGGTAACTGCAGGCTAAGTTATTTAGCTAATTCCTATTGTGCTATCATGACATTCCAGAGCATTGCTGTTTAACCTTGCCAGATAAGATTTTGCATGTCACTGCAGCAAAAGCAGCTTCTTTTGCATGCATATTTTTCTCCTTCTCTTCCTTTGTGTCGGGAATCTCCATAGGATGATCCCATTCTGGAAATAGTGTTTGGGGAGTTTTATGTTTTTTCATTCATTATTGCTCTGACAAGTTCTTCTGGTTTTATCATACATTTCTACTTCCTTGTCAACTGTTTTGGGGAGGGTCAATAATAGCTCATTGCAACATTTTATTTGTTTTGTCTTTTGCTGTGCTGGGGTTTGGTCGCAGGGCCTCTCACATACTAGGCAAGTGCTCTACCACTGAGCTACACTCCCTGTACTCAATATTTTAAAAATATATTATTTTTAAAATTTGGAGTAGTTTTAGATTTACAGAAAAGTTATGGAAATACAGGGGCTGGAGTTGTGGCTCAGTGGTAGAGCACTTGCCTGGCATGTGTGAGGCACTGGGTTCAATTCTCAGCACCACATATAAATAAATAAAATAAAGGCCCATTGACAACTAAAAAAATATTTTAAAAAAAGTTGTGGAAATACAAAAGAGTTCTCATATCCCCATCCCCAGTGTCCCGTATTTCATTAGTATGATGCATATATTACATCAAATGAACTAATACTGACAGATTATTATTAATTAAAATTTATACTCTACTCACATTTAATTAGTTTTAACCTAATGTTTTTTTTTCTGTTCCAAGGTCCCATCCAGGATGCCATAGTACATTTAGTAATCAGATCTTATTAGTTTCCTTTCAACTCTAGCAGTTTTCTCAATTTTCCTTGTTTTTGGTTACCTTGACAGTTTTGAGGCAAACTGGTTAGATATTTTGTACAGTGTACCTCAGTTGGGATTTATCTGATATTTGTCTCATGATTAGACTGGGAAATTGGTCTTTTGGATATAAAACACTAGAGGAAAATACCATTCTGAATAAATATAGCCAAGATATACACTATCAATAAGACTTATGATCAATGTTAACCTTGGTCATGGGGCCAAGGTCATATATATCAGGTTTCTCCACTGTACTTATTATTTTCCCCCTTTTCAATATGATATTCTTTGCCTACTTTTGATTGGTTATTATGTATTAAACAATAGTTTTAGTTTTACTAATTCTTCCTTTATTGGAACTGAAGGAGCAAATATTTTTAAAGTTTTAGACTTTATATTGGAAAAGGTTATTTAAAATTCAAGCAGCTACCTTTTTATAAATGTGTGGATTTTGTGCTTCTGTATTAATTAGCTACAACTTAGGCAAAGGAAGTACCTGCTGAAGTGAATACTAAGTCACTGGTGGCAGAGAATCAATCCTATGTGATTATTGTGCAGAAAATGCAAGGAGTTTTATTAGTAAGCAAGACGGCTATAAGATAATTGTTTTTCTGGATGTGTCCAAGATTTTACTTTATTATCCTTTCCCTCACTGTCTTCACACTGCCCCCCTCATACACACAAACACTCCACTTTATATCCTTACCATTTAAACATGGAAATAGTAGCGAGACTAATGATTGCTAAAGACTTAAGTGTATGCAGAATATATATGCAGCATAATATCTTCAGTGACTTTAATTCCTTTTCCTGTTACATAACTTTTCCAAAAATTACTTGAATCTTGCCTCCACCCCCTCTAGATAGTGGGGATGGAACCCAGGGTCACATGCATGTGAAGCAAGCATTCCACCACTGAACTACACACCCCAACCTCTGCATATGATTTTTGTTTTCCCTTTAATACTAACTTGGATCCTATCTCTATGAATAGACTCCATACTGCTGTGTTACCCCTGTCTCTACCTAGTTGTAAATTTATCTTTTCCCCTTAAATCCTGATCCCATCTTTATCCGTTCTACATGCCAATCTTCCAGGGTCACAGTAGGTGAAAATATTGATAACCAATTTTATTTTAAATGTGAATGGGAAAGAATACAACTAATATTAATTGAGCACCTACAGTGCAGCAAGGCACTTTTATATGTGTTCTTCATTGCAACCCCATGAGCTAATTGTTATTCTTACAGATGAGAAAGTACATTTATATGTGCTCTTCCCTCTGCCTAAGATACCCTTCAGTTCCAACTTTATCTAGTGAACTACCAAACTCTCAGAAGAAAATTCAAATATCATCCCTCTGGGTGGTAGACTAAGCACTACCCAAGTCAATTTGTAAAAACTCTCCAAGTAATCTGATACTTGGTCCTGGTCAAGTCATCATGCTAAACTGTGTCGGTGTAGAAGAAGGCAAGGGCCACGCCTTAATGATATTTGTATTACCACTGCAATGCTGAGTGTCTTGCATTTGTGGTATTTTACTACAGTGGTTATTGAATGAATGATTTGGGGGTTTATAGAAATGCACATTTTTTTCTGTGTTGTAGGTGGGTGGATTTAGAACCATTTGAGAACATTTGTTCATATTCATGCTAATACTCTGGGAAGGGTCGGAAGTGAAAGGCGGTTATAACTATGAGTGGAGCACATAAGGACAATGAGGCAAAGATTTTTAAAATGAAGAAATGCTTATATTTTTATTTTTTGGAAATAAAATATCTACTATTCTAATAATTCAAGGTACAAAAAATAAAAACTTTAAAGTCTGTTTGGCTGGTGCAGATCCATAGCAGATAGTTGAAAATCAAGGATACTTCCTTAGAAAACAGGTTGCCATCAGGAAGAGGGACTACATGAAATGTTTAACATCTACTAAAGCAGATATAGGTTATATTTGTAAATAGTGGAAAAGCACTCATAGGAATTCATAGAAAAGTTTTGATAGGCTGGATGCAGTGGCTCACCTCTGTAATCCCAATGACTTGGGAGGCTGAGGCAGGTAAATCACAAGTTCCAGGTCAGGCTGGGAAACTTAACAAGACCCTGACTAAAAAGAAAAATAAGTAAGTAAAAATAAAAAGGGCTGAGGGTTTAACCTTTGAAAAGGTACTGGAGGTACCAAAATTTTTTTAAAGTTCAAAAGGGAAAAAAAAAGAAAAGTTTTGTTAATCTAATATCCTTTATAAAAAGAAAAAAATCTACTTGGTGAATCAAATCATTTGGTTACCTTTAGCTCTGTTGTATTGTATGTTGCTACAAATAAATGGGCTACCAACATACACTTGGAAATCTCTTCATTCTACAGAAGTTTCCACTGTTTGTTTTAGTTATTTGTTGTAATAGAATTTGACCTTTATTGGCAAGGAATAGCACAAAACATTTCTAATCAATTCTCAGGCAGGATATGGCAGCACTTTCCACACAACTAGGTACCAGCTGATAAGAGATTAGGTCTCTGATTACTATTTCAACAGTAATGATTAGTACAACTGAAAATGAAAATTGTGACTGGCATGTACCCAAGGATTTCAGTACTAACATAATTATTTATTGCTTATAACTTGGCTCCACATGGTCCCAGTTCAATGTCAAGACCCCAGCAAAATACTGTACATCTGATTTGATTTGCCAAAGAAATTTGAAAACTTGTTTAAAGCTATTAAAAGCTTTCTTTGTTTTTTGGCAGTGCTAGGTAGAACTTGGCTCATCATGGAGCTAGGGTAATCAGAGTGAGCAAATGATAATTTAGGTCCTTAGGCAAACATACAGGCTTTGAAGCCAGAGTATTTCTAATTGCATGCCGAATGCCCAATTGACATGATTCTGAGGTTAGACAGCTACCCCAAGAAGCTACTCCTAGTTGCTGATTGTTTGCAACTGACCCTCCATTCCTTCACACAGAGCTTTACTTCACACACTGTCCTTGGTCTACTGGGGTTGAGGATATGCATCCTTCTGGAGTGTAGATTCAACTCATGGTTAAAGGAAAAAAATTATACACACACACACACACACACACACACACACACACACACACTCCGTGTAGATTTCAAAAAAAAAATCCAAAAAAAGATTATCCTCACCCATCCTGCTGTGGTGGGGCATTGAGAAGTAGAGAAAATAAAAGCATTGCCCTAAGTCATGACTACTTTTCTGGATTGCCCTTCTCTCTCACCTCTGCCCAGTAGTCTCCTGCTTACTTCTCAAAGAGCATATCAATTGCCATCCTCCCCAACTTCCCTACCCTAAAGAAAAACTCCTCTGTGATCTTACTGTGGCATTAATCCCACAAATGTGATTAGCAGTTTATCTCCTTACTAGATAAATTGCAAGCCTTTGAAGAGCATCTACAAGGTTATTTAGATACCCAGGGCCTTGCACAATATTTTAAAGGCAAGTACCTAGCAAACAGTGGATAAATGGAAGGAGGAATGGATGAAAATGGTGGACAGATATGAAAATGTCCATTGATCATTGTCCACTCATCTAAACAAGATTCTGATCTCCTATCCTAGTGTTCTAGTTGAGGTATTGGAATATAGAACTAGGTAGGTACTCCCTAGGTTGTTTTCAACTTATATATCAGTTATGATCTAATTTCTTTTAATTGCAGAAAATAATGTAATTTACTCTACTAAAAGGTTCAGAAAGAAAAAAACTGTGTAATTATATCAATTGATGCAAAGTGTGTAACAGAATCCAACACTAATTCATGATAAAACCTCTCACTTATTAATATAGGAGAGTTTCCTCATTCTGATAAGGGACATCTACAAAAATCCTGCAGCTGGCAGGAGTTGTGGCTCAGTGGTAGAGCACTTGCCTAGCATGTGTGAGGCACTGGGTTCGATCCTCAGCACCACATATAAATACATAAAAACAAATTAAAAGCATTGTGTCCATCTACAACTAAATTTTTTAAAAATAAGTCCTGTAGCTAACTTTATACTTTATGATGAAAGATTAAGTACTTTTCTAAAATCAAGTAATAAGGCAAGGATATCTACTCTCATCATTTCTAGTCAAACATTGTTCTGGTGACGTTCTAGCAAGGCAATGAGGAAAAAAAATGAACAAGAGGCAACTGGATTTGAAAGGAAACAAAACTATCTTTATATGCAGACAACATCATCTTTGTAAATGCCATACAAAATTTACAAATTAACTAAAAGAACTAGTAAGTGAATTTAACTAGTTCACAGGACATAAGATCACTAAAAATCAATTGTTTCTATATACTAGCAATAAACAATCATAAATTGAAATTTTAAGACAATACCATTTTTATTTTATTATTATTATCATTAGAGCTTTATAGTTATACATAGTAGTTGGATTCATTCCAACAAACTCATACATGCATGGAATTCAATTTCAGTTCATGATACCCCTTTTCCCTCCCCCTTTTCCTTCCTGTCCTCCCTTTCTTCTCCCACTCTCCTTTTTCTACTCTACTAGACTTCCTTTCACTTGTCTACTAATTTTTATTTGCTTGGTTCTTTATGTTATCATGTCCTTCCCTCCCCCTTTCCTTAATTTTACACTACCTTCTGCATATGAGGGAAAACATTCGACTTTTGATTTTCTGAGTTTGGCTTCTTTCACTTAGCATGATACCTCCATTTCCATTCATTTACCAGTAAATGACATAATTTCATTCCTTTTTATGGCTGAGTAGGACTCCATTGTGTGTGTGTGTGTATATATATGCCACGATTTCTCTTCTTTTATATTTTTAGTTGTAGGTGGACACAATACTTTATTTTTTAATTTATTTATTTTTATGTGGTACTGAGGATCAAACCCAGTGCTTCACTCATGCTAGGTGAGCACTCTACCACTGAGCCACAACCCCAGCCCACAATTTCTTTTTTGATTTATTCTTTTTAGATATACACATCAGTAGAGTATATTTTGACATATTATACATACATGGGGTATAACTTGTCCTAATTAGGATCCCATTGTTTTGGCTTTACAAGATGTAGAATTTCACTTGTGGTGTATTCATATATGAACATAAGAAATTATTTCAGATTCATTCCACTGTCTTTCCTATTTCCATCCTGCCTCCCTTCCCTTCATTCCTCTTTGTCCAATCCACTGAACTTCTATTCTTCCCCTCCCCCCTTATTATATACCACAATTTCTTAATCAGTTCATCTATTGATGGGCATCTGGGTTCATTTCATATTTTAGCTATTGTGAATTGTGCTGCTATAAACACTGATGTGGCTATGTTGCTGTAGTATGCCGATTTTAAATTTGGAGGGGAAATACCAAGGAGTGGGGTCATTCCATCCCTAGTTTTTTAAGGAATTTCCATATTGCTTTCCAGAGTGCTTGTACTACCCTGCAGTCCCACCAACAATGTATAGGTGTACATTTTCCCCCATATCCTGGCCAATATATACTGTTACCTGTACTCTTCATCATAACCCTTTTGTCTGGAGTACGATGAAGGTTTAGTGTGGTTGTGACTTGTATTTCCCTGATTGCTAGAGATGTTGAACATTGTTTCATATATTTATTGGCCTTTTGTGTTTCTTGTTTTGAGAAATTTCTATTTCGTTCTTTTGCCCATTTATTGATTGGATGATTGGATTATTTGTTTTTTGGTGTTAAGTTTTTTGAGTTCTTTTTATATTCTGGACATTAATCCCCTATTGCAGGAGTAGCTGGGCAAGATTTTCTCTCATTCTGTAGGCTCTCTCTTCACACTCTTTCTTTTCTTTTTTTTTTTTTTGTACCAGAGATTGAACTCAGGACAACTTAAACACTGAGCTACATCTCCAACCATTTTTATTGTTTAAAGAGAGAGTCTCACTAAGTTGCTTAGGGCCTTGCTAAGTTGCTGAGACTGGCTTTGAACTTGGGATTCTCCTGCCTCAGCCTCTGGGATTACAGGTGTATACCACCATGCCTGGCTGAAACTAATCAGAGAATGAAACCAACTCACAGGCAAGCAGAGAAGAGAGAAGTCATTTGTGTCTCTGGATCCTGCTAGACTAGCCCCAGTACATTTTAGATATGTCATCCAACACATTCCCTCTTTTTTTTTTGGCATCTGGGTTTGAACCCAGGGACACTTAACCACTGAACTATATCCCCAGCCATTTTTATTTTTTTATTTTGAGACAAGGTCTCTCTAACTTGCTTAGGGTCTCTCTAAATTGCTGAGTCTGTCTTTGAACTTGGGATCCTCCTGCCTCAGCTTCCCAAATCACTGCAATTACAGGTATGTGCCACCATGTTCAGCTCTCTTAATGCTCTTAAACATTTCCTTAGTTGTGTAAAAACTTTTTAGTTTGATGGCATCTCACTTTTCTTTTTTTTTTCTCAAAAGTTGCATTTTAATACAGGTTATCAAACATAACAGAAAAAAGGCAAATTTCCAGAAGCTGTACACACTGTTCACTGAAAACATTTGTTGAGGCAAATAGAAAAAAAAATTGTTACAATCATAATTTTTCTAACTTTACACAAAATTCTAAGCAGATTACATTCTTCATATTAAACACCTTTATATGCACTTTCAATGAACAGTACA
>CM053417.1:71913115-71933861 GCA_028644305.1 Xerus rutilus | reverse complement strand
GTGAACACAGTATATAAATTACTTCATAGATTTTTAACATCTTCCTCATTTATACTTTATGAATATAAAAATAATGTTTTATTTTCTGCTTTGCTGAAAAAAAATATTTTTCTGAATAACTTATAGAATGTATTATGTAAACCATGGTACATTATTAGTATATTGTGTTATATGAAAAATTAAAATTTTTGAGATAAAATAAATAAATAAATAAATAAATACAATGACAAAAAAAAAAAAAAATAAACTAAATGGACTACACAGGCAATCTCATTTTGAACATAATGCTATTCCAGCTGACATTGGTTCAGTTTGTAAAGGTAAACTGTGGCATTGTTAATAAAATTTTCAAGATACTTTTAAGAAGCCTGGCGCGGTGGCTCAGGCTTGTAATCTCAGCACTTAGGGAGGCTGAGACGGGAGAATCGCGAGTTCAAAGCCAGCCTCAGCAATGGCGAGGCACTAAGCAACTCAGTGAGACCCTGTCTCTACATAAAACACAAAATAGGGCTGGGGATGTGGCTCAGTGGTCGAGTGCCCCTCAGTTCAATCCCCAGTACCAAAAAAAAAAAAAAAGATACTTTTAAGAATTGATAATCTATACATTTTTATCTGTACTAATGTTTTGGGAATCCAAAGTTCAATTAATTTTTAAGTTGTTTCTACTCACAAACGATAGAATTTAGTGATTTTCAGGTATTACAAGTGGAAGTATATTTTTCTCCAAAACACCTTTCACTTTAAAAGTATGAAGGTTGCAAACTAAGCAGACGCTCCCAAGGCAAAGCAGTGACATCCAGTATATATTTCTGCCCTTCCTCTTATTCAAAGATATCACTACTGATTTTGCCCACACTCGAGGAGAACAAATCCTAAATCTTCAACCAAGAGTCCTTTCTGTCTGACATATATACAAACTGCTTTTTGATTTGTAGCTTCAGCTGCTATTTGTATAGCCTGTCACTGTATTTCTGTATTCAACTTGTGGTCAGCTGAAAGCCTTTGCTCAAAAAGAGTTTCCAAATTCCATATTGTTGCATTCCAAGCTAGTCTCTGCTGCTATTTTTCCCAGCAGCCCACAGCTATGTCATGTTATTTGAAGCTATGCTTTACTGCATCTTTTAGAGTATTTCTTATCCCACCCCTGCTTGTGGTTATGCCATAAAACTCATCATATCAAAAACGGTTGGGTATTTTTCTGTCATTGCATCTTTTCACATGTCAGCAATGAACATTGCTTTAATGCTGATAGACCAGCTGACTTCCAGAATCTCAGTAGTGGTGGTCCTCTCTTGCCATTTCACATTAAACATGACTCTGGCTCCAACAATAAAACAGATCAATGAGGTAAATGTGACATCCGTGGTAGTTGTGAATTTTCAAAATTTATGCAAAAGCTGGACACAACTTGTATTATTCATTGATGAGAATTCAGTAAGCTTTTATTTTTCTAGCTCTATTCTGTATCTTCAGGAACAGAAAGTTGGAAGAGAGGTCCATTTCACCTCTTTGCATTAGTAGTTATGTATTTATGATAACTTACCTTGCCCTTTGATATGTACCTTAAACAGATTTCCCCATTGTCTAAATGACAAGTCCATACCAACTCTGAATCCAAAAAAAAAAAACCTTGGAGGAGCTTACCTATAAAGGGAAGAAAATTAATCTTAAGTTATAAGAGGTATTAATTGATAAATGTTACATGATTTGTACAGCCCAAAAATGCATATTAAGAGAAGCCAAAGATTGTGCTGTTCTGTAATATAATTTCACACTGATGCAATTACCAACTCCCCAAACAAAGATACTATTTTTTTATTTTTTATTTTTATATTTCTTATTTTGTTTTCTACTTCATAGTCACTTGCATTGTTATACAGTGATTTTTATGTTCAATTGCCTAGGAAGCAGGATTCAGTGACTGCTTTTAGCTCTGAATGTGATGGAAAATGTTGGTTGTGTTTAGCTTCCCTGTTGAGCTTTACTACATAATTTTGGAAATCTCCCAACATATCTACAATGGGGGATAGCAAGCCCTGGCACTCATATCAGAGATATCCAAGGTGCCAAGTTCATTTGTATTTTTTGCTGATTGCTGCTACATCTACCCCCATACTGCTAGTGGCAGCTCCTTTGGGAGGCTGTGATCAGTGTTGAATGATCTTGTTTGTTTACTCCCAGCAACTGGAACTCTCTGTTCAGCAACCAACACACACTGTGCTTCTCATTGCTGTGTTTGAAGTCTTACTATCTCCTGTTATGTAGTGGTATCTTTGTACTACAAGGAAACACAGTATTATTTGCATGTTCATCTACATGTGTGAAAGATGATATCTAGTTCAACACTCTCCATATGGTAAGCACTCAGTGTTTGTTCAGATGATAACACTCTGAATGGACCCTTTTTCCAGACCTTTTGTTGATAATCACAGCATGTTGAATTAAGGGTTCTTGTATTTATTTTATATCCATGACATGTTAATAAGGCTAATTTGGACAATCCTGCTTCACTCATTGGTACTGGGATGCTCATATCTTGCTATAGTGGGATCACTTGGAGATTTTGTTTAATATTTCAGTGCATAAAAGCTTCTCTTTTATTTGAAGGTCCAAGATGATTGTTGATAGATGATGGTGATGATGGCAGTGATTGCAATAAGAAAAATAGATCAGTTATTCATGAATATTAAAAGTGAAACTTTTTTTAAATAGGCAATTTGCTGATTTTACAAGTCCTGGTATGTGCTTACCTCCTATTGAGAGAGATGAAGTACCAATTTCTATAAACAGATTAACTCCAAGAATAACAGAAGAGGTGAAAAGACTAGCTATTCAGGAGACCTATTTTACCAGGAAAGAAAAATGAGATCTTTGTCTTCCTGATCTATAGATAATGAACTGGTTGAAATATTAACAATGCAACAGTTTCTTAAAGTGTGGTTCAAGGACTGCCTGTGTCAAAATCCCCTACTAGACAAGTTAAAAAGTCAAATTCTAGGGTCCAACCGCAGGCCTAGCCAATCTAATTTGTGGGAGAGGAAAGCCTGGGATTCAACATTTTCTTACTCATGCTTAGTGATTCTGAGCACACCAAAGTTTGAAAACTACAGACTTATAAGGTCTCTCACTCTTGGTATTCCATTGATTTGTTTCCTGTGGCATATTTAGTCCTTAGCTTACCTCTCTACATGGTTGGTCTCCAAAAAATAGGTCCAGTTAGGGTCAGATAAAATTCTGGCTTTAAGGAATGGATTGGTGATAGTATATACTGTGGTTTGAATGTGTCCCCTTCAAATTCAGATGTTGCTAATAAGGTGGTATTAAGAGGTAGGGCCTTTAAGAGGTAGATGGGCCAAGAGGGCTCCTCCCTCATGAATGGGATTAAGTTCCTCATACAAGAGGCTTCCTGAAGCATTCAGCTTTCTTGCCCTTCCACCTTCCACCATGTGAGGACACAGCATTCCTTCCTCTAGAGGATACAGCAACAAGGCACCCTCTTGGAAGCAGAAAATAGCCCTCACCAGACAACCAAATCTGCCAGAGCCTTAGGGGATTCCCCAGCCTTCGGAACTGTGAGAAAATAAATTTCTATGCTTTATAAATTACCCAATCTCAGGTATTTTGTTATAAAAGCACAAATGAACTAGGGTAGCTCACTTATTCTTTTAATAGACATGTATAAATTAGGGGCCTACTATGTGCCAGACCCAGGGCTTGGCACAAGGTATACAAGTATGACTGAGGTGTGGCCCCTTCTCTTAAGAGGCTTGTGAGTCATGTCCTATGAATCATCTAGTACAATCAAGTACATTAACCATGAAATAGAAAATGAATTAAATTCATTCTATGTCATATAAAAAAGTACCCAGTAATTTTGTGGGTTTAGATATTAGGGGAAAAATATGTTTGTAGTAATATCTGGAGAGTCAAATAGCAATAATGGATGTATCTCTCATGTCTCACTGCTAATGAATTGTTTCCAGCTGAGATCCCTGTAATCTGCAGGTGCTGTTTACCATGTAATTTTACCATAAGAAACAAGAGTGTAATCACTTAATAAAGTGTAAAGAATTAGATTTTTTTCCCCTTGAGCAAAATTCCTGGCTGTGGCCAACATTCCTGATGCCTCCTCTCTTGTGCAATAGCAAAGCAATATTCTAAAAGAGAAGGCTGTTTTGTTCATATTCTGCAACTTGCCTCTGGAGGCCATGCTAATGAATGCAAAACTAAAGCTAGAATCCTAGACTTCTTGTATGAACAGTGATTGATTTTTGTCTTTACCATTATACTATATGGAGGATAGTTTATCCTTCTACCTCTGAGACTCAAATCAAAGCACTGTGAATAGGGACTCTCTTTCCTTTGAAGCAGTATATTGTATTGTTTTTCTCTGTTTTTTATTGAGAAAATAGAAACCATTCAAAGCATTTTCATATATAGGCATTCCCCTTCTAATGAACATTTGACTTATGAATATCCTGTACCCATCAACAGCGTCTCTTGAGGGACTTTGAGATATTCCTACTACACGTGGAAGCTGAAGTTGTTTCTGCTCTCTGCAAGTTTGTTTCTCCCTCATCCCTCTTGGTCTGGGAGCTTGAATTCTCACAAGCTGTCATCAGACACTATGGAACAGTAACTATATGAGCATCTTGTCTCACTATCCACCAGGGGCATGAGCCCCTACCAGACCTCCTATAGGAGCTGCACTCAGGAAGAAGCCCAAAGACTATGAAGGAAGCTTTGGAGTTGTACTTGGTGTTAGCATGGAGGTTCTCCATTTGCATTTCATAATCCCTTTTTCCTAGGAATAGCATTATCTTCTACCCATATAGAACTTGGTTATGTGATAAATTCATGTATCCATATTGCACCCAGGAATCAAGTAGTAAATGAATGATCTCTAAGCCACCAGAGAATATGCATCTTACTTATTGTAAAAGCCATTAAAATTCACTCTCATTGCCTTTTTATTCTGTACATGAGTCTGATGAGCTTTAACTAGATATCAAGCCTATAGCAAATTATAAGCAGCATATTTGAAGGGACTGCTAAAGATATTACAGGTTAAGGGAAGTGAAATCTGATAGTTTACAGCAAGATAACATTAAAAAGAAGTTTAAGAACTCAACTGCCCCCCCCAAAAAAGAACTCAAACCCCAATCACAATGAAACACTACTTTACATCCACCAGAATGGCTAAAAGTAAAATTACTGATAATACCAAGTATTGGTGAAGATGCAAAGCACTAGAACTCTTGTATGTTGCTGGTGGGTCTATAAATTGGTACAGTTCCTCTGTAAAAATATTTTGATACTATCTTATAATACACATACCATATAACCTAGAGATTACATTCCAGGTGTATACCCAAGAAAAATTAAAACATATTCACACAAAGACTTATACATGGATGTTCATACCAACTTTATTCATTCTAGTCCAAACTGAAAATAACCCAAATGTCCATCATGTCTGAATACATTTTAAAAAATGATAGAGGCATACAATAAAGTATTGTTCATCACTAAAAAAAATCAACTACTGATACTTGCAACAATGTGAATGACTTACAGACATTATGTTGAATGAAAGATCATATTCATATGTATAAAATTTATTTTGTGAGACACTATTCTAGAATGGGAAAAACTAAGATATTGTGATAGAAATCAAAACTGTGATTGCCTGGAACAGGATACTGGAGAATGACTAGAAGGTGCACAAAGGAAAATTCTGGTATGATAGAAATGTTCTATATCTTGATTTGAGTGGTAGTTACAAAGATGTATACATTTGTCAAATCTCTTCAAACTGTATAGTTAAAATTCATGCATTTTATTATATGTAAATTATACCTCAAATTTTCATATGATACAGAATTTTAGAAAAGGAACAAATCCTTTGGTGATCACTGCCATAGGATCAAGTCTATATCCCTTAACATGATCTAATTCCATAAGATATTGAACATCCCTTGGTTCATTTCTCACAATTCCTCCTCACCTTCTACTACTTATTCTAAACTATTTGTAGTTGCAAAAACTGCTATTCTCTTTTTCCCCTGGATCTGTAAACACAATTCTCCCTTTGCTTGAAATTCCTTTTCAATTTTGCATTTGTCACTAAATCCTTGACATCTTTCAGGATCAAATATGTAGTACGTCTGCCAAGAAGCCTCATCCACTCCTGGTCTGTATTAGGTGCTTCCCTTCTTACTCCCAGAGAACCTTAATCTTCTCTCTAGAAAAGCATGTATTGTAATTATAATAATAGTGAACCCCCCCAAAAAATTATAGTGGACTGGGGCCATTTTTGGTATGGGCAAATAGTCCTGCACATATTCAGTAAGCCCTAAATTCAGACTAATTTCTATTCAACATAGTTGAAGTAAATTTCAGCACTCAAAAGTCTTCAAGAAAACTCTTCTACACAGAAATGACTTATAGAGTTGCAAATGATTGAGATTTTATTGGAAAATAACAGTCTGATTTTATGCTATTATTAGTATATTAGTTTATTTACATTGTGGACTAAGTAACTTTCTGTGGATCTAGCCAGACATCATTATGTTGATTCTGTGGGAAAAGGCATTTTACATTCCAAACAAGTGACTCAGAAATCCTGCTCAGTTGAACTATGTGAAATTGCTTATATTCAACATTTTTGACATACAGAAGTGGCAATTTCATATGGTTCAATCTAAATACTTTTGAAATGCAATCCTATTGATAAATTAGAGATTACCTGTATATTCACCTATTGATTTTATATTTAACAGATTAATGATTAATGTACCCTCCAAGATACTAACCATTAAAAAAAAAATCTAACCCTGCACCTTAAGGCTACTGGATATAAATGTTCCATATAAACAGTAAATCACAAGGCTTTAAGCAAAGTTTGTATGGAATGTTAAGGCTTTTTTGGGTCAAACTTATTTTTTCCAACTAATGAGAGATGCAAGAGACATGAGGACTTTGGAATTATTCTTTTTTGAACTGACACTAGAGT
Organism: Xerus rutilus; assembly: GCA_028644305.1. Classification (NCBI taxonomy): domain Eukaryota; kingdom Metazoa; phylum Chordata; class Mammalia; order Rodentia; family Sciuridae; genus Xerus; species Xerus rutilus. The sequence goes on along the minus strand of CM053417.1, from coordinate 71,926,846 downwards.
ACAATGCAGATTCATTTGGCTTTTTTTAAGTTCCAAACTAACCTATTTATTTTGATGATTAATTTCTATAATGGTAACAGCGAACACTTAGTGAGTGCATATTACATGCTGGTAAGTGTTGTCCTAATATTACAACTGCTTTATGAGCAAGGAACTACTATTATCCCTATTTTCACATGAGGAAATTAAAGTTCATATGACTTGTCTATGATTACACAGCTAGTAAGTGGTTGAGTCAGGATTAGAATAATCACATATGAAACTTTGTTTTATTATGAGAGATAATGATTATAAGACAGTAGAGAAGCAAGTACCAAATGAGTCTTTCCTTTTGTTAACAAAACACTCTCATATTTTATTAGGATACTTTATTGTATGACAACTTAGTAGTTGAAGATGGGCAAATAAACTTTTCCTTAAAAATTATTGAACAAAATAGGATAAATAATCTACTTATTTACATGATCAAAATGAGTTTTCTAGACCACAAGTGTTATAGGAGTCTAGTAAAAAGAGAAAATAATTTTGCACTTTGTTAAGACTAATTCCCACAAGAATGTTGACATACAAGGTATCTCAGTATTGGATGCCTAACAATTTAGGAGCAAAACAAAAGTACAGTGTAAATAGGAATATGACAAAATCAGAGATCTATAATAATGAAGTCCAAAGAGGAGTAGCAAACTCAAGTCTAGTTCTGAGCAAGCATCATTAATATGTAAGGACAGTTAGAAATTTGGGGCCAGGCCCTCTGAACCCATGGACACATATAACCTGATATATTACTCAATAGATATTCAGGGAGGAAGAGAGGGGATTCAGAGGCTAACTGAAATTTCATGCCTACATGGTTTCAACAATAATGGTATCAAAATTAAAAGCATTTGTATAATGGAGGACAAGATGGGCTCAGGCTTCAGACATGTCGACTTTAAAGTAAAGGCAGACCTACTATTGAAAACTAGTTGCTTTTTGTGTTTTGTTTGTTTGGTTGTTTTTTCTTTTAATGTTGGCTATGGCTGACTAGGGTCAACCTTTCACTCATTTACTTGTTATTTGCACAGATGGCCCTGCTGAATTTCTTCTTCCCTGATGAAAAGTCATACTCTGATGAGGAAAGTAGGCGTGTTCGTCGCAATAAAAGAAGCAAAAGCAGTGAAGGAGCAGATGGTAAGTCCACTCAGGTGATCCTTTATCACTTCTGAGTTATCTCTTAATAAAAACACCCTTCATCATCTATTGTCCACAGATCCAAGGTCACAGAACATTTCTCCAGCTTAATGTACCAAAAGGTCTTTGACATAGAACTAAAATATAAAAGGATCCTCTCTCCTCCAACTGCAGATACCTTCAGCAATTTCTCAGTGTGCCTGAGAACCAAAGTAGCATTTGTGTCTCTCAGTATCATCCTCCATAAGGGCCTCCTCTGTCCTGGGGACATCCCACATCTTCTAGGGTTACCAAAAAGATTTGGTCATATTTTTGGAATTAACAGAGTGTTTCACCATGCTGGCACTTACATGATTTTTTAATTCTAATAATAATCATATTAATGTTCATACCTGCTACTATGTCCAAATCTAAAGTAAAGCTTCTAGAACTGTCTTTAAGTTCCTTCAGGGTAAGGATTCATTTCTCTGTCTGTAACCTCAGAATCTGGCCTACTTTCTGGCTCATTGTTGGTGTATACAATGTAAGTTGGTGATGTTGACTGTCCCTTCATCAAGGCAGTGTGGTATAATAGTTTCGAGTTAAGTAGCAGTGCGTTCTGTGGGACATAACAAAATGTTGAGCTAGCTCCTGGGCAGAGTCTTTGAATCCTCTTATTTCAAAATTATCATGTGATAGAATGCTACCCCTTTGGCACAGGGCTCATAGAATACATAGCTCTGGGCTGCTGCAAAGCCATCTGGATTCAAAGACAGCATGTGTCTGGCTACATATGCCAATGATATGTGTCTGGAGGGGGTTACCAAGCAATATGATTTTGTAAAGATGAAAATGAGATTTTAAACTGATATTTGTCAATGTGAGTAAGGGCCAGTGGTGGAAGCAGTGGCCCTGCTTCCACCAGCTCCAGAATGTGGGAGCCGTTGAAAAGATGGGGCCAGGACTTTGTCAGTAGAGGCAAGAAGCAGAACTGGATGAAATCTGAAAAAGAACTCAGAATAAAGACCCTGTAATAAAAAGACAGAACAATAAGATAGGTAGGGTTTTCTAGTCAGTGAAGGTGTCAGCAGCAATGGGTCTTTTAATGGAGAACTGGACCAACAGGGCCATACTCTAGAGCAGACAATTTACATACAATTGGATGATCAATTTGAGGTCTAAGAAATGTAATCCAAGCGAAAGGCAACCATTTTTACCAACTCGTAGCCAGTTTTTTAGAAGTCTGTGGCTGAATAGAACCTGGGGACTGACAGTCATTATCCCCTTCATCTCATAATTATCTCACCTTCTGTTGCATGTAGATCACTCCATCTTTGGTTCTTCATCAGAGGCTCTTCCCAGTACCACCAAATCCTTAATAATTCCTGGTTGGTGAGGAAGAGAGATAAGAGTAATATCAGTTTTACAGTGAGCATTGTCTTCCAGCCCTCTCCAAGTGGAAAGTCAAAGGGCTTGTAAGGTTTACCTCTTCATCTAACCTTTCATGTTTTCTCTTTAAGAAGACAATTTCCTCCTCTTCCACAAGTCACTTTATCTAAATCTGGCTACCAACATCTTTAATACTAATCTTCCTTAGAATGTTTATTCTGTCTTGATACAAAACAGCTGCTCTCTCTCTGGTCGAGATCAAATTCTCTCAAAGCCAGCCTCAGCAACGGCAAGGCACTAAGCAGTTCAGTGAGAACCTGTCTCTACATAAAAACACAGAATAGGGCTGGGGATGTGGCTCAGTGGTCGAGTGTTCCTGAGTTCAGTCTCCAGTACCAAAAAAAAAAAAAAAAAGACCAAATTTTTAGCACTTCTTATCTGCTTCCTTCCTGATCTGAATCTCTACATTGTCATTAGACTCTGGTCACTCTGTGCCAATGCCAAGTTTATCATGCCATCCAGGTATTTTTCATTAGAGTATAGCTGGGAGGAATCCAATCACACCTTAAGAGTTAGGGATATAGAATGCCTGAGGGTCCTGGGATTTGATTGGTTGTTTAGCCTTTCACATGAAGGGCTGTGGAACCATTTCTTTAGATGTGCTGTGTTCCCAATGAGTTAAAATGGGATGAGCCAATTCAGATCTCCTCTTCCTTTAAACCATTCATGTTATTGTCCTGAATATATGCTATATTTATTCAATACATTCTTCAAAGATTTATTGAGTAAATTCAGTAGAATAGAAATGCCATAAGAATATTTGTATTTGGTTCACTTTTATATCTCCACTGCCTAGAAAAAGACCTGGCAAATGATAGACCTTCAATGTATTTGGTTCACTTTTATATCTCCACTGCCTAGAAAAAGACCTAGCACATGATAGACCTTCAATAAATATTTCTTGTTACCCTAAGGAGCATTACTTTTAGTGCATAGGCAGACAATAAACAAAGTTGGTGATGATAAGTGCTGTGAAGAAAAATACAGCCAAGAAAAAGGATGAGAGAGTGATGGGATATGCTGTAAGGTGATCAAGGAAGGGCTCTGTGATAAGGGAACATAGGAGAAGAGACCTGAGTGAAATGAAGGTCCAAGCCACATGGATTTCTGGAGAAAGAAGAAACAAAATGCAAAAACTCTGAAGCACAGGAATGATATGTTCCAGAAAGATCAGAGTAAGCAAGAGGGAGAGGGAGGGACATAAGTTCAGAGACCAAAAATGCAACCTATAGCCTTATGAGCCAAAGTAAGGAGTCCAGCCTTTTATTCTGCATCAGATGTGGAACCACTGGAGGACTTTGAACGGAAGAGTGACTGGATTTGACTTGTGTTTCAACAGAATTCTTCTGACCACTTTATTGAAAAGAGGTGCCAGAAGGACAGAAGCAGGGATAGTCTTTAGAGAGAGTAATCTAGGTACAAGATAATGGTGGTTCAGACCAGGGTAGAGGTGGTGTGGGTGGTGAGAAGTGATTGGATTCTGGAGAGATTTTGAAGGAATGGCTGACAGGATTTTCAGATGGATTAGATAAAAGATATGAGAGGCAGAGAAGAATTTAGAATGACCCCAGGGTTTTGAATTTAAGGAACGAAATGAGTAGAATTGCCATTTCTGACATTTGGAAGAAGAAAGGAGGCAAAGTATAAAGGAATATGGGGAAAGAATCAAGAATTTAGTTAGGTCCATTAAATTTGAGGTGCCTATTAGCCAGATGGATATATAAGTTTACATTGTATATCACTGTCTCAAAACAATGAGCTGACTTTTATTCAAATAAAGGACTTCTCATTAAAGAAGTGAGTTTCTGATTGTAAACTGTTCTGAAGAGAGTAAAAGATGGGGATAGTAAATAATAAAGGAGTAAGTAATCCCCCCCCAAAAAAAAAAACTATGCCAAGGAGTTAAGGGAATCTTCCAGGCATTAATTCTAAATCCACAAGTTACTTGATATAATAAAAATTTAGTTGTCCATCTCAAGTTTCATCACAAGTGTCAAAGAAAATACCATTTGTCTTGAAGAGTTAAGAAATAGTTTCAGAAAGAAAACGTTTTTCAAAGGTCAAAAATAGAAACATGTTTAAAAGAGAACAGGAAAAGTCAGTTCTAGTTCCTTGTATGATATTTTTTGTTACCGTCCTTTGATTCCACTTCAATTCCCACACTATTTTATTGATAACAAGCCTTCAAGACACTAACAGAAGGAACACAGAAATGAATAAGGCCTCAGATATACAGCTTAGTAAAGGAGGAGACATTTATAGGTGACAGGTAAGAATGAATCAAAAGTAGGGTGGTAAATTGGGTCCTGGCATTTTACCTAACATGAACCAGTGAATAGAAGACACTCAGACATTTGTCAAATGAACAACTAAACAAACAAATGTGGGGTCTAGATTTTATATCTAAAAACTGTAGTTATCAAACTTAATAATCTCTGCTGGGCACAATGGCACACACCTGTAATTCCAGCAGCTCGGTAGGCTGAGGCAAGAGGATCGCTGGTTCAAAGCCAGCCTCAGCAACAGCCAGGTGCTAAGCAACTCAGTGAGACCCTGTCTCTAATAAAATATAAAATAGGGCTGGGGATGTGGCTCAGTGGTTGAGTACCCCTGAGTCCAATCCTGTACAAACAAAGAAACAAACAAAAAAAACCTTAATAATCTCCACTGACACCTGTGGGAGAAAAATATATCAAATGGTTGACTAACAAAGAAAGGGGAAGAGATATGGTGACCATCAGGAACTTGCATAGGTTCACCAGAATAAATGAGGCTGCAGAAGGCCATTTTCTTCTTTTCAATGGACTATTTATTAAACTAGTTGATGGTAAACATAGCATAGGCAGTCTAACTAGCCTTCACAAAAAAGGTCAGTGGCTATGTCCAGGGTGTATCCAATCTTTCTGACCCACCATTCAAGAATGATTGAATTAATCTCAGTTTCTCCTTTCAAATTACTCTATAAATGAAGGCATTGACCATCTAAGCTGGAGCCCCAAACACAGGGTTAGTTCCCCTCCATTATAAATCTTGACACTTTATAACTTCAACTGTTAGAAAACAAGTGAATTTATACTTCTTTACTACATTAAATTCATGGCTTTTGTCTTGGGTTGGCCAGAATTGATAGTTGCTAATTATATGAGGCCTTTTGGTGATTGTTTTTATGCAAGGAAAACATGATCACTTCATCCTGTGTGCTCAGTCACAACAATTCCAGAAACCTGTACCAAGATTTCCTGCTGAGGTCCATTCTTGTGATGTGTTTCTGAAGTAGTATCAGCTCTAATTGGCTTGCTTGGTCATCTCCTGCAGGCTACTCCATGAAATGTAGAAGATATTCAGGAGGTCATAAGGTCTTGGAATCAGATAACATGAATCTTGAAATCCCAAGAAGGTAGTTTCCATATTTTACAAATATTGTAAAAGCATCTAATCTTTTCCTGTAGAGTATCTTCAAGAGTCAATCAAAATCTTTTTATCTCTCCATACCCACCTGTCTCCAGTGTTTCTTCTGTCCTAGTAAGGAAATTAAAGTGCCACATGGTATAATAGAAAAAGTACTGGACCAAGTTGCAATATATGGATCCCAGTCTTGATGCCCCTGCCACCTTACAACTCATGTGACTTTGGAGAAGTCATATCCCTCTGAGTTTCAGTTTCTTTGTCTATAAAATAGGGATAATTAATGTGGCTTACCTCATGAGGTTGTATTAATCAAAATATTGGAAAATATTAATATGCCAAAGTAGTTCAATAATCAGTAAGTGCTATTGTTACATACTCTTTGGAAAAGGAATATAATAGTATGGTGCCCCAGACATTTGGGGGCACTCATATATTCATTAATTTAAGGTCAACCATTATAATTTCTACACTTATGTTCTCTTTCAGGTAAATTACCTATTTTTGTTCTTACTGGTTGCTATATAAGCCCATAGGAAGAAGACTCCAAGCCTCAAACTGTGGCCTACCTCATCACAACAAATGGTCACACCAGCACATCTCTCTTTGTAGTCTCTTACTCTTTCTGGCTGGCTTATATATGTGTCTCTTTTTAGTATCACTTGGAAATTTTTCTTTATAGTTTTCTTCACTTTTGGACAGATCAAAAAGTTAGTACTCTATTCTACCATTTTAAAAGTATAAGGAGATAAATAAGATTGAAATATATCCTTTGTACCTATTTCTTTAACAATGGAATAGAGGATAGCTACTATTAAATTGATACAATGAACATGAAAGGCTACAGTGTCAAAGAAAATGTGTTCTCTCTGTACAAATGTTAGCTAGAATTAAAAATTGCCCTCATTCTAGTATTGCTCTTCTGTTAATTGCTTTTCAGTGAGACATCACTGGCTATTACCAAATGAAAGAGACTAAAATCATTTTGAGAACTGATAGATTTTTAGTGGCTTGTTCACAATACAATATTAAAGCTTTTGAAAGTTTACCATGTGTGTGGACTTGAGGAGGGATTTTGATTTCAGATGTAGAATTCCCAAGATTGCCTGGGGGTCATGGATGCCAACAGCTTAAGTGCCCACAGAAGATTACTCTAGAAAGTGGCTTTATATCAAATAAGACAATAAGTAAGCCAAAATGTCTTAGCTTGCTTATATTCCAAAATACCTTTCAAAGCCATGCTTTCATTTATGGAACTAACCTTGCAGTAAATGATCTCAGCAGGCCATCAACACTGACACATGGTTAACAAGCATTTTTAGAATACCAAGTAGTTTAGCCATGTATAGTGGCACACTTCCAGAACTCAAGAGACTGAGGCAGGAGGATCACAAGTTTGAGGACAGTCTCAGCAACATAGTGAGACCCTGTCTCAAAATAAAAAATTTAATAGGACTAGGGATGTCTCTCATAGTAAAGCCCCTGGGTTCAATCTCCAGCACCAAAAAAAATAAAATACCAACTATTTTAGAATATCTAGTAAGACATTATGGTAGGCCCTTTAATTGATATAGCTACCAAACTCCTGTTTTTTAGTACCTAAGGCCTAAATTTAACTAGGGATAGAGGTTAGTGAAAGTTTAAGCTGCTTAACAATATTTATGGACTTTTTAGTTACAAAAATAATGCATACTCATTGAACAACATTGCAAGCAACAGCTGGGTGTGATGGCACAGACCTGTTTCACCAGGAAGACTGAGGTGGGTGGATCATTTGTGCTCAGAACATCAGGATCCCCATAGGCAACATAAGGAGACCCTATCAAAAAAGTAAATAAATAAATAAATAAATAAACAATACAGAATCAGGTAAGGTAAAATGGGAATATGCCACCTCAATTATAAAAGTGTCATAAATGTAAGGCATCTTGGCAGAATTCCTTATTTGCCTAAAGGAGATGAGAGACCCAGTTGACCTGAGATTCTCTGAAGGTACTTCCATCCTGTCTCTATTTCAAGTTCCTTCTAGCTGTTTGTTTCTCAGTATTAAGGAAAGTGCTGAACTCAAAGGTAGAAGACATGAATTCTAATCCCAGCCCTGCCATTAGTAGTTATATTAACAATGTGACAATAGGCAAATCTTACTTCACTTCTCTCATCCTAGTTTCTTTAAAAGAGTTACACTAGAATTAGTGATTCTCATCTGTGGTGTAAGAGATTTAAACCCATCTAAGGAGTTTTTTTCAAAGTATACATACCCCTAAAAATTCTGACCTTTCTACATCCCACTAAGGAAACTTTAGTAAGGTAGATACTGTTACTGATGAGAATATATCATATCCCTCAGATGCATTAGGATAAGAAAAAGATGTTGAACTACTGAATAGATGGTCTAATTGTTTCCTTCCAATTGTGATATAATTTTTACTAACTATTCCTGACATCTCTAATATAATGATAATAGCCAGGCTAGTTTTAACCAATCTGATGATGTCTGAATGATTAAATACTCAGGGTTTCAATTTGGATGGTCAATGAGCCTTTTCATTAGCATCCATGAGAAGGATCAGTAAGGATTAAGAGCATGCAAATGGTTTCAAGAAGTGAAGGCTAAGAATCTTAATCTGTTTGCTAAGTAGTGAAGTGTTAGCTCCCTCATGTATGGCTTCTCAAAATATCATAAGCAATTATTGGTGTTGGCTCTGTAGTGTATTACTTATACAACTCTGCCTTACTTTGGATGTTATTTCTTGACCTGCCCAGCCTCTTTCATCTGAAAGCTAAGGAACAGCTGCTTTGTTTTTGTTTTTTATTCACTCATTCATTCAATGAATGTTTATTAAATACTACCTGATTTTGAATCACTGTTTATTGATCACTTCTCCAGACATTAGGGACACGGTGATGAAAAAGATTAGACCTACCCTCATCAAACTCACAATAGATGATTTTAGTGAGAGGTACAGTAGGGTAGGTACATGGTACTATGAGACACATGGTACCTGTTCTACACTTGGGATGTCAGGGAAGGTCTCCTAACGGGTAACTTATAAGCTGCAACATGAAAGATTGCCAGAGTTAGAGAGCCAAATGAATATTAGAGGGAAGAGTGCCTCTGGAAGAGAGAATATACATGTTAAAAGGCTTAAAGTGAGAAGGGAGCTTGACTCATTTAAATAATGGAAGAAGTTTATGGTTCGAGTATGAAGATCTAAAGAGGAAGTGATGATAAATGAACTGGCCAACAGGATTCAAATCATGCTGGACTTGGAATCCATTTTATGGAGCTTAGAAACTATCCTAAAGGCAATGGGGAAGCACAAGATCAATGTCAAAATAGATTATATGGCAGATATCTTTAAATGCTAAATGCACATGTTCTGAACCAGCAATTTCACTTCTATTTTTATATATACTCACACATGGAAAATCTTTTGTCAACAAAGATACTCTTGCTGTACAACTGATAATAGTACAGGATTTGAAATAAATGCCCATTATTTAGGAACTGATTTAATGAATCATAAAAATCTATAACTGGTATTGTTGGTTGCTCTGGGGAAGAAAACTGAATTTGGAGGCTGAGGTGAGAGGGAAATGAATTAATTTCCATGTGTTTTTTTTTTATGGTACCAGGGATTGAACTTAGGGGTACTCAGCCACTGAGCCACATACCCAGCCCTATTTTATTTAGAGACAGGGTCTTACTGAGTTGCTCAGTGGCTCGCCTTTGCTGAGGCTGGCTTTGAATTCGTGGTTCTTGTCTCAGCCTCCCAAAGTGCTGGGATTACAAGCATGTGCCACTGCGCCCAGCTTCCATGTTTTTTAAAAAAATATTTTTAGTTATGGATAGACTCAATATTTTTATTTTGTTCATTTATTTTTATGTGGTGCTAAGGATCAAACCCAGTGCCTCACATGTGCGAGGTAAGCACTCTGCCACTGTGCCACAATCCCGGCCCAATTTCCATATTTTTTGATGCTTAAATTTTTTAACATGTGTATGTTCTACCAATTTAAAATAAAGAAATAGATAAAATTTATTTTAAAATAAAAATAAAATGAGCATGGTTTGTACTTTTCTGCCCATACTGAAACACGTTAGCAACAATTTTATAATATAATCATATTCTGTGCTAATTAGGAGTTAGAAAGATCCATGTATATTGCTGGAGAGGATATAAATTGTTACAATCATTTTGCGTATTAATGCAACTCTAGTAGAATTGAACATTAGGATACACTTAATATAGCATTCACAGGTGGGGGAATCTAACTTACAAAAGTGAGAATACGGAGTTGAGGTCATGTATATAAGGATGTTTATCGTAGCACTGTTGTAGGGGCATAAGAAACGATAACTCTAATACCTATGAGTAAGGAGATGGTCAAATTATGACATAGCCAAACTAGTAAATATTATGCAGCTATTAAAATGAAAGAGAAATCTAAATATGGATCTGAAGAAATATCCATGTTCTATTGCTAGATTTTGAAAAGGCAAATTTCAGAGTGATGTGTATGATTTCATTTTCATTAACAAAGGGAATGATTTTAAATCCCTAAAATGCTAATATATAAATGTAAAAATAGCTGTGGAAAGAAGCATCAAATGGTAATTACCGATTGCTTCAGATGGCAGTTGGGTGAGAAGGGAATAACTATTATGTGATTCTTTATGTAGTTCTGTATTGTCTGTCTTATTACAATAATCATGTGCTACTGTAATATACAAAAATTTAAATAGTAGACAAAATAGGAACAAAAAATGGACTGATGGGGGCATGAGGGAAACAAAGGCAGTCGGGAGGCTGCTAGGACACAACGCAAAGGGAATGATGGTGACAGGATAGCAGCAATGGAGACAGAAGTAGACAGATTTACCTAATAAATGGAAAATAATAGATATGAGGATCATTAGTTATGTTAGGACTTTCTCAGTTCCAAGTGACAGATAAATGGCCTAAACTGGCTTAAGTTTAAAAGCAAGAGGAAGGGGTGGGATTTATTGACTCATTTAACTGCCAAGTCCCCAATGAAGCTGGCTTTAAAACATGGCTTAATCTTGGACTGAAATGATGTCATCAAGACTTTCTCAACGCTTCCTTCCTTTCAGTTGGGCTCATTCTTTAGGCAGGTTCTCCCTAGGATATTCAAAAGATAGCTAGCTACTCAGAGCTCTTAGGTTTGCATCTTCCCAACTTAAACCCAGAGGAAAGAGTGTTCTTCATCCCTCCATGGAACTCAATAAGAAGGATGTTTTTGACAACATTCGGGAGAGCAATTTTAGTAGAAGAGTTGGAGCAGGAGGATTCAAGATTAAACCAAAGTAGGAAATAGCAAAAGGAAAGGGAGGAGGAGAACAGAGTAAGAACTAAAGATTTGTTAAGCTTCTGCTATGCATGAGGCACACACAAAAAAAGTATAATATGATTCCTTAGTTCTGGAACTCAAAGTTTTAATTAAAAGAAAATCTTGTAAATAATTCACAGAGGTGATAAGTAGTAATACAGAAGTATGATAAGATTGCAATGGGAGTATAGAGGAGGGAACCACAGAATGGCCTAATACATTAAATATATCTCTGAGGAGAAATACACAATGGCTGGCACATATTAAGGCATGCATAAGTGAATGAATGAGGTGACATTTGAATTGGATTTTGGAAGACGAATGGGACTTTGATGAGGAGCAGTAGAAAGTTCATTTCTAACAAAAGAATGGCAAGGACAAAGGCTAACCAATCCCCTAGGTTTTCTGACTCTCCTCTTGGCATTGGAGACTTGGAATAAGAGCCGAAAGAAATCAGAGCTGTTGGGCAGAGAAAATGTGACAAGAGCCCAGAATAGCCTGAGGGGGCATATTTTCAAATGCTCCCTCAGGTACTTAATAAATGACCTTTTAATCCAAATTATCTTCACATCTTTCTCACTTTATTATGCCTTGCTTTTACCGTCCATACACATGAGAAATAAATGTTAGCAAAGCAAGCACAATTCTTCCTTGTTACTAAAAGAATATAAGTGACACATAATGGTTGTTAATTTTTTCAGTTAATTCCCTGATCATCTACTTACCAATCCCTGGAACAAGGGAGCAAAATACATTTAGACTCTTGACATAATTTGGAAGCATTAGTTGATCCTACTTTCTTTCTTGTTCAGGACTCTTGGCTCATTTAGAAGACATAGATCCTAAGTTGTTAACATGTTCACAAATGGAGAGAGCTGTTTTTGAAATGGTGAAGAACCAAGGATGGGCCTGCTGTTGTAGCTCAGTGGTAGAGCATTTGCCTAGCACACGTGAGCCCTGGGTTTGATCCTCAGTACCACATAAAATCCATAAATAAAATAAAGGTATTGTGTCCATCCACAACTAAAAAAGAAATTTAAAAATAGAATGAAAAAAACAACAAGTATGCTTTTCTAAAGGCTTATGAATCTTGGCTGCATATTTTACCACTGTTCCAATTATATAGCCCTTTTAATGAACCTCGTATTGTGATGCTTTAGGTTAATTGTTTAGGATCTACCTGAATTCCATGTACTCAGTCAAGAATCTAACCAAACTATGCTTTGTCCCCTGGGTATTAGAAAGAAGGTAGCATTGTGCAGATCTATCCTCCATATAGCAGAACAAGTCATGGGCCTGGCCTACTTCCAGAAAGTTAGTAGTGTCATCTTTATAGATGAAATTCAGCACATCATTATCTTACATTGTGCCAGAAGAGCAAGAAGAAGATTGACTTGGTAATTCACTATGTTTCGATCTTAATCTGTTTAGAAATATGATTTCTTTAAAAGGAAATGGAAAAAGGAATGCGTTTCTTACGATAGCTTCACAGTATCTCCTGAGAGGATGTTCAGTTATTGTAAATACAGCAATTTGATTCTCTCCATGAATTTCAGATAGATTTCATCTCTTTAAAAAAATAAACTACATTGAAATGATCAGATTTTGAAGTATGAAATGCATGCTTCCAGAAATGGAATTTTATATTTCAAGTCACACATTTAAATCTCTATTTTGTTCAAAAGAAAAAAAAATCTTCACATGAGTCTTAGAGAAATTGGTTTGTGTGGTATGTTATTTTTACAAGTCATCTCTAAAGCTCTTTAAAAATATAAGTTTACATTGTATCCTATTTAAAGGAGAAAGGCATATTTGTGGTGCAAATATTTTATCTCAGAGGTCATGTTCAAGTGTCAGTTCTGCATTTCAAATATAATCTGCTTTCCCCACCCCTTTAACAATATGCAAAATCCAGAAGCTATCAAAAACAAGGTGCAGGTTTAGTGCAATAAAGCATCCCAGTGTGTGAATAAAGCATATATACAAGAAAGAAAACGATCAGCAGATATCAGCAAATAACTTTTCTGACCCTTAGTTTCTCTTTGAGATAGCTTGGGATAAGGAAAGAGCATAGAATTTAACACCACATAGATCTGATTTCAAACCTAAGCTCTACTTTTAGTGGTTTGGCCTTGGTCAAGTCATATGATATCTCTCAGCTTAAGTTTTCTCATTATATTAAGACAAGGTACTCAATAATCAATGATCATTAGTATCAACTGTAAAATAAGAATAGTATCAACATATATACTTTTTAGGTTGTGCATAGAATAAATGAGAATAAGTTTTGTTTCAAAATGTCACAGTCTCTTAGCCACTTGATAAAAAGCTATCCTGCTTTTCTCACAGAATTGTGATCATCAAAAGAGATAATAA
>CM053417.1:71872774-71913015 GCA_028644305.1 Xerus rutilus | reverse complement strand
GCATATAAAGATGTTTAATATGAAGAATGTAATCTGCTTATAATTTTGTGCAAAGTTAGAAAAATTATGATTGTAACAATTTTTTTCTATTTGCCTCAACAAATGTTTTCAGTGAATAGTGTGTACAGCTTCTGATAATTTGTTTTTTTCTGTTATGTTTGCTAACATGTATTAAAATGCAACTTTTGGGAAAAAAATAGAATAAAAAAAAATTCAAAAAAAAAAGAGATAATAAATTCTTAAACACTTAGAAAAATATGAAGTGGTGCTCAAGATTAAGGTGGATTCTTTATTTTAAATAAAGCTTGTCTTAAGAGTTTTCTTTTACTTCTCCCTCCAGTGAATTAAAAATTAAAGAATAAAAATCTGATTTCACAGGCTAGGGATGTCGTTCAGTGGTAGAGCACATACCTAGCATGTGTAAAGCCATGGGTTTGATCCCCAGCACTAAAAAACAAAACAAAAAAGAATTGGAAAAATGAAGAATTAGATATCACTATCTGCTCTTACTATTGATAATTTGTTACCTCTGATTTTGTCCATCATGCAGAATGTTAAGTTTAGAAAATAAAATATAATTATTTTGGCATTCTCTAGTTATTCACAAGTTTTTTTTTATCTGCAACCACAAACATTCCAAACACTGACTAGAATCCCAAAGGTAAGAGAACAGAAAAATTCTATGCTCTGTAAACAAATTCTCTACTCCAATGACAAATACTCCACCCCAATGACAAAGAAATGGCATCACTCTCACAAAGTCAATTGGGGTAGTGTTTTATATAGAAAATAATAGCTACTTACTAATGTAATGAGCATGTCTGTCAAGCAATTGGAGTGGGAGAAGGGGTCTACTAGATGTAAGAAAACTGATACTCTAAGAATATACACTTAGTAATATGAAGAACAAAAATATTCTAAAATCATAAAACTAGAAAAGTGAAGTGATTTGGGACCATTGATGTAGGAGTTCCCTTATATATCTTGGTAGATGCTGAGAACATCTCACTGTATGACCCATTATGCAGTGTGGGATTTTCTTTCTTCTTTCTTTCTTTACCTTTTTCTTTTATTTTCCTTGTTCTGGTATTGAACTCAGGGGTAATTTGCTACTGTGCTACATCCCCAGCCCCCTTTTTATTTTTCAAATTTTGAGAGAATGTCTCACTAAGTTGCTTAGGGCCTCACTAAGTTAGTTGCTGTTGCTGGCCTCGAACTTGTGATCCTCCTGTTTCAGCTTCCAGAATCACTGGAACTGCAGGCATGTACCACTGCACCCCTACAGTATGGTGACTCTTAGTCCTCAGTTAGACAGCTATATCTCGTATGACAAAACAGGAAAGTCTTAAAACATTTTATAAAGATTTGTGTCAGATTTCAAAGTTTGCTGTTAATAATTTGCTTTAGTTACCCAGAAAACTCATTTCTATGAACCTCTTACAGGTATCAAGTAAGTGAAGTATTAAAATGTGTATAACTAGGTGAGTACTATAGAACATTATAATTAGAAATCTGAGCTATAGCTTTTAAGCCAACTCTACTAGAAGCTATCTTAAAGATTATGTAACACATTCTAAAATATTTCATAAGGATTTTGAAAATTTGGGTAATGACCAAATATGCTAAACATGAAAATGAACCAAGATACAATTTAATAATTTCTTATGCCAGATGTATATCAGAAATCTTATAGGACCTTAAGAATACCATTTATGAATATAAATTATTGGTCAAAACTGTATATGCAAATATTGAAGATTGGATTGAATATGAGCTGAGTCGGAGAGTTTGCCCACTTAATATTCCTCTAACTTAGAGTTAGTCAACTCCTGTGTCATTTCACAGAGTACTGTAAGGGTCCAGTGAAATGATGTCTGTGCAAATGATATGCAAACTGTAAAGTGATGTGCAAATGTAAAATGTTATTTCTCCTAAAAGTTGGATATAGGAAAAAAGGGTTTATAAGAGTTAATTAGCAGTGGCTCAGGAGGCTGAGGCAGGAGGATAATACACAGTTTGGATAACATTCACATGTGGTCCCTAGAGATCTGTACATTTTTCTAGCACGCTGGCTATAACTAGGCCTTTTTTCCTGTTAAAAAATCTATCAGAATACAAATGAGAGTTATGCTATTATAGAAATAATATTATATCTATTCTAGTTTTTATTTAAGTAAATTATTGCAGTTATAAATCGCTGCAGCAGTAAAATTGCCTTCATTTTCACATTTAGGGACATGGGTTCAAGTTGTGGGTTTGCCACTTATTTCCTGTGAATCTTTGAGCATGCTTCTTAATCTCTCAACCTTGGATTCTATAAAATGGCAATAATAGTAATATCTACTTCCCTGGATTTCTGTGGGAATTAAATGGCATGTTATTTAGAGTTCTCAAAGTGCAAAATCCTGGGAAAATCTGAGTTCTGTATTCCCAAATGTACCTGTATATTTCTCCTTTCACTCATTGCCAGCCCATTGCCTTAGGCTTTGAACTACCTATTGCTTTGTCTCCTTCCTGATCTTAAATTCCTCAGCTCTTTTTCCTTTGGAATTATTCCCTTGTAGTTGATCCATCTAACAGGCTGAGATTCACATTGTTTCCCTTAGAACCAGCTAGGCTAAGTCCTAACTCCTGGAAGTTTTTCTTATTGTGGCCATGGTGATGAATTTAAATGTAGTCTGGAACATTAGAAAATAAAACCTCCTTATTTCAGAATTTTAAATCTTTCCCCCACTCCCAGAAGATGCCCCCCCCTGCACACACACACAGACACTCCAAAAATCAGGCTTTTTGGCCCTGATGGTACCTCCAGTATATCCCCTCACATAGCTCACTACAGAAAGACAGCCAAGGGGATGCAGAAGAAAGAGATTGACCACCAAAAATAAGCAAGAGCTGGGTGCAGTGGCACATGCCTGTAAGCCCAGTGGCTTGGGAGGCTGAAGCAGGAAGATCATGAATTCAAAGCCAGCCTCAGCAAAATTGAGGCACTAAGCAACTCAGTGAGGCCTTGTCTCTAAAGAAAACGAAAAGGGCTGAGGATATGGCTCAGTGGTTAATCACCCCTGGGCTTAATCCCTGGTACCAAATATTTTTTAAAAAAGAAAAGGATGAATGGTCTATGGAAGACAGGACTCATGTTCTGTAGATGACTGAATAATTTAGCCTAGGATTTGTTAGCTTTCTCAAATTTTGTATAGGAACCCTCAATAGTAGGACCTGGCTATACCCTGTGATGCTGTTCCAAGCTCTGAACTTACATGTTCCATCCCAATAGAGCAATAATGATTGCAAAACTAGAAGCAAGATACAGTGTTTCTTGGGTCACCAAAAGCAGCTGTACCCCTCCAAGTTGCTTGCCCTGTTGGTTCCAATGCTGAAACTTCCTTTTGTTTATTTGTATTACCTTCTCACTAGTCCATCAAATAGTTCTCTCAGTTGGGAAAGAATTGTGAATTTCTAGGTCTCAACATAAAAGAAATTATTCTATGTATATAACAAGAGACTTATGCAAGAATATACAGTATCAAAAATCTAACAACTGAAATGTCCATCAGCAGGATAGTGTATGGATAAATTGTGACATATTCATATAACCGACTAGATAAACAGCCATCAAACCAATTGGATGTGGATTAATCTTACCAGTATACTTTTCTATGAGTATGTGTGGAGCTAGTAACAAACTTAGAGCCTTGTATGTTCTAGGCAACTGCTTTACCACCAAACTACATTCCCAGACCTTACTAGTATAAATTTAAGCTTATAAAAAGTAAGTCCCTTTGAATTGGGAGTATAGCCTCAGTGGTACAGTACCTGCTTGACATGCACAAGGCCCAGGAATCCATACCTATCACTGCAAAAAAAAAAATTCACCAAATTATGTATATATTGGATGCTTTTGAGAAATAAGTCATCTTGGACCTATAATAAAGACAAATCTAATTTAATATTAAAGATAAGTTCCAAAATATTAAATATATCACAGTAAACAAAATTACAACAAAGTTTTTAAAATATTTTTATTAATGTTTATTTATTAATATATAAATATGTATACATTAATGTATTATTGTATATTTATATAATGTATATTTATTTTATTAATGTATATGTATTACATATTAATGTAATAGGATTATATGAAAAGGAAATCAAGGAAATGATAAACATGGGGTTATGAACCAAGTTTATCTTGGGTGGGGAAGAAGTAAAGAGATAAAAGTCGTATTTAAGATTTTGACAAAAGGGGTTGGAACCGTGGCTCAGTGGTAGAGCACTTGTGTAGCATGTGTGAGGCACTGGGTTCTATCCTCAGCACCACTTACAAATAAATAAAAAATAAAGGGGCATCAACAACTTAAAAAAAATTAAAATAAAAAGGTTTTGACCAAGTCTTAGCTTTTCGTTTGGGTGATTGGTTCCTGGTTATTTATTACATTGTTTTTTAACATGAAATAAAATGGCTATACATCAATCAAACTGAACTGAGATATGCTGTAAATGTGAAATACATAACAGATTTCAAAGACCCCATATCCCAAAAAGCAGTGCAAAACATCTCATTAATATGTATCTATGTAGCCAGGTGCAGTGGTGCATGCTTATAATCCCAGCAACTCAGAAAGCTGAGACAGAAGGATAGCAAGTTCAAAGCCAGCCTCAGCAACTTAGTGATGCCGTTAGCAAGTTAATGAGATTCTGTCTCAAAATGAAAAAGGGCTGGGGAAGTAGCTCAGTGGTAATGTGTGCTGGATTAAATCCCCAGTACAAAAATTTTATATACATATATATAATTAAAATATTTTAGATTTATTGGGTTAAATGAAATGTAATATTAAAATTAATTTCACCTGATTCTTTTTATTTTTAATATAGCTAATAGAAAAAGTTTAATTATAGATGTGGTACAAATTTGTGACTTACATTATATTCGTATTCCACAGTGGTGATACAGGTTGAGCATCTCTAACCCAAAAAACTGAGATCCAAAATTCTCCAGTATTTGAAACTTTTTGAACATCTATATGGTGCCACAAATCTAATGACTCAGTGTACTCTAACATAATTTCAGCCACAAAATTATAAAATACTGTATAAAATTATCTTCAGGTTTTTTTTGTATGAACTGTATATGAAACAAATGAATTTTATGTTTAGATTCCAGTCCAATCCCCAAGATATCTCATTATGTGTATGCAGATATTCCAAGATCTGAAAAAATCCAAAATGTGAAATGCTTCTGGTCCCAAGCATTTCACACAAGGAATATTCAACTTGCATGAGAATTCTATAGCACTGCTCTTTATATGTAATTCCAGTTATTTTCAGAGTTAAAGCTATTTAGCTTGTCTTTTTAGGCTCAATAATTCTAATTTATTTTATTTTGGGGCTTCCACAGCTTTAATTGAAAAATTTAATGAATACAAAAGTAATACATGCTCCTTCTAAAACATAATTAAGTATTAGAGAAATTTATGATATAACAGAGAGAAAGTAGCACTGTGATATCAGTTCCCAGACATGGGCACTATTAACAATAAGTAGATTTTCTAGGTGTGTGTGTTTATAAGGTATTAGAATCTGAGTATCAGAGTTGTCCCTGTTCTATCTTGCTTTCTCTGATACCAGAGAAGCAATGGTCATGAATAAATGTTTGTGTCAAGCAGAGAGCTAAAGTAGTGATTCCCACCTTTGGAGTTACAATACTCTATGATTAGTTGGAGTTTAGATTTCTTTTCCTGGCCTAATCTCTCCCCCTCCCCCTACAAAGTGCCATTTGGCATATGTTTATACTAAAGCTAAAAAACTGAAATTAATGTTTGAAGAATTTCCCAATACCCCTTGGAAAAAATTCAGAGACTCAATGCCATATTGTAAAACCAGAACTAAGAATTACTGTTTCAGCATATTGATCTCCTACAAAGTACCTGATCATTTCTCCCAGTGGGTATAAAACAGGCTTCTGATGAGAGTATAATGATTTGGAGAAAACAAGATGCATCCATTTCTCTTCAGTCATAGGTTTCTTTCTATTCTTAGGAAGTCATTTAATGGAGTTAGCTGTAAGGGGTGGGGGGTAAAAAAGAATCCAAAGGTCAAATTTGGATTATGTGTTAGAACTTGAAAATTCTTTCCAAATTGCCTGAGGCCCTGTATCAAAATCATTAACAGAGAAATAGCTATTTATTTCAAGCCTTGGGCTAAGTGCCATGAAAATTACAGAAGCTATTTTTTTGTTCACATTATTGATTGACAAATTTAAAGATTTTTGGATACATTTGTTGGAATAGTCACCAAAGAGTTTGTCATTTTTTCCTTGTTTTCCTTTCAGTGAAATGAATTCTTTATTCAGCATCATATTCTCGGGAAAGATACCAGCGGATTTTTTTTTTAAATTCTTTATTTTGTTTATTTATTTTTATGCAGTGCTGAGGATCGAACCCAGTGCCTCATGCATGTGAGCACTCTACCACTGAGCCACAATCCCAACCCACCAGAGGATTTTTAAATGATATTCTATATGATCTTAGTCCCTGCACTGGTTGAGACCTACAAGATAAAAATAAACACAAACTGTTCTCTTACTGCTATTCTAATTAGAATCTTTTTCCTTTCCCTTTAAGGAAATTCAGGCCTGAGCTAGGCATTCCAAGCAAGGCTTTTTCTGAAACTAAGTCATTGTTCAAGGCCATCCTATCAACCCTCAAGTCTGTTATAATTTTTCTTCTAAATCTAACCCTATTTACTCTTCAACACTAGTTTGTCTGTTTCTCTACTGGTCATTCATTTGTCTTACCTTCTCCTCCTCTCAGACTGGCAGTTCCTAGAGGTAAGAGGTCTAATTCCAAAGTAGTATAATATACATGTTCCAGAAAATACTTAACAGAATTGTTGTCAAGAACCCATTTGTGGGGCTGGGGTTGTGGCTCAGTGGTAGAGTGCTTGCCTAGCATGTGTGAGGCACTGTGTTCAATTCTCAGCACTGCATATAAATAAATGAATAAAATAAAGGTCCATCAATATCTAAAATTTTTTTTAAAAAGAAGCCATTTGCACCAAGCCCTTCATAGGTTTATTTTATGCTAATCATGCTTTTCATTAAGCCATGCATATACATTACATGGTAAACTTGTTCAGAGAATACAGAAAGATAAATTGGAGTTAGAAACAAATAGTCTACAAAAATCTTAGTTATCAATGGCCCTTTTATATATTTACATGATTTTTGTTTGTTTCTGCTGTGTAAAAATGTGTCCTGTTTATAAAGTATTGTGTGATCTTATTAAACAGAATGATAGGTTAAACAGAGCATTGGGGTGGAAAAACAAGGTTATTGACAAGATCAGTATATCTAAAATATATCATGACTAGCATGTGTGTAGTCCTGTGTTAGATCCCCAACAGTACAAAAACAGAAGAGGAAGCATATCAGAAAGTGCTTTGTAAATTAACTGTATAAATATGAGGTTCTTCAGATATGATTATGTTTGCAGATATAATATTCAAAAGAACCTTCATTTTCTGCTAGTTTCCCTTGTAGTTTGGAGACATAGACACAAACTGCTTTGGCCTTTGTCAGTATAGTCAAAAATTCCAACCTTTACAGAAAATGTATTTCATTTTTTAAAAATATTATCTTACTTTAATCTTTCTTAAAAATTAAAACTTTTACTAAAATAACTAAACATAAAAATATTATTACATATAAACACATAGCAGAATTATAAGGCACATAAAATACTTCTCTCACTAATTATAATGGTGAATGTTATAATCTTTATTGTTTTCTTTTTAGCCTTTTGGGATTGGGTAATAAATTTGTATATTTATGGGGTAGAGTGTGACATTTTGATCTATATATATACATTAAAGAAAGATTCAGTCAAGCTGATTAATATATCTATCATACCAACTTACCATTTTTGTGGTGAAAATGTTAAAAATCTATTTTAGCAGTTTTGAAACATACAACACACTATTATTAACTGTGCTGACTATACAGTATTAATACAGATCACTAAAATTTATTCCTCCAGTGTAACTGAAACTTTGATTGACATCTTTTCTCTCTCTCCCTTTCCTCCAGACTCTGATAACTATCCTTTTTTTCTTTGTTTCTATGAATTCCACGTTTTTTAATTTCCTCATGTAAGTGAGGTCACACAGTATTTATCTTTCTGTGCCTGTCTTATGTGACTAGCATCATGGCCTCCAGTTCCATCCATTTTATCATTAATGTCATAATTTCCTTCTTTTTTGAAGCTATACAGTATTTTCATGTATGTGTGTGTGTGTGTGTACCACACTTTCTTTATCCATTCTAATATCTTTCATTTAACATTTAAGTTGTTCCCAGATCTTAGCTACTGTAAGTAGTGCTGAAATGAGCATGGGGATACACATATCTCTTGAACATACCAATTTTAATTTCATTGATTGCATATCCAGAAGTGGATAGCATATGTTAATTATATGTTTAGGTTTTTGTTTTGTTTTATTGTGGTACCTGGAATTGAACCCAGGGCCTCACATGTGCTACCATTTAGATACATCCTCGGTCTTCACTTTTTATTTTACTTAGAGACAGGGTCTCAAGTTGGATAGGCTGGCCTTGAACTTGTAGTCCTCCTGCCTCAGGCTCCTGAGTAGCTGGGATTACAGGCATGTGCTACCATGCCTGGTTCATATTGGTAGTTTTATAAGGAACTTCCAATATTGGAAAATATTCCAAAATATCTGCACTAATTTGCATCCTCACCAATAGCATATAAGAATGCCCTTTTTTCCATATCCTTGCCAACACTCAGTATTTCTATTTTTGAAAATGACCATTCTAACAGGTGTGAGGTAATTTTCTTATGGTTTTAATTTGCATTGCCCTGATAATTAGAGATGTCAAACATTTTTTTTTATCTGTTGGCCATTTGTATGTCTTCTTTTGAGAAATGTCTATTCAGATCCTTTGGCCATTTTTCAATTGGGTTATTTGTTTTCTTGCTGCTGAGTTGTTAGAGTTCCTTATATATTTTGGATATTAGCCCCTTATCAGATGTGTAGTTTGCAAATATTTTCTCCCAATCTGTGGGTTGTCTCTTCACTCCATTGTTTCATTTGCTGTGCAGAAGTTTTTACTTTGATATGGTCCCATTTGCCTATTTTTGCTTTAGTTGGCTGTGCTTTTGGAGTCTAGCACAAGAAATCAGTTTTATTGGGATATAATTAACATGCCATATACTTCACCCATTTAATGTGTCAATTCATGGTTTATAGTATAGTCTGAGAGTTGTACAACCATCATCATAATCAATTAGACACCATTTTCATCAGTTCAAAAAGAAAACCTTTCACTATCATCCCCTAACTCCCACATTCCCTTCCCCAGCCCAAGGCAACCACTAGTCTAGTCTACTTTTTATGTCAATAAATTTGCCTATTCTGGACGTTTCATGTCAATGGACATAATATGTGGTCTTTTGTGCCTGGCTTCTTTCTCTCATCATGTTTTCAAGGTTCTTCCATGTTGTAAAATATATTAATACTTAATTCATTTTTTGTTGTGGTAGAATATGTATAACAGAATTTGTCATTTTAACCATTTAAGTGTACAATTCAACAATATTAAGTACTTTCATAATGTTTTGCAATCATCACTACTATTCATTTTAAGGTTTTTTTCCTCTTCCCAATCAGAAATTCTGTCTCCATCAAATAGTGACTCCTCTTAGCCCCTTCCCCCTAGCTTTTCTTTTCTACTTTCTATGCCTATGACTTTGCCTATTCTAGATACCTAAATAACCAAAATTATATCATATTTATCCTTTTGTGTTGACTTATTTCATTTAGCATATGTTCAAATTCATCCACGTTATGGCATGCATCAGTACTTCACTCTTTTCATGACTGAATAATATTCTACTTACAAATATACTATATGTTATCCATTTTATCTGTTTATTAATTTATAGACACTTGGGTTATTTCCACTTTGGGCTGTTAGGAATAATCCAATAATGAACATCTGAGTAAAGGCTTTTTGCAAAAATATGTTTTCATTTCTTTTAGAGGGTTTAACCCAAGGGTTCTTAACCATGGAGCCACATCCCCAGCCCTTTTTTTAAATTTTGAGACAGGATCTCATAAGTTGCTTAGGGCCTTGCTAAGTTGCTGAGCCTGGTCTCAAACTGGCAATCCTTCTGCTGCAGCCTCCCAAGTTGCTGGAATTATTAAGTGTGGGTGGCACACAACTCATTGTAGTTTTGATTTACATTTCCCTGATGAGTAATAATGTCAAGCATGTTTTCATGTACTTATCAACTAAAATGTCTATTCATATCCTTTGCCTAGTTTTCAAGTGGGTTATTTGTCTTTTATTATTGAGTTATTTAAATAATCTAGGTCCAGTCATTTATAAGATATATGATTTGCAAATATTTTTTCCTATTCTGTGGGTAGTATTTTTACTTTCTTATTGGTATCATTTGCAGCACAGAAGTTTTCAATTTTGATGAAGTCTAACTTTTTTATTTTCTTTTGTCACTCATAATCCTCATTTTTTAATTGTTTCTATTATAACTTTAAAAAGTCTAGGTGTGTTTTTAACTCTCCGTGTGATTTGATGTTCAGTCACGACTCAAGTGGCTCTGTGATTTTATGGTGATTTTAGAGATCCATAGCTTCTTTGACAATGGTATTCTAGCTCTGCTATCTTAGTTTCTCTCTTATCTGACTCCCTGCTGAAAATGGAGTCAACATTTTCTCTCCTTGACCCTTCTGTAAGAACCATTCCTTCCTGTCTTGCAGTTGGCAGGGGTGGAAAAGATTATATAGGTATATCTAATGCTTTAATGTCTAACCAACCTATATATGGTCTATTTAATAATCAATTGAATTTTGCCTATGGAGATGTATTATAGTAAGTATTCTATAATATTTTGCTATGATGTTAGCTGTTAGGCCCTACCAACCTGTGTAGTGCTTTTTCTGAATAGCTTGGTTACAAAATAACTCAGCAATAGAATTTGTCTGAGCTGAATACTAGAAGAGATCAATTTTCTGCCAGAACAAAACTGTTACACATTTAAATCAAAATCCTTAGATGACCTCTAGTGTTTCTTTCAGTCATGAAATTATATTAGTTTTAAATGGTTAAAATGTTTTCATAAAAACTACTTACCATATCTAATTCATCTAGTTGGTGCCATAAGCCAAAGGCTATAATAAAGGCCTCAAGCTATGACTTAAAAATAACTATCATCTCTTACATTCCATACAATGTGGTAGGCATTCTAATCTTCAAGTCATTTCTATACATGAAGCAGGGGTTATTCTCAATTTTTTAATATTTTTTAATGTCTTTATTTTGTTTTATTTATTTTTTATGTGGTGCTGAGGATTGAACCCAGTGCCTCACATGTGCAAGGCAAGTGCTCTGCCATTGAGCCACAACCCCAGCCCCGGTAATTCTCATTTTACATATAAACTCAGACAACACCTTCAGAGATGTTAAATAATTCAAGCAGAGGACAGGTGGTAAGAAAATGTAAGGGCAGAAATAAAGTCTTCCTTATCTTATATTGTCCCTTTTTGCAAGTGTTCATTTTGTGTTTCTGACATTTCCAGACTTGATCTCAATTTAAAAGTATTCATGATACCCTTGTCTTGCCTGAGTCTTGAGCAGACTAGGCCTTCTTTAGAGTTACTTGTCTGGAAGACTTTTCTATCTATAAACATCCCAGTTGAGTTTGGGGGCAGAAACTTACTTTACTGTCTCTTGGTGGAAGGGACTTAGAGTGCATTTTTGGTGAAAGTTTAGAATCTTAGTAAAACAACCAGACAGACCCACTCCCAACCAACTGTCTTGGTGATGTACATCTCTATCACTAGATTATTTGAGGTTGGTACAATAGGATATTATTGGTAACATTATAAGTATCATTATGTTATGACTCATAATTTGGGCTCAGTTTCCCCATTCCTATGACAGAAAAATGATCTCGCACTATGGAAGCAAACCTGTATTACAGGATGGAACAGAACTGAGTTGGGAAATATTTAGTTTGCATTGCAAAAAATTGTTTGATTTTTATTTTTTTGCTTTGAGCATCCTGGGCTTCTATTATGGAAGCTAGAGACAATGAGTAATTATAAATATCAAGATGAGATGACCATATCATTCTTTTTCTGTTCCAAGTGAATGATGGCTCTTTGTGCCATAGCTGTAACATACATAACTACAAGGATTGAATAAAAGCCATGAGCAAAGCAGGAAGCAGTCATTACATGGTCAAGTGGGAGAAACATCAATTAAATACAGGCACAATTGTTAGAGGTCAATCACTTTTTCTGGAAACATTTTCAGACTTATTGAGCACCAACTTTATGCCCTCACTTTATGTATTGTGTGCCATTGCATTCTTACAACAATCCTATGAAGTCAGTATTATTATTTTCATTTTACAAATGAGCAGACTATACACTATGGCTCAGAAAGTTTAAGTAAGTTGCACAAGGCCACACAACTAGTTAGTGCCAGATGTTGAGATCAATACAAGGTTTGCTTTTTTGGCTTTTTTTTCCCTTTTGGTTGTTCTTTTATTTTGTTTTGTTTTGTTTTTTTCTCACTCTAAAGCTCTTTCAACAATACCGCCTCCAAATGACTTAGCCTGGTCATGGTCAAATATTTGCTTTTTTTCTTATAATATCCAGCATTATAATCAGCCTGGTACTAGTAATACAGCAGCATTTGAAGTGTATTGGTTGCAAGGAGAAGGGATAGTTTAAGTGCCAGAAAATGGTATCTAAGACAAGGGTTATCAAGTGAAGATATGTGTCTCTTTCCCCAAATCACTTGAAACTGTAGCTTTATACCAACAATCCCAACAAGTAATGTTGCTGATACTTAGAGTTAAGAGTATGAATGTGGGGAAAATGATACTGCTGATAATTTGAGTCTTACAGCATCTGCTATTGCAGCCCCCCAAGGGACTCTACTCCCACCAGTCTTGCTTTTTCTTGACAGTAATTGTGAATGTCAAATGTTGTTTTAAGCACAAGGAGCCAAAGTCTCCTACCACTTACATCTATTCCCCCAAGAAACAAAAAGAGCTTTACAACACCACAAAGGAGCGTTGTATAGAAAGAGAATTTGGGTCATACCAAGAATGATCAGTTTAACATTCCACAAATTTCCAGTGAAATTGGGAAAGGCATCTTGCTTGCCTTTCCATAAGCCTAGTAAATCTCCATCTCTCTGAGTTTTTCTATATGCTCTTTCATTATGATTTCTTTTTTAAATCACTACTGTCAGAATCCCCCTAATATATCCCTGAAAAATCTATTTGTGTGCCCTGCTGATTTTTTCTTAATAAATAAAAGAGAAGCACTTTCGTTTTCACCAAGATGGAGAAAACCTATTCTTTCTAGGTCCTCTCTCACACAACTAAAATGCTCTGGATATAACACAAAAAGCAATGCTCTGAAAAGTGGAAAGAAGAAGGCAGGCTGCCTGGGGACTTGAGGAACAATGCAGTGGTGGGCTCCCTGAGTTTCCTTTTGCTCCCATATAATGAAGAGAGGGCAGTACAGAAATCTCTAACCCATAATTGCCAATAGGCACAGGAAAAAAAAAAACCTAAGAACAATCTATTTCCCATATCCAATGGAAAGATGGAAAGCAGGTAAAGGGTCATCTTACAACAGAAAACTTTTTGACAATACTTGCCCTACTCCAGGCAAACACTTCCTCACCACCCTGCAGTTTCAGTGGTACCAGGCCAAAAGTTAATCTTCTTCTCCATTCCTCCCTATAAGAGCAGATAGATTGTTTCTATTCCATTGCCAGGGTAGTATTGGCAGGACTGAGCAGAGAGCTGAACTTCCTCCCCTATCAGGCAGAAGCAAATGGTGTACCTATTTTGCCAGAGTAGTGTTAGGTCCAGTGGATAGCTAAGCTCCACACCCATCAAGCACCAAGTGAAGTCAATGATTCTGCACAAGGCAAGGCTATTTCAGTGGAGTGCAATAGACAGGGTGCACTGAGCTTCTGTCCCTACCCAGCATCAAAAAGACTAAATAAGGAGTACATGCCAAAGCGTGTAAGCACCCTACTTTTTTCCACCCCTGGTCTCAGGCCTAGTGAGAAACTTGACCTTCACACTTAGTTGTCAGTAAGGAGACTGAGAGGCAACACGAACCAAGGCAAGTCAACACTTCTATCCCCACTGCCCTGGTATCATCCAGGCCCAGTGGGAAAATGACCCTCCACCCCCAGTCAGCATCAGTAATGTTCAGCAAAATGATAAAAGTAGTCAGTACTCTGCTTCTCCTCCCATACTCTGGTGTCACCAAGGCCCAGCTGGGAGCTGAGTTTATACCTCCATTCAGAGGATATAGAAACCAGAAGCCTTCCGGGTCTTTGCCCCACTTTCACTGGGATAATGTCAGCATGGCCATGGGGTTGTTGAATTTTCACTCCACTGATTTGCAAGAAGGAAATTGACATGACCCATTGTTGCCTGGGTCATGTCAGCAGGGCACAGCAAAAAACTAAACATACCTGACCCTCACATTATACCTCACACAGAGACTACTTGCTTGAAAAAGAAGAGAGGATAGAGAGTTTCATAATATAGTGGTCCACAAGCTCAATATTATAGTTAAAATCAGTCATGTATCAGAAAAGACAGTCAGTAGACACCAGTAACAAGATGTGTATCAGACTTTATCTGACAAGAGTTATAAAAAAATGATAAAAGTGATATAACAAACCATTATAGACTCTCTTGAAATAAAGACCTACAAAATCTCAGCAAAGAAATAGAAGTTATAAAAGAAGCAGTTTGAAATTATAAAGCTAAAAAATGTAACTGAAATTTAAAAAGCCAATGGATGGGCTCAGTCGTAAAGTAGAGATAACAGAAGATACAATCAGTGAACTTAAGGACAGATCAATAGAATTTATTCATTCTGAGCAACAAAAAGAAAATAGAGTGGAAAAAATGTACAGAGCCTCAGGGAACCCAAGAGATAGTAACAAAAGATCCAGCATTCATATCATCAGTGTCAAAAAGGAGAGAAGAGTACAGATACTTGAAAAAGTAATGGCTGACTTGGAAAGAAATATGCACATGGATAAACTTTAAGGACATTATGCAAAGTGAAATAAGCCAGTCATAAAAAGACTATATGATTCCACTTATATGAGGTACCTAGAGTAGTCAAATGCATAAAGTAGAATGATGATTGACAGAGACTTGGGCTAGCGGGGATGGGGAATTGTTTAGTTTGTTTTGCCAAACGAAACAAGTTTAGGAGACTGGATACACAACAATGTACTTAACACTACTGAACTATACATATAAGGATGGTAAATTTTATGACTATTTTATCACAATTAAATATTGTTTAATTTTTTTAGGAAGTAATGCCTGAGGGATGCAGATGTGGCTCAGTGATAGAGTGCCTGCCTAGCATTTGAAAAACCCTGGGTTTAATTCCCAGTACACATACACAAAAAGTAATTCCAGAAAACTTCCCAAATTTCACAGAATACACAGATTCAATTAACTGAATGAGTCCCACATATAATAAACACAAATAAATTCATGCCAAGACACATCATAATTAAACTTTTGAAGACTAAAGATAATGAAAATTTTTGAAATCACCCAGTATAAAAATGATGCATTGCTTGTGGAAGAATATCAATTTGACTATCAACATATTTCTTATCTAAAAGTATATAGGCCAAAAGGAAATGGTATATATTTCAAGACCTAAAAGTAAACAGCTGCCAATTGCAGATTCTATACCCAGAGAATTTCTTCAGAAATTAAGGGAATATAAAGGAAATTTCATATGAAGAAACCTATGAATATTTCTTGTTAGCAAATCTACACTTAAAGATTGTCTACAAGGGCTAGGGTTGTGGCTCAGTGGTAGAGCACTTGAATAGCATGTGTGGGGCACTGGGTTCAATCCTCAGCACTGCATATAAATAAATAAAGTCCACTGACAACTAAAAAAATATTTTAAAAAAAGATTGTCTACAAAAAAGTTCTATAAACAGAAATGATAACAGAAGTCTCAGGACTTCAGATGGGAAAGTAGAACACAGTGGTGAAAATACAGGTATATATAATGGACTATCCTGTGGGTATATATAGGGAACTATCCTGTTTCTTAAGTCATTTTTGATAGTTCAAGCAAAAATGATAATATTATTTGATGAGGTGTTCAATATATGTTGAAGAAATACTTCAACACTTCCACTCCTATGTATATATACCCAAAAGAATTGAAACAGGTATTCAAACAAATGTCTGTACATACTTGTTCAGAGCACTGTTTATAATAGCCAAACATGGAAGCAACTCAAACATTCATCAGTTGATGAATGGATAAATAAATTGTGGTATATCCATACAATGGAACTTATTCTACATTAATACTGATATGTGCAACAATCTAGATGAACCATGAAAACAGGTTAAATGAAAGACTCCCATAACATATTGTATGATTCCATTAATATGAAATGTCCAGAATAAGGGGTGAAGCTGTGGCTCAGTGGTAGAGCACTTGCCTAGCATGTGTGAGGCATTGGGTTCAATTCTTAGCACCACATGTAAATAAAAGGAAAAATAAAGGTCCATCAACATCTAAAAAAAATTTTAAAAAAGAAATGTCCAGAATAGGCAAGTCCTTTAGGAATGAAAGCATATTAGTGGCTCCTTGAGTTAGGAGACGTTGTTGGAGGAAAATGAGTTGGGTGGGTAGCAATACAGAGTTTCTTTTGGTGATGATGAAAATAGTCCAAAACTGATTGTGGTGATATTTGCACAACTCTCCAAATCATTGAATTGTATATGTTAAATGAATAAAATGTGTGATACAGGAATTATATCTCAATAAAACTATTATTAAAATATAACTTTGAGAAGTAAAAATGTACCTAAATGGAAATAAGGTGTGGTGTTTTATCCTTTGGTTTTGGTGGGGTTTTTTCTTTATCTGGTTGGCTTTTGTTTGTTTTATTTGCAGTACTGAGATTTGAACTAGAAGTAAGGTTTCTATGCTTCACTTGAAGTGCCAAGCCATCATTCCTGTAGACTGATAAGCTATATATATATTATACTACCTAGAGCAACCATTAAGAAATACTAAGTAAACTTTTTTTTAATATTTTTGAGTTGTACATGGGCACGATACCTTTATTTTATTTATTTATTTTTATGTGGTGCTTGGGATCAAACTCTGTGCCTCACACCTGCCTCACACAAGCACTCTATCACTGAGCTACAACCCCAGCCCAGTAAACTGTTTTGAGTGAAATACTCAAAACCATTATAAACAAAGATAGAATCATTCAAAACTGCTCAAATTACCCAAAGGAAGGCAGGGAAGAGGAAACAGGAGAAAGAGATAAAATAAAACATAAAGTGGCAGAGTTAAGTGCTAACAAATAAGTAATTACATTAAACATAAATTATCTAAATATACCAATTAAAAGACAGGTTAGTAGAGCAAATTACAAAATATTATTGAACTATATGTTATCTATAAGGAGCTCATTTCAAGTACAACAGAATAGGTAGGTTGAAAGTAATTATGGAAAAATATATACCATGAAGGAATTAATGAAAAAGAAACAGGAGTAGTTTTATCAATATCAGCTAATGTAGATGTACAAGTGGAGAAAATTACTAGAGACAGAGAGAGGCATTACATAGTGATAAAAGGACATAGCCATTCTAAATGTGTATGTACCAAAGAACAGCCTCAAAATGCACAAAACAAGGAAACAGACAAATCCACAAATACAATCAGTAACCTCAACAACTGACATCAATTGACAGAATTACTAGGGAGACAATTAGTAAGGATATAAAACTGAACAACACAATCAACCCAAAGGATCTAAATGGGCTTAGGAGGTGTGTGTGTGTGTGTGTGCGCGCACACACACACACACACACACACACATACTGCCAGAGTATACATTTTTGAGTACCCATGGAACATTTACCAAGATAAAGTACATCCTGGGCATAAAACAAACTTTATCATATTTAAGAGAATTTAAATCATACATAGTGTGTTCTCTAATCATGATGAATTAAACTAGAAATCAATAGCAAAAAGAAAACCCACAAAATTCTACAAACACTTAGAAATTAAATGATATGCCTAAGAATAACCCATTGGTCCAAGAGAATGTCACAAAGGAGTTTTTTGAAAATACAACAGAATGGAAAATAGTAAAAAATATCCCCTGAAAGGAAATATCCAAGCCTAGATGGTATCACTGGAGAATTCTACCAAATATTTTAAGAAATAACAAAAATTGTATACAACTTCTTCTATAAAATAGGAGAGAAAGGAATATTTCCTGACTTATTTTATGGGTGCATATACCAAAACGAGATAAAACAGCACAAATGCTGGGTGCAGTGGTGCTCACCTCCTAAGCCCAGCGGCTTGGAAGGCTGAGACAGAAGGATCACAAGTTCAAAGCCAACCTCAGAAATTTATTGAGGCCCTAAGCAACTTAGTGAGAGCCTACCTTAAAAAATAAAAAGGGTTGGGGATGTGTCTCAGTGGTTATGTGCCCCTGGGTTCAATCTCTGGTACCAAAAAATAATAATAATAATAATAACAACAAAAAACACAAAAAGAGACAACTAAGGACCAAAATCTCTTATCAAATTAAATGAAAATATTCTTAATGACATACTAGCAAATCAAATTGTATAATGTATAAAATAATTATACACCATGGTGAATGGGGTTTATTCCAGCCTTTATGCAATACTGGTTTGTAGGAGCCCTCTCCATACCTTCAACCCCTCCCTTCCACCTTTCCCCATTCTATGCTAATGGACTGTGTGCTTGACAGAGAGCACCCCTTTGTTTGTAACTTTGGGCCTGATTGGTCCAGGAGTGTATATAAGCTTCTGCACTTTCTGCAATAAATGGTGTTTCTGCATCTCGCTCCAGCAGAGCAGTTTTTTACCTACACCCTGGAGTCTGGGTGAGTGACTCCGTGGGCCATCACTCCCGTCCTGGGAGACTCCATTTCATCTTCCCCAAAGACCCCTTTTCTTGTCTCTCAGGACCTCAACTCGTTGAGCGGACCCACGCAGCATGACCTTAAAGCAATACTGGTTTAACATTTGAACATAGTAAATTTAGCCCCAGATATACACCAACTAAAGAAGAAAAACCGTATATCAATTAATGCTGAAAAAGAATTTGACAGAGGGCTGGAGCTGTGGCTTAGTGGTGGAGTGCTTGCCTAGCATGCGTGAGGCACTGGGTTCGATCCTCAGCACCACACACAAATAATAAATGAATAAAATAAAGATCCATCAACAACTAAAAAAAAATTTAAAAAAAAAGAATTTGACAGAATCAAAAACTCATTCATGATGCAAACCCTCAACAAACTGTAAATAGAACTTCCTCAAATTGATCAAAATCATCTACAAAAAAAGAAAGTAATTAAACCTCTATCTCTCACCCTGCACAAAAATCAACTCAAAGTGGATCAAAGACTTTCACACTAGAACATAGATCCTGCACATAATAGAAGAAAAAGTAGGCCCAAATCTTCATCATGTCAGCTTAGGATCTTACTTCCTTAACAAGACTCCTAAAGCACAAGAAGTAAAATTAAGAATCAGTAAATGGGATGGACTCAAACCAAAAAGCTTCTTGCTGGGCACAGTGGCACATGCCTGTAATCCCAGCACTTTGGGACGCTGAGACAGGAGATCACGAGTTCAAAGCCAGCTTCAGCAATGGCAAGGTGCTAAGCAACTCAGTGAGACCTTGTCTCTACATAAAACACAAAATAGAGGATGTGGCTCAGTGGTGAGTACCCCTGAGTTCAATCCCTGGTACCAAAAAAAACCTTCTTCTCAGCAAAAGAAACAATCAATAACATGAAGAGAGAGCCTGTAGAATGGGAGAAAATCTTTAACACATTCACCTCAGATAGAGCGCTAATCTCCAGGATATATAAATAACTCAAAAAACACCAAAACAACAAATAACCCAATCAACAAATGGGCTAAGGAATTGAATAGGCACTTCACATAAGAAGAAATACAATCAATCAACAACTATAAGAAAAATGTTCAACATCTCTAGCAATTGGAGAAATTCAAATCAAAACTACTCTAAGATTTCATCTCACTCCAGTCTGAATGGCAAATTTTCAAGAATACAAGCAATAATAAGTGTTAGGACTGGGATTGTGGCTCAGTGGTAGAGTGCTTGCCTCACATGTGTGAGGCACTGGGTTCAATCCTCAGCACCACATAAATATACATAAAATAAAGATATTATGTCCATCTACAGTTAAAAAAATTTTTTTTAAATAATAAGTGTTAGTGAGGATATGGGGGAAAAGGTACACTCATACCTTGCTGGTGAGACTGCAGATTGGTGCAACCACTCTGGAAAGCAGTATGGAAATTCCTTAGAAAACTTGGAATGGAACCACCATTTAACCTAGCTATCACACTCCTTGATTTATAACCAAAGGACTTAAAATCAGCATACTACAATGACATATCAATGTTAATAGTAGCTCAAATCACAATAGCTAAACTATGGAACCAACCTAGATGCCCTTTAACAAATGAATGGATAAAGAAAATGTGGAATATTACTCAGCCTTAAATAAGAATGGCATTTGCAGGTAAATGGATGGAGCTGGAGAATATCATGCTAAGCAAAATAAGCAAAACCCAAAAAATCAAAGGCCAAATGTTTTCTTTGATGTGCAGATGCTAATTCACAATAAAGGGGGGCTAGAGAAAAATAGAGGTACTTTGGATTGGGCAGAGGAGAGTGAGAGGAGGGGAGGTGGATGTGAAGGTGGGACAGATGGTGGAATGAGGACATTATTACCCTATGTAATGTATGATTACAAGACTGATGTGACTTTGCACCATGTATAGCCAGAGGAATGAGAAATTGTGCTCCATTTGTGTACAATGTGTCAAAATGCATTCTACTATCATGTATAGCTAATTAGAAGAAATTTTAAAAAATAGAAAAGAAAAAAGAAACTAGCTGACATCATACTTAATGAATGTTTTCCTGAAATGACTGGAGCAAAGTACAGATATTTGTCCTCTCTATTCTTACTTGACATAGTAGTAAAAGTGCTAGCCACCACACTAGTATAAGAAAAAGAAATAAAAAGCATAATGATAAAAAAAAAGTATTGATGGTATGCTTCTGACTGCGCAGGAAAAGGGTAAAGGGAGATCAGTAGAGGAAAAGGACCAATGGGAGGGAGAAGGAGAGAGAAGTGGGAAATACTACAGAATGATATCAGCCAAATTATATTGTTATACTGTGTTCATGTACAAATTTGTAACACCAAATCTCACCATTATGGACAACTGTAATGCATCAATAAAAAATATGGAAAAAAGAAAAAGAAGTAAAACTTTCTATTTGTAGAATGTATCATTGTGTGAAGGCCTTCAAGAAATGTAGAATTCCAGAATTAATACTGAGTACAGCAGAATTACAGAATACAAAATCAGAACACAAAAATCAATCAAATTTCTATATGCACTTGTCATATTTGAAGTAAGTGTCTTTTTTAATTGGATCATGTTTTTTAATCCACCTTGCCAAATTATAATAATTATTACTGATATATTAGGGCTTAACTCTGTCATATATTTTGTTGTTGTTTTCTGTTCATTAATTCTGATTTTTCTTCTCTTTTTTCTTTCCTGTGGGGTAAACATTATTTTAGAATTCAATGAAAATAGTGCTTTTCAGTGTATCTCTCTGTCTAGATTGTTTAGTGGTTCCTCTAAGTATTACATTACATGTATATAACTTATCGGTCTGATAGTGTCAACATTTTACTAGTTTGCATAAACTGTAGAAACCTTACAGTTCTTTAAGTCTCTACTGTCTCCCCATGTTTATAATTTTCTTAAGTAATCCTTCTGCAAATACACTATGAACCACATATGGTACTATTTAACTTTGATTCATTTGTCAAGCATAATTCAGAAAATAAGAAAGAAAATCTTGTTTTTACCTACATTTTTACTCTTTTGTTTCCTTTCTTCCTTCCTGTTGACCCAAGATTCCTTCTTTATCATTTCATTTCTCATGTCTTTTTTAGAATTTCCTTTAGCCATTCTTTTAGGTTAGGTCTACTGGTAACAAATTCTCTTAGTTTTTCTTCATCTGAAAATTTCCTAAATTCCCTTTAATTCCTGAACAATAAATTCACTAGATGTGAGATTCAGGATTTGACAGTTCTTTTCTTTTGCTACTTGAAAAATGTTGTGCTGCTTCTTTATGGCCTTCCTAGTTTCTTATGAGAAATTCACTGCCATTTGAATTGCTTCTCCACCTATAGTTAAGTTTTCATTTTTCTCTGGCTGCATGCAAAGATTTTTCTTTGTCTTCAGTTTTCAGAAGTTTAATTATGAGACTGCTACTGAGCCCATCAACCGAGCTTTTTATTTTATTTTTTCTCACTTCTAGTATTTCCATTTGGTTATTTATACCTCCATTTTTCTTTTTCTGAGACTTTCTGTTTTTTTGTGAGGCTTTTCGTCTTTTGTTCCAAGCATGCTCATAATTTGTCATTGAATCACTCTTATGATGGCCACTTTGAAAATATTTGTCTTATCAATCCTATCATCTCTGTTGTCTCACTATAGATTTCCATTGATTATCTTCTTTCATTTAGTTATTGGTATAACATAAATGTTTTTTATTGAAACCTTGACTTTTTTAAGGTTCTTGTTCTTATTTAAACATTTTACTTTAATGAGCTTTTTGTGACACTCTTCCAGTAGGAGGAAAATGGGTTGCAACCTCTTTACTGCCAGGTAGAGCTAAAGAAATGTAGGTCCCATACTTGGTTGTGTTTGATACATGAGGGGGAGCTTCTTATTGTTTGGTGGGGGTGGTGGAAATTGGAGCTGCCCATAACTAGACCTAAGTCTAGTTCCATGCTAGGCTGATAGAAATCCTAGCTCTTTATTTGGCTTTCTCAGATACCCACATCAGCAGGGGATTAGCATACATTTTATAGCCTTATGATAGTGGAATTCTAGGCTCCCTACTCTGCCTTTGTTTGTATGGATAGAGGTGGGGTCACAGGATTTTCCCCCAGGGTGTTTGACTAAAAGTTTCCTCCCATGCCAAGTTGCTCCTATCCTGGTCTTTCAGCTCACTAGAGCAGGAGTTTATTAAGGCTATTTATGTCTTTCTTCCTATTGTTTTTTCCAGGTTGCTGGCTTTACTTATCATTCTGGGATATGTGAGGTGCTATGGCTTGGCTATTCCCTTCAAAACTCATACTGATGGTGTTAAGAGGCGGGAATCGTTAAGAGGTATTTAGGTCATGAAGGCACCACTCTCATGAATAGATTTAAGGCCATTATCAAGTGACTGGTTTTGTTATCATGGGAATGGATTAGTTGTAAAAGGGCACAATTTGGCCTCCATTTTCTCTGTCTCTCACACACCCTCTCAGGATGATGCAACACAACATCCCTCACCAGATGCTCGCACTTGGATATTGGACATACCAGCCAAATAAACTTTTACTGTTTATAGATTATTCTGTGATATAGGTTATCATCTATTTTGTTATAGTAACACAAAAATGGACAAAGGCAGGAGGCAAAATGAGAACCTGGAGAAATCATTACCCTGTTGTTCCTTGGGTCCCAATGGTCAGTCCATTTTCTCTGTGCTCTTCAGATTTTAAATAAAGTCTTAATCTGTCCTCAAGTTCATTGTTTCTATGTTTCTATCTTTGGTTGTGAGTTTTAAATTTGGTTAATTAAAAAAACACACACACGATTTCCGTTTTGTTATTTTTTAGAACTTTTTTTTCTTTGTATTCTGGTTTGTTTGGATTTTTTTTCGGTTTTTTGTTTTTGGTACCAGGGATTGAACTCAGAGGTACTCGACCACTGAGCCACATCCCCACATCCCCAGCCCTATTTTGTGTTTTATGTAGAGACAGGGTCTCACTGATTTGCTTAGTGCCTCGCTGTTGCTGAGGCTGGCTTTGAACTCGCAATTCTCCTGTCTCACCCTCCCAAAGTGCTGGGATTACAGGCGTGCACCACCGTGCTGGCTTTTGGTTTTTTGTTTGTTTGTTTGTTTGTTTGTTTTCATCCAAGGGAATGTGTAAATAATTGTTGAAGCAATTTTATGGTGTCTCTTTTAAAACTTGAGTCAGATAGTTCCAAAGATCTGATTCATCCTAGTATCATGTCAGTTGCTTTTCTTTTCTCATCTACAATGTGATTCTTTCTGGTTCTTAGTATAAAAGATTTATTAACTCCTGGACATTTTGAAAATTCAGATGGTCCCCAAATTATAATGGCTAAACTTGGGATTTTTTGTCAACTTTACAGTGGTACCAAAACTAAGCACATTCAGTGGAAATCATATTTTGATTTTGGATTTTGATCTTTTCCCAGGCTAGCAATATGCCATATGATTTTTTGATGCTAGGCAGAAGCAGCAAGCTGTGCCTCTCAGTCAAGTCACAATCACAAGGAAAACAACCAGTACTCTCCAGTGTACTGTGTTGCTAAGCTGTAGTGCTTTCCAGGGGTGGGGTGTTTAGATGTATTAACTGCATTTTCAACTGATATTTTCAACTTACGATGGGTTTATTGGGATGTAACCACATTGTAAATCAAGGAACATTTGTATCATGTTAAAAGACTTTTGACTATTTATATATTCTATTTTAGCATGGTTTAGGTGTGCTGTATCAGTCCTGGCCTACTTTTGTGGGCTATAATTCCAATAAGAATTTAGTTTTTTGAGTCCCTGCAATGCTGCTATTCTGGTTTGCTTCATGCTCTGGCTCTGCTTGAGATCCTGCTTGACCCTTACTCATGCTTCCTTTGGGAACAGAAGGTACTTCCATGAGTCACCCAGTGCCATTAGTTGGAAGGTCAGGAATGCCACACCTGCAGGACAAAGAGCATTTTCCTTTGACTGTTCTCCAGCCACAAGGAGTTGATGAGCATTGCGCTTCATCTCTGTGCTACCTACAGAGGAAGACATTACCTAATTGGGCTGCCTTCTGCCATCAGGTGGAAGTCCAACTGCCACAGATTCTGCATGAGATTTTGCCACTAGGTGGAGGTTCAGGAGTCATTGAACTTGGTTCACCTTCTGTCACTTAGGAGTTACCAGGCCTAGGTTGCCTTCTGCCATCTGGCAGAAGTGCAGCCTAGATAATACTCTGCTGCTGGGTGGAGAGTTAGAGGTCACTGCATCTGGGTGGAGGTTTTGGAGGCACATGTCCACGGGACACTGCTGGTACAAGAAGAGAAGCCTGCCTGCTACCCACTGACATGGAGCAGGGGATGGGTTGTCAGGCCCAGGTTCCACAGTTGGCAGTTACTTTGAGATGGTTGGATGACCTCTGCCACTGAGTAAGGGTTTCCCTGCTATGTCCCTTTTGAGCTCCCCCTTTCATGATCCTCTGATCAGAGCCAGACATCAGTTTTCTTTTTCTATTTTTGTCTCTGTTTTCTGGTAATTCCACGTTCCAGGCCTGTTTAGCACCCAATCTGGGACATAGAAAAGAAAGAAAGAACACCCAGGGAACGCACTCTCACCTAGTTCCTCGAGTCATGATGTTCTAGCTAGTCTCTGTTATTCTTTCTACTTTTCAAAATCCCTTTATGACTGTTGAATTATTTTCAGGGCATATTGTTGTAGTTACAGGGGAGAAAACATCTTGTCTCAGAACCAAAGCCTGATTTCATATTATATGTATATGATACGAATTTTTTTAATTATAAATTTTTAAATTATAATCATTGTTGTCATGTTATCTTTATGGTTCTTCAATTCGATTTTCCAACACATCACATTTGGAGATCCATCATTTTGGAGATCCATTCACATTGGTAAACATATAGTCATTTATTTTAAATACTGTAGAGTTTGCTATTGTATTAATTTGACACAAATGTTTATTCTAATTCTCCTGTTGGTGTTGGTGGACAATGAGTTTTGCATTCCTCTGTATTATAATCAATGCCACAGTAAATATTCTCATATATGTCTCTTTATGTATTTATAGGACTGTTTATCTGAGCCTATATCCAGAGTACACTAACTAGTTAGTCACCTGTTACTAGGTCACAGGATACAGAGAGCATCAACTTTATCAGATGTTGCCAAAATGTTCTTCAGAATTGTACCAATTAATACTCTCACCAACAGTGCATGAGATGTGTCATTTTGACACATGTTTGCCAAAACTTGTTTTAATGTAATCAGCTTTATTTAGCTTTTCCCTTGTGGGTTTGCTTTTATGTCTTGTTTAAGAAATGTATCATACACTAAGATCATAAGGATATTCTCCAATATTTACTTCTAGAGTATAATACTTTTTTTCTCCAATGTAGGTCTTTAGTCTGTATTAGTAACTTATTTTTGTGTATGGTCTGATAAAGAAATCCTATTCTGTTTTTTTCCAAAATTGATAGCCATTAGTCCCAACACCATTCATTGAAAAGTCCTTTTTCCCCATTTATTTATAATCCTACTTCAATCATATTTCACATTCCCATAAAATGAGGTTAACTAAAATATTGAGTTTAAAGTGAGAAACTTTTTATTAATGGTTCCTCAAATAAAACCTTAACCTTAAACAAAATTTCTACTATTAAAGGAGCTTCAAGGTCCAGAAGTAGAGATTAACACTGATTAGGTACCTATTAACATTGGTTAAGCACCTATAGTATATAAGATACTTCCACACAATTTACTGCTAGGGTCATTTTGTTTTTCCTTACAACAACTTAAAAAAAAGGGTAGTATTATTCTCATGTTACAGATAAGAACTAAAGCTTTGAAAGGTTACATTGCCTAGGGCCACACAGTAGGATTGACCGCTCAAATCCAGGTCTATCTGATTCTAAAGGGCTTATTTTTGCCACTTTACTATACTTCCAAAGAAAGTCGACATCCCTGAACTGAGGAAGACATGACTTGCCCATTAGGAGTAGAGTCTATGTGGCAAGCAATAGAGTGCCTTGAATGATCAAGTTCATGGAATGACTGCTTTGCATGTTTGCACCCATGACTGCTGCAAAACATCAGTCTAAGACGAGATTCTGATCCCTCTTATCCCCTTCCAATTTATTTATATCTCTATCCCTTACTTGCCAAACTTGGGGTATGTAATTTAGTTGTCAGAGAGCCTCGTACTAAGCTGTAGGTGGTATGAGGGAGAAAAAATAAACAAGGATTGGTCCATGGAGGGCTAGATCAATTATTTTTGTTGGCTTTTTTTTACAGGAATGGATTTCATATATAAAAGTTAGCAAATGTAATGCTGATGTAATATTAGCCCTTACATGGGTTTATTATATTGCCTCAATTAGATATTGATTTCTTACTCAACTATCATTTTTCCTTCTTTGGAACCCAGTCCCCATTGATCACCATGACTGTTATGAGGTGTAATAAGTAGCAAAAATATGAGAGATATGGCATCTGCTTATCTAAGTATCAGTCTTTTTTTAATTAATTTTTTTTTAGTTGTAGGTGGACAGAATATCTTTATTTTATTTTTATGTGGTGCTGAGGATCGAATCCAGTGCTTCACGTGTGCTAGGCGAGCACGCTACCACTGCGCCACAATCCCAGCCCTAAGTATCAGTCTTAACCTTGCCTTTGGCTGGGGGATCCTAGAAAAGTGATCTTTGCCTTGTGCTTCAGGGTTTTTTCCTCTGTAAAATGGACATTAACAGAGTTCATGTGAGAATTAAAAATATTATAATTGCATATTTACTATGTAAAATACTGTGCACAGAGACAGGGCACTATTCTTCCTCATCTGCTGTTCTCCATAATTGTTTATGTTCTTGTCTTATCTCTGGCACCTCACGCTGCCAGATGACCTAGTGCAGCGACCTTAATGCTATCAGTTTCAAATCCATAAGAATCACCAAGGTCTTGCTTTGTAATTATAGATTTCCTGACTCTACTCTCAAATTTTATTTTGTAGTTCTGAGATGAGGCCCAGAAATATATATTTTTAAAATTCTTTCTAGGGAATCCTTTAAACACAGCAAGACACACTTCATCTGAAACATATAGCACTATATATACAAGGAAGAATTTATTAACCCTGAGTGGCATTCAGGATTAAAACACATTATAGGAAGATGTTGCTAATCAGCCTTCCCTAATGTTCCAAATGCCTACACTTCCCAAGGTCTAAGGGGACCTAGCCACATGATCTGTTACCATTCCCTTCCATTTCTGTGATTACAGCTGCATCATGAGGCCTTAAAAGCAAAGCCTGGGAATTAAACCAGCTATTATTGCCTTTTAAATGCTAGTGATTTTAAGGGTTTTCTTTGAA
The DNA here is from genome assembly GCA_028644305.1 of Xerus rutilus. Lineage (NCBI taxonomy): Eukaryota > Metazoa > Chordata > Mammalia > Rodentia > Sciuridae > Xerus > Xerus rutilus. Next base: position 71,884,598 of record CM053417.1, on the reverse strand, counting down.
AAGTCTTAGTCAATAGGAGCAGAAGACTATGAATAACACTAAAATATTTAGCTGTCTATTGAAACTTCTTTACAATATCAAATAAAATGGGAACAGATGCAACTAGACTAGAGCTTGGTTAGTAGGTAACAGATTTATGGACTTGCTCATTTTAAAAAATAAGGTTATAAACAACATATGTCAAAAATCCTATAAAACTGCTCTGGAAACCATCTTCCTGGAAAGCCAAAATCCCTACTAATGTTCTGAATTTGCTTTTCAGAACTGAAAGATGACATTGTATATATCTGCAGCACTGCTTGAAACAATGTTTCCTTAAAACAGAGCTTATTCTTTGTGGGTGTGCATTCAGTAGCTACCCCAAAGTTTCAAACACCTGGTCTCTTCCAAAATGTAATCCATCCAACCCCTTGAGAGAATATAGCTTCTCTATTTACAAATACAGGTGGTGTTGCTATGAGTTACAGTTTTCTGGAAGTTTTTGTACATAGCTCATGGTGTTAAGGCAAAAGGAAGTCATATGAGAATGAAATCACCAGGCTTTTGGTCTATCCTGAAGGCTACAGACTTGAGGAGACTTTGAATTGGTTCTTTTTCTTTTTTACTGTCACATATGCAAGTCTCCTGTTGAATCTCTCTGGTCCACTGTTCCCTCTAATGAAGTCATGTTCTGTGCTCAGGGCAGTAATATCCTTAGAAGCAGATGTCTCCCATAAAGCATGACCTCATTCCTTGGAATGGGAAGAGCCCACAGTAGACACTTGGGGTAATATGGGGGGATGGGCTTTATTTAAAAATAGTTTTCTTAAATAATGTGTTCAACTTTTTTATACATTTCTATAAAAAGGCAAATCTAGTTTGTTGCTGTTTTTGTTAAACTCACTCCTCATTTCCAGAAGGGGCAACCACTGAGCCAGAAGGAACAGAGTCCTCACAGAGCACAGACACTTCCATCCAGTTGTTTGTATAGATGGGCGAAACTTGGGATTTTCCAGATGCTAAATCTAGGCTTTGTATCAGATCCCACTGAATCACAGCCTAGATTTCAACAAACCTTTTTATAACAGTCCTGAATCTTAGAGGAAATAAACTGAAGTGCCCAAGGAAAGTTACTGACCCAGATGCTCCCAGCAAATTAGGCAAGTGGGAACATTGCTAGAGAAGGAAAGGGAGAGCAAAAGAATGGACCAATTAGAAGGTTGTAGTTTGAAGCCAATCCAAACTTGCTCAGAAGGGTGAGCTTTCCAGACTATTTGTTTTCCCTTAGAAAATTAGATGTAGGGCAGTTCTTGAACACTGACTTCTCAAATTATTAAGAATAACTGAAATATATGATATCCAGCACTTTCTGACACCTATAGCAGGCCTTTCAGTCACAGCCCATGGTTTCTAATATGCTCCTCATTTCTGTTTGTGTCTAGGCAAAAAGTGGGCATGGTAAGAAAAAAAAAAAGCCCAAAGGGCTAATTTTCTAAACATGGAAGGCAAAGACCTTTCCACAGTCAAGAACGTAAAGAAATTAGGTACTTACCATCTGAGCTTTGTACCTGCAATTTGTATATTTAATCATTACATTCCCATAAGCAACCAATCTCTTTCTAAAGAGCTCTTTAAGCTTCATCCTCACCATGAAGCTTTTATAGAACAAACTGCCCAGATTTGGTTCTCGATTCTTTGAGTCTATCCATTCTCTTCCCTCATTCCAAAACATTATCTTATATCCATGTCCCTTCTGATGGCTCTGGAGCTTATGAAATTGGTGCCTGAAATAAAAGTACATGAAAAACAGATGAAAAGTGATCATAGGGCTTTTTAAAATAGTAGTATGATTTATTGTTACTTGTATACTTGCTGATTGCCATTCTGGCTGGAGTGAGATGAAATTTCAATGTAGTTTTAATTTTCATCTCTCTAAATATTGGTTAGGATGTGAGGAAAAAGTATACTCATATGTTGTTGGTGGGACTGCAAATTAGTGCAACCACTCTGGAAAGCAGTATGAAGACTCGTAAAAACATTAGGAATAAAACTACCATATGACCCAGATATCCCACTCCTTGGTATTTATCCAAAATAACTAAAATCTTCATGCCAAAGTACTAAAGCTGCTTCAATGTTTATAGCAGCACAATTCACAATTTTCAAATTGCAGTATCAGCCTAGATCTTTGTCAATAGTTGAGTGGATCCAGAAAAAAAATGTATATATATATATGTGTGTGTGTATATTATATACATAATATACACACACACCCACAACAGAGTATTACTCAGCCATTAAGAACAATTACTTTATGATGTTTGCTTGTAAAGGGTTGGATCTGGAGTCTATCATACTAAGTGAAATAAACCAATTCCCAAAAAAAAAACAAAGATCAAATGTTTTCTTTTTTTTTTTTTTTTTTTGGTACTGGGGATTGAACTCAGGAGCACTCGACCACTGAGCCACATCCCCAGCCCTATTTTGTGTTTTATGTAGAGACAGGGTCTCACTGAGTTGCTTAGTGCCTCGCCATTGCTGAGGCTGGTTTTGAACTCGCGATTCTCCTGTCTCAGCCTCCCTAAGTGCTGGGATTACAGGCTTGTGCCACCGTGCCCAGTTTAAATGTTTTCTTTGATATGTGGAAGCTAACCCACAATAAGTGGAGGAGAATAGAAGTTCAGTAGATTATGCAAAGGGGAATGAAGGGAAAGGAGGGGGATAGGAAAAGGAAAGACAGTGGAATGATTCTGACATGATTTTCTATGTTCATATATGAATACACCACAGTGAATCCCACTATCACATACATCCACACGAATGTGTTCCTAAGTAGAATAAGATATATTCCATGCCTATACAGTTACATAAAAATGGATTCTACTGTCATGTATAAATAAAAATAACCAATAAAAATAAACTAAATTCTAAAAACTAGAATGATTGAGGCATGTGTTAAAAAGCACTCAAATGGAAAGAAAGGATAAGTCATGTATCAGTTGTCCCTCAAGAAAATGCTACAACCTGGGAGTAAAAGTATTATTTTTAAGAGAAAGTTATTGGACACTTTTTCTTTTTTTTTTAAATGTTTTCTTAGTTGTAGATGGACACAATGTCTTTATTTTATTGCTTTGTATGTGGTGCTGAGGATTGAACCCAGGGCCTCACGCATGCGAGGCAAGCGCTCTACCACTGAGCCACAATCCCAGCCCCTGGACACTTTTTCTACCAGGGACATAAGCCACACAATGACACTAGAAAAAAAGAAGTTAGGTCCAAATTGAGGTATTACAAAACAAAAAGTTACTAAGTTCTATAAATTGTTGCAAACCATAGAAAAAGAGTTCTTCCCAGTTCATGTTATGCAATTGATATAACCTTGATAACAAACACTTCCAAAAACAGCACCAAAGAGGAAAACTAAGATGTCTCACATAAAAATCTTAAACTACTGGCCAATGAAACCCTGCAATATATTTAAAGTATAATGTGTCTTGACCAAGCAGATTTTGTGATAGGAATGCAAAGATGGTTCAACAATAGGAATCTTAAGATCACATTACATAATCTACTTAAAGGGTATGAATCATAATCACATCAGATGCCACAAAAGCATTTGATAAACATTTAGCACTTTTTCTGATAATTCTTAACAAAACAGGTATGGAGGGCATTTGAGGGGGAGTACCGAGGATTGAACTCAGGGGCACTTAACCACTGAGCCACATTCTCAGCACTTTTTTATATTTTATTCAGAGACAGGGCCCTGCTGAGTTCCTTAGGGCCTCAGCCTCCCAAACTGCTGGGAATACAGGTGTGTGCCACCACTCCTGGCCTGAAAGGACATTATTTAATCTCATAAAGAATATCATGGCCATGGGGCTGGGATTGTGGCTCAGTGGTAGAGCGCTTGCCTCAGATGTGTGAGGTACTGGGTTCGATCCTCAGCACCACATAAAAATAAATCAATAAAGATATTGTGTCCACCTACAACTAAAAAATATTTTTAAAAAAATTCCAATCAGAAATTTAAAAAAAAAGAATATCATGGCCAAATAAACAGTATAGTACTTAATGGTAAATACATTAGAGGTATTCCTCCAAAAATCAGGAATTAGCCAAATTGCTTATTAAAATTGCTGATGTTCTCAAAATTTATAGCAGCACAATTCACAAGAGATAAGCTATGTAGCCAATCTAGTTGCCCTTCAACAGATGAATGGATAAAGAAAATATGGTATATGTACACAATAGAATATTACTCAGCCAATGGGGCTACGGCTGTAGCTCAGTGGTAGAGCGCTTGCCTCGCATGCGTGAGGCACTGAGTTCGATCCTCAGCATCATGTATAAATAATAAATGAATAAAATAAAAGATCCATCAACATCTAAAAAATGTTTAAAAAAATATTACTCAGCCAAAAAAGAATGGTTTTATAGCATTTGCTGGTCAATAGATGGATCTGAAAGACTATCATGCTAGGTGAAATAAGCTAATCCCCAAAAAAACAAAGGTCATATATTTTCTCTGATATGTGGAGGCTAACACGCAATAAGGGGAGGGAGATAATAGAAGTTCAGTGGAGTAGACAAAAGGGAAATGAAAGGATGGGAGGGGGGATAGGAAAATTCAAGACAATAGAATGAATTTGAACATAAGTTTCCTATGTACATGTATGAATGCACCACAGTGAATCTTACCATTATGTACATACAAAAGAAATTAATTTTTTTAAAAAAATGACCATGGGTAAATGGCAGAAAGATCAATAGAGGGAAGGGAGCAGTGAGTTGGGGGGAGGAAAGGAGAAGGAAAAGTATTGGGGATTCAATTGGAACAAGATATATTCCATACTTTTATAATTATGTTAAAATGGATTCTACTGTCTTGTATAACTAAAAAGAACCAATCAAAAAACAAATGGGGGGGCTGGGATTGTAGCTCAGTGGTAGAGCGCTTGCCTAGCATGCGTGAGCCACTAGGTTTGATCCTCAGCACCACATATAAATAATAAAGATCCATTGACAACTAAAAAAAATTAAAAAGAAACAAGTGGGGGGAAAAAAGAACTGCTAATGTTCAGTGTGATTCTTGAAGTTATTGCCAATACAATGAGGCAAAGAACTTAAGAGGTCTAACTACTGGGGAATTGTGTAACTATCATCATTTACAGATATGAGTATATGGCTTGAAAACCCAAGAGAGCTAATGAAAAAGCTACCATAAATAGAGATCACCAGGAGCTGGGGTTGTGACTCAGTGGTAGAGCGCTTGCCTGGCATGTATGAGGCACTGGGTTTGATTCTTAGCACCACATATAAATAAATTAAATAAAAGTCCATCAACAACTAAAAATATATTTTTAAAAATAGAGTGAGACCCTGTCTCTACATAAAACACAAAATAGGGCTGGGGATGTGGCTCAGTGTTCGAGTACCCCTGAGTTCAATCTCCAGTACAAAAAAAAAAAAAATAGATCACCAAAGTGTCCAGGTCTTATATTGTATATTTTTTGTACTATAAGCATGGTACTAGTAAATCTTCTGTTCAATTCATTTATGAGTTGAATATAATTGACAAAACTAACTGGAAGATAACACTTTCAACAAGCAGTTAAATTTTTTACTGTTTTTATTAGTGTATTGTAGTTGTACATAATAGTGGGATTCATTTTGACAATCTATGCATTGAATATAATTTTCTCCATTTCAGTCCCCAGTACTTCCCCCTTCCCTCCCCTCCGCCTTCCTCTTGTTCCCCTTTCTCTACTCTATTGGTGTTCTATTTATTTATTACTTTTAAAATTTCTGTAGTTATAGATGAATAGCATGCCTTCATTTTTTATTTTTATGTGGTGCTAAGGATTGAACCCAGTGCCTCACACTCGCTGGGCAAGCTCTCTGCCACTGAGCTACAGCCCCAGACCCTATTTATTGCTTCTAATAGGTGCTTTATGGATATACATAAAGGTGAAATTCACTGTGGTATATTCATATATGTGCATAGCACAATTTAGTCCATTTCATTCCCAGGCAAATTCTTTAAGGCCATATCCAAATTTTGCTGTGCCTTGGGATCATCATTTCTGTTTTTGTTTGTTTGTTTGTTTTGCAGCACTGGGGGTTGAACCTAGGGCCTGGCATGCTAGACAATTGCTCTTCCCATTGAACTACGCCCCTGCTCTGGCATCATCATTCTGAATAGCAATTCATTTAGATTAAAAAAGTGTTGATTATTGGAGCTTTCTCTTTGCTTGAGTTTGGGATGAATGAAATTTATATGGTTATTGAATTTTTCATAGAAGAACGTGTATTTATTTAGCACCTAGAAAATATCTTATACATACGTTTATGTTATACTATGTAATGCTTTAACTCTGTAAGGTAAGTAATAGTATTCCCATTTTACAAATGAGGAGGCACTGAAATGAAGCAATTTGTTCAATGTCATACGGCACTTAGTGAGTGGTAGATTTAGTACTGGAATGCAATTCTGTAACTTTGAAGACCAAGCCTTTTCCACTAGCGGCTTCCAATTAATGTGTTCAATCTCCCTGCAAGGGAAAAGGTATTTCCTGGAACAAAGTTCTGCTGAGTACAATCTGTAGAGAATGACCAACTCGCAGCTACCACAGAGATACTGCATGGAGAATGGGGGTGGCAATGCCGAAAATTGAAAAGGCAAGATAAACATTTACTGTGTTGAAGGATAACCTCATATGAAACCAGGTAGGTATACCCTTCTTGGGGAAAAAAGTTGGATTGGCTTTCTTTTTTTCTTTATTCTTTTTTGTTTTTGTTTTTTGTTTTGTTATTTTTTCCCATAACTGGGGATTGAACCCTGGGACACTCTACCACTGAGCTATCCCCAGCCCTATGTATTTATTTATTTATTTAAGACAGAGTCTCACTAAGTTGCTGACACTGGCCTCCAATTTGTGATCCTCTTACTGCCTCTAAGTATCTAGGATTATAGGCATGTGCCACTGTATCCAGCTTTGGCTGGCTCTTTCTAAACCAAAATATTGAGTGGTACCTCCATTATAGGGCAGCCACTAATGTAAATGATCAGAGTACACAAAGACTGAACATCAGAATTCCCCAGTTTGTCCCATTATAAGAATCAAAGTGACTCAAGATGAGCTACATCTTTGATCAAAGAGATACAACGTGCACAGCAGCACAACAGCTAGCCATCTTGAATTGACCCATGTCCCAGGGTAGAGCCATGTTCCATATGAATTTTCTCAGTGTAACCACTGTTTGTGGCCAGCTGAAATGGCCACACTCCTTCTCAGGGAAAGGGAGACAGAGGGCCATCCACTGACCCTTAGCAAGGCTGACAGAATTACTTATGGGAACAGCACATGACGCCAGCCAGCTGGGGTCCTTCAGCCCATTGATGGGGTTAACCTTCCAACAGTAACATAAGGTAGCTCTTACTAAGAGTAATTTTTATATTTTATTCTTATTAAGAATAAAATATAAAAATTAAAATAATAAAAATAAAACAGGGTAGCTGTGATGACTCACATCAAGTTCCAACAGTAGATTCTCTCTGACTCTTTTGGTCTACTGGACAAGAAATTTAGGATGTTAAATTACCACTGTAATGTTTAACATGTTTAATGACAACACATCTCAACTCCTAAAGCAGTCTGCTTGATTCATGTGCATACAGCATAAAATAATTCCTTGCATTTGCTTAGCACTTTACACTTTCCAAAACTGTTTTTGTTTCTATTATCTCAGTGATCCCCAGAGCTGCAAGACTGAATACTCAAGGTATTCAAAACAGTGCTACCATTAACAAAAATGAAGAAATTGGCATTTAGGGCTTGACCTATAGCAGTGATTCTCAAACTTGTTCATATATAGAATCATCCCTGACCAATTGCATCAGAATCCATAGGGGTGGGGTCCAGGCATTCAGAGTTTTCGAAGCCCCCCAAGTGATTCCAATAGGTAGCCACCTTTGAAAAACCACTAACTTAGAAGATGAGTTCCACCTGAATTCCAGGTGACAGGAAGAATGCATTCAAATGGCAACTGTCACAGTGGTAGTTGGAGACATGGGCTGTGATTTAAGGAGTATGATTCTCTATAAGGGTTGAAATCCTGGAACAAAATGTACTCATGAGAGAGTGTGCAGATAAGAGAAAAGCAGGGACCTGAAGACTAACCTTTGATATTCATAATGGTTAAGATTTCTATCTCTGTTAACCTAGTTTTTTAAAAAGGCCACATGGTTTCATAATGAGAAAAACATACATGACTAATCAGAGGCCTTTGTGGAAGGAATTGTGCATGTATCTAAAGAGATAAATGGGTATAATTTATGTAGACTTTCAGAAAGCCTCTAACTGAAGTTCTGCAGCAAGGGTTATTATGCTTTAAGTCGTGTCTTCAGGCACCATGGAATTAGAGGGGCCATCCTACGAAGAGGGCTTGAAGGCACAGATAAAGGGTGGTAATAAATGCACATCTTGCTAGGTTGGGACACATAAACAGTAGAGTTTCTATAATCTGTTTCTGATTTGATACTTTTATATATAGTCTGGGTGAGTTTGCAGTGAAATCTCTTAAATGTGCAGATGATGAATCATTTAGAACAAACACCCATTCAGAGCTCTGCCACTTACTAGCTGTGTGACCCCTGACAAGTTACTTAACCTCTCTTGTCCTGTTTCCTCAACTGTAAAATAATGGAATTGGACATAAAAGTCTCAGCTAGAAATTCTATAGATTAGCTTAGCTCAGCTCCCTTCTCTGTCTACAATGAAAACAACACATAATCAAGTTCTTTAGTTGATTAGAGCAGTGTTGGAGAGTGCCGATTACAGGGTCAAGGACCAGAGAAAGCAATTGTTACACAGAATTATTCACTCTACAGAATTCATTGTAACCAGATTGGCAAAGCACTGTTTCTGCCAACCATCTGCTGGAACATAAAAATAGCTTTGTTATACAGGGCCGTCCTTTATAATTGGATTTAACCTGTACCACAGATTTCTTCAACTATAAATTTATAAATCTCTTATATAGAATTTTAGAGTTGAAGTTTATAAAATTTTAGAAGGAGAGATCACCTACTCCTTACCTGTATTTGGCAGGAGGAGAGATAAATGTAGGCAGGTGAAGTGATTCACCCAAGGTCAGATAGCAAGTAAGACACAGAGCTATAGTTCTAGATAACTAGTTCAGTTCTCTTCTCCCAACACTCAGTTCCAAAGCAATCGGAAATATGGCCATTTGAGTTCTCATACCAGTGCCATTTTGAAGTTGTTTTGGCAGCCCTGTCAGATAGATATGTAGTTTGATAATGATGATGGTGACAAATGAATGTAATGATTATAGCTGCTATTTATTGAGTATCTATGTGTGCTAGGCATTATGTGCTGTGTATTATCTCAGTTAATTCTCCTGGTATCCCTTTTGATGTAGATACCATTATCCCACTTTTCATAAACAAAGAAACTGAGAGAGGGAAAGTAACTTTTCCAAGATCACACAGCAATTGAATGTCAGAAGTAGAATTGAAACTCAGTTCTGCAAGGATAACAAAGCTCATGCTCTTTCCACAACCCCAGTATTTTCCAAACAGTATCACCCAAAACATTAACTCAACAAGAGGTATTTCATGAAAAAGGTTCCATAAGCAAATAAGTTTAGGAAATGTTGTTTTTTATATACTGCTTTTGTAGAGTCACATTTCCCATGGGCATATTCAAAGATCTGAGAACCCTGTGTTTTTTAAATTTTTCATTTTTACTAAGGAACCCTTTTTCCAAGAACATGTGTTACTATCGCACAGGATGCTGGTGCTTCCTAGAATATACTGCAAAGAAAAACTGCATGAAAACACACGACCTCACATTCATTTTTCTGATCCTCTTCAGAGAGTATTGCTCTTAGTCCTGGCTTTCTTTATCTTAACCACTAAAGCGACCAAAGACTCAGTGTTGCAAAACACTTCCCTGGCAGGAACACATCCTTGTCATTTTGGCAACATGAAGAAACCTATACCTCATGGAACTTTGAGGGACCATTAAGCTTCTGAGTTGTCAGCAGTTGTTGGGTCTGTTTTAGCATTGCCTTAACCACAGTAGTATTTTTGAGTCTTTCCCAAGCCAAGCAAAACTGAGCCAGAAAAGTATCATAGCAGATCATAACTTAAGTCATGTTTGGGAAGCCTGAAGCCCCAGGGATGGGCCTCTACTGCAAAGTCTAGAGAGGAAATTCTTGCATGAAGAATGCAAGCCTTCTCACACCAGAAATACTTGATTTTAGGATGGGATGGAGTGGGGTGGGATTCAACTTGCACAATCCTACCTTTTCTGGCCTTATTGCCATGCTTAGAGCAGATGTTGGAACTGTAATCTGGGTTCTGAACATGGGCATTCCATGTGGTTCTCATTCAGAATTCTCACTCTTCTTTGAAGCTAATGGCTTCCATCTTCTTCAAATGTATTGGGCTTACCACACGTATTTGTGCATTCTCTTTGTTTACAATTCTGATGTTATGAGATAGAATGTGAAATAAACTTTTTTTAAGGGGTACTGGGAATTTAACCCAGGAGCACTTAACCATGGAGTCACATCCCCAGCCCTTTTTATATTTTATTGAGAGACAGGGTCTCACTAAGTTGCTTATGGCCTCGCTAAGTTGCTGAGGCTGGCTTTGAACTCACTCAGCGTCCCAAGATGCTGGGATTACAGGCATGCACCACCATGCCCAGCCCTGAAAAAACTATTAAGATATCAAGATTTAAAGGTACAGACTGTCAAAGGGTAATTTTCTCTTTTTATAAAAATCTCTAGTCCTGTATCTCCCCATCTGCCTGCCACTGCCTTTATTTTTCTTTTTATTCCTTTATTAACTGGTACTGAACAAATGTTGGCCATGTCCAGTTTCCTGGTATATGTCTTGAATATTAAGGGAGGGAGACAAGAAAGCTGGAAGCCTACCCTTTGTATCATAAAAGAAAAATAAGTAAGTTAATATTTATTGAGTATCTACAACTCTATGCACAACACTCTCACTTAATTTAGGCCTACACAATGACAATTTGAAAGAATTAGGCCATTTTACTGACAGGCCATTTTGAGATGATTATGATGGATATTTTTAGCATGACTGTGATTCAGTGGAAGTCACAGTAAACTTGGAGTCTGAAGAATCTTGATTCACATCTCAAGTTTACCACAGCCTTCGGTCATTCATTTGTTCATTGAATAAGTATTTTATTGAGCACCTACTATAAAACCAGTGCTTTTGGAGCTGAAGAAACGGAGATGAATAATTTACAACCCTTGTCCTTGAGGAGTTAATAGCCTACTAAGTGGAACATTCCCATAATAGAATATTACAATTTGATAAGTACAGCTGTGTATTGTAGAACACATCAGAATCAATGGCTGAAATTAAGTTTTAAAGGATGAGTAGGCATTGAGAGAGTGGGACTGGAGAATAGCACTGAAGCCAGAGGGAATGAATGGCATGAAGAAAGGTATAGAGACAAGAAGTATGTGGAAGGAGGTGCCAAAAATATAGAGCCAGTGCTTAGAACTATATGTACTGTGGATTTATTTAAACTAGTGGATGTTTGATAAGTTTATTGTTATAGACATTTAAAGGAGTTTTGATTCATAGGAAAATTAAGCAGAAACAGTGTTCCCATATAGTCTGTCTTCCTACCCTTGGCAACCACTGATCTTTTTACTGTCTCTATAGTTTTGCCTTTCCATATGTCATATGGTTGGAATTACACAGTACATAGCCTTTTCAGACTGGCTTCTTTCACTTAGCAATATGTTTTTAAGATTTCTTCTGTCTTTTTGTGTC
>CM053417.1:71769129-71872674 GCA_028644305.1 Xerus rutilus | reverse complement strand
TTGGTACCAGGGATTGAACTCAGGGGCATTCAACCACTGAGCCACATCCCCAGCCCTATTTTTTGTGTTTTATGTAGAGACAGGGTCTCACTGAGTTGCTCAGCGCCTCGCCATTGCTGAGGCTGGCTTTGAACTCGTGATTCTCCTGTCTCAGCCTCCCTAAGTGCTGGGATTACAGGCGTGAGCCACTGCGCCCGGCAAGTCTTTTTGTGTCTTGATAGCTCATTTCTTTTTATTGCTGAGTAATAAAAAAATTCCATTGTATGGATATACCACAGATTATCATTCACCTGTCAAATCTTATCTTAGTTGCTTCCAATTTTTGCCAATTATGAGAAAAGTTACTGTAGACATCTGTATGCAGGTTTGGGTGATATAAATTTTCACTTCCTTTGGGCAAATATCTAGGAGCATGATTTCTGGGTCATGTGGTAATACTATATTTAATTTTATAAGAAACTACCAAACTGTTTTCCAAAATCACTATGAGGCCTGGCACAATGGCACATGCATGTAATTCCAGCAACTGGGGAGACAAACAGGAGGGTTGCAAGTTTGAGGCCAGACTCGGCAGCTTTGCAAAACCCTCAGGAACTTAATGTGGACCTGTCTCCAAATTTTAAAATAAATAAATAAAAAGGACTAGGGATGCAGATCATTTGGTAAAGTGCCCCAGGTTCAAGTCCCAGAAAAAAAAGAAAAAGCCCAATCAAAATGGCTATGCCACCAGTAACGAATGAGAGTTCCTGTTCCTCCATATTCTCTCAAGCATTTGATGTTGTTAGTTAGCATTTTAGATTTTATCCATTCTAAGAAGTGTGCACTTCTGTCATTGTTTAAGTTGCAGCTCCCTCCTGACAAATGATGATGACCAACTTTTCATATGCTTATTCGCCATCTTCATATCTTCTTTGCTGAAGTGTCTATTCCCATATTAGGCCCATTTTTTTTTTTTTTGGTACTGGGGATTGAACTCAGGGGCATTCGACCACTGAGCCACATCCCCAGCCCCATTTTGTGTTTTATGTAGAGACACGGTCTCACTGAGTTGCTTAGCACCTCACCATTGCTGAGGCTGGCTTTGAACTCGCAATTCTCCTGTCTCAGCCTCCCTAAGTGCTGGGATTACAAACGTGAGCCACCACGCCCAGCTCCGTTTCTTAATTTGATTTTTTTACTGATTATTGAGTCTTCTTTTCAAATATTTACCTGCTTTTTTATTGAGTTATCTGTTTTCTTGTTGAGATTTAAGAGTTCTTTATAAATTATGTATAAAAGTCCTTTATCTGATATGTGTTTTGCAAATATTTTTCATTGTCTGTGGCTTTTTGTTGTTGTTCACTTAAAAGTGCATTTCTCAGAGAAGTTTTTAATCTTAATTAAATGCAACTTACCAATTCCTTACTTTCAGATTGTATGTTTGGTGTTCTATCTAAAAACTCATTGCCAGGCCTTACATCGTCTAGATTTTTCCTTTATTGTGTCATAAGAATTGGATACAATAGTGTTTTACATTTGGCTCTGTGGTCTATTTTGAATTAATTCTTGAAGGGTATAAGGTCTGTGTTCATTTTTGTTGGCTTGGTTTTGGGTTTTTGTTGTTCTTGTAGCTTTTGCATATGGATGTCGATTTGTTTCATCACCATTTATTGAAAAAAAACCTATTCTTTCTCTATTGAATTGCCTTAGCTTTTTTGTCAAAGATCTATTGACTTTATTTGTTTAGGTATGCTTTTAGGTGTTCTATCTTGTTTCATTATTCCATTGTATCACCAATACTACCCTTACTTGATTACTGTAGCTTTACAGTTTAGTCTTGAATCAAATAACGTCAGTACCCCCACTTTGTTCTTATTCCTTGATATTGTGTTGGCTACTCTGAATCTTTTTCTCTCTGAACAAACATTAGAATCAGTTTTTGATACCTACAAAGTAACTGGCTAGAATTTTGATTGGGATTGCTTTGAATCTATAGATGAAGTTGGGAAGAAGTAACATCTTAACAGCATTGAGTTCTTTTCCTGAGCATGGAATATCTTCCCATTTACTTAGGCAGTTGCTTCCTTTCATCAAACTTTTTTAGTTTTCCTCACATAGATACTCATATTTTGTTAAATTTATATCACAACTATTTCTCCCTTTTTCTTTCTAAATAGTATTGGGGTTTTTATTTGAAATTCCAATAGCTCATTTCTGGTATATAGGAAATAATTTGACTTCTGTGTATTATGCTTATACTATGCAACTTTATAATTGCTACTTAGCCCCAGAAGCCTTTTTGTCGACTCGTTGACATTTTGGTTTGTCTTGTTTTGAGGTCCTGGGAGTTGTATAGTGCTGAACTACATCCCCAGTCATTTTTATTTAATTTTGAGAAAGAGTCTTGCAAAGTTGCCTAGGTTGGCCTTCAATTTGCAATCCTTCTGCCTCAGCCTCCCAACTAGCTGGGCTTATAGGCATGTACACCTGTCTCTGTGGGATTTTCCACGTAGACAATTATGCCATCTGTGAACAAAGACAATTTTGTCTCTTCCTTCCCATTCTGGATGCTTTTATTTCTTTTTCTTGTTTTATTGAATTAGGTAGGATTTCCAGTATGATATGAAATAGGAGTGGTAAGAGGGGACATCCTGGCCTTATTCCCAATCTTAGGGAAGAAGCATTTATTTCCTCACCATTAAGTATGATATTAGCTGTAGGGTTGTTTTCATTTTTTTGTTTGTTTGGTGTAGACATCTTTTATCAAATTAGAGAAATACCTTCCATTCCTAATTTGCTGAGAGTTTCTGTCATGAAGGGATGTTGGATTTTGTCAAAGGCTTTTATTATTTCTCCTTTTTAGGTGCACTTGACAGTAAAGTTTATTTTGACATATCATACATAAATGGAATATAACTTATTCCAATTAGGGTCCCATTCTTGTGGTTGTACATGATGTGGAGTTTCACTGGTGCTGAATTCATATATGAACATAGGAAAGCTATGTCCAATTCATTCTACTGTCTTTCCTAGTATCAGCCTCCCTCCCTTCCCTTCATTCCCCTTTGTCTAATTCAATGAACTTCTTCTATTCCCTTCACTCCTCCCCTTTATTGTGTGTTAGTATCCACATATCAGAGAGAACATTTGGCCTTTGGTTTTTTGGATTGGCTTATTTAACTTATTTCTTCATCTACTGATAATAATTATCTGATATGGTTCTTTAGCCTATTGATGTGTTAGTGGATTAAATTGGCTGACTTTTGAATTTGAGCCAGCCTTACATACCAAGAATAAATCCCACCTAGTTGTTTTCTTAGTGCATTTTCTGATGCAGTGAAAAAACCAAATACCTGAGTCCTAGTAATTTATAAACAATGGAGGTTTTATGGCTCAGAATTTTAGATGCTGGGAAGTACAAGAGTGTGGTTCCAGCATTTGCCTAGCATCTGATGAGGGCCTACACCACTGGGTCATGGCATAGCAGAGGGCATCACACGTCAAGGGAGAGCAAGCATGCCAGAAAGAGCTCACTTTGTAACAGAAACCATTCCTACTAGAGCCCATTAATCCATTAACAAGAACCCTCATGACCTTATCAGTTCCCAAAAGTCCCCACATCTCAACACTGTTACATTGGAGAACAAATTTCCAACATTGAACTTTTGGAGGACATGGTTAAACCACAGCAGTTATGCCATATAATTTTTAGTACACTGTTGGTTTTTATTGACTAAAATTTTAATGAGGATTTTTTGCATTTATTTTCAAGAGAGGTGTCTGTCTATAGTTTCCTTTCCTTGTAATGTCTTTGTTTCCTTTTCCTGTTTCTTTGTTTCCTTTTCTTGTAATTTCTTTGTCTTATTTGCAGGTCTCATAGAATGAGGTAGAAATTATTCCTTTTGCATCTATTTCTCCGGAAGCAGTCATAGAGAATTGATATAAAATTTTCCTTGAATGTTTGGTAAAATTTACTAGCAAAATTTTCATGGCCTAGTGCTTTCTATTTTGGAAAGATATTAGATGTTGATTTGATTTTATATATATATATATATATATATATATATATATGGGCTTATAAATATTACCTAGTTCTTGTGTATGTTTTGGTAGATTGTGTCTTTCAGAGAATTGGCCCATTTTATCTAAGTTATCAAATTTATGAGAATAGAGTTGTTCATAATATTCTTTTAAGAACATTGTAATGTCCATAGGATTAGTTTTAATAATCCCTCTTTCATTTCTGATATTATTAATTCATGCCATCTAATTTTCTTTCTTAGCTTGAATAGGGATTTTTATCAATTTTATTGATCTTTTCAAAAAAAACAGCTTTAGCTTCCATAGATTTCTTCTATTTTTTTCTGTTTTTAATTTTCATTTTTTTCTGCTCTGATTTTTATTATTTATTTGCTTCTCCTTAGTTTGGAGTTAATTTGTTCTCCTTTTCTAGTTTTCTGAGGTGGAGGCTTAGATATTGATTTTAGAAGCTTTCTCCTAATATGTGCATTTATTATTATAAATTTCCCTCTTAGCACTGCTTTTGCTGCATCCCACAATTTTTATAGGTTTTATTTTAATTTTCAATTAGTTTGAAGTCTTTTTTAAATTTTCCTTGAGATTTTTTGACCCAGTTTATTATTTAGAAGTATATTGTTTAATTTCCAGGTAGTTCAAGACTTTCCAGCTATGTTTTTGTTCTTGATTTCTAGTCTCATTCCATTGTGATATGAGAGCATACATTGTGTAATATCTATTTTAAATGTGTTAAGGCGTGTTTTATGGCACAAAATGTGTTCCGTCTTGGTGAGTGTTCCATATGAACTTGAGAAGAATGTGTACCCTGCTATTGAAGTATTCTACAAATGCCAATTAAATCTGGTTGATAGATGACACTATTTAGCTCAACTGTATAGTCACTGATTTTCTGCCTACTTGATTGGACAAATACTGTGGGCATACTTAAGTCTCCAACTATAATAGTGGATTCATCTATTTTTCCTCATGGTTTTCTCAGTTTTTGTCTCACATATCTTGATGCTCTTTTGTTAGGTACACACACTTAAAGGACTGTTGTGTCTTCTTGGAATATCATCCCCTCTTATCATTATATAATGTCCTCTTTTATCCCTGATAATTTTCTTGCTCTGAAGTGTGCTTTGTCTGAAGCACACTTCAGAATGTGCTAGCTTTTTTTTTGATTATTGTTAGCATGATATGTCTTTTTCTTATTCCTTTAATCTACCTCTCTATATTTAAAGTAGGTTTCTTACAGGCAACATATAGTTGTGCTTTATTTTTTTTAATCTACTCTGACAAATGTTTTATATTTTAACTGGTATATTTAGAGCATTCACATTTAAAGTGATTATTCATATAGTTGGATTAATGTCTACCATACCACATTTGTTTTCTGTTCATTGCCCTTCTTGCTTTTTATTTTTTCTTTTTTTAATTTTTTTTAATTTTTAGTTGTATATAGACACATTACCTTTATTTTATTTATTTATGTGGTACTGAGGATCAAACCTAGTTCCCCACACATGTGAGGCAAGCGCTCTAACACTAAGCCACAACCTCAGCCCCTTGCTTTTTCTTTTTTAACTTCCACTCTTAGTCTGCCTTTTCTGGGTTTAATTGAGCATTTTATGTGATTCTATTTTTCTTTCACCCCTTACCAATTATACTTTTTAATATAGAGACTTCCTCACTGTTTGAAATATACATTTACAGTGAATCCCAATCCACTTTCTTCTTATTTTAGTTTTTGAAGTAGTAATTGAACTTTACCACTGAACTACATCCCCAGTCCTTTTTATTTTATTGTTTTTTAAAATTTTGAGACAGGCTCTCACTAAGTCGCTGAGGTCCTCGCTGAGTGGCTGAGGCTGGCCTCAAATTTATGATCTTCCTTCCTCAGCCTTGCTTGTCCCTGGGATTACAAGTGTGCACCATTGCATCTTGCCCATCTACTTTCAAGTAATACTATACCACTTCACAGGTAGTACAGTACTTCATTACAGAACATTTCCAATCCATCTCTTCTATCCCTAATAACACTGCTGTTACTTGTTTTACATAATTCAAAGGTCATAATCATTGAACAAATTTTTGTTATTATTACTTTGAATAAAACTAGTATCTATTAAATTAAGAAGGAATAAAATAGTTTATATTATCTTCATTTATTCATTCTCTAATTCACTTTCTTTCTTTGTGTAAATCCAAGTTTATGACCTGTATCATGTTCCTTGTTTCTGAAGAATTTCTCTTAACATTTCTTCTAAGTCAGATCTATTAGCAACAAATTCCCTCCATTTTTGTTTGAGAGTTTTTGTTTTTTCTTCATCTTGAAATATTATTTCATGGATATAGAATTATAGATTGTTGATTTTATACCATCAGTCTTCATTAGAACTCTAGACTTTGAACAGAAACAAAGTATATAATGTTCCCTAATTTAGCAGATGAAGACTCAAAAGAAAAGTCACTTGCCTCATTGTTATTTTGTGGTTGAGTCAGGACTACTATCTGTCTAGGCCAGCTGCTGGCCTTCAGGGCCCTGATTCTATTACAAAACACCTTTTCCTTAATGTCAGATAGGCAGACTACGTGCTCATGCTGATCAAAACATGTCTGATCTCAATTTTACTCTTATCAAAGAAGTCCCAGGTAATGCACAACTATCTGTCTCACTCTGATACATCTGTGGGTTTTGCATGTAGAAATTATGGTAGTTGCAATTAGAGGGAATTTGAATGATATAGAAATATAGCTTGTTACTATGGAAACAGACTTATGAGACTGGTAGTCCTCTGAGTAAGAATAAGGTTCTGAAGAATATAGAGAAAATAAATCAATATATCTAAAAGGTTATAGAACTCAGCAGGGGTCACTGCTTTTGCTCTTTGTCAAGATGCTCACTTCTAGTATGAGATAGCTCTAGTTCCCTAGCATTTTCTCTCTAAAAGCTGGAAACCTACAGTGGTGTCAAGCAGAAGCAGTGGGCCTGACAGATATCTAGAGTCAGGGCTTAAAAATATTTGTTGAGACTCATAAGAATGATTTACTGGTCATAGTAAGCTATGTTAGAACAAGAAGGAACCCCTATATTTCTCAGATGATGTACTTATTTACATCTGTGGGAAATGTGATACAATCTAATGATAATCTTGTATGTATTTTTGCACCCTCTTTTTTACCCCAAGGGATATGGCAAATGTTTACTAAGCAGAAGCTCTCAGTGCCTTCCTAAGACCCAAGATGAAGTGGAAGAAAATACTTTGAGCCTGATTCTTTAAGTACTGTTCATGTCATGGCCATTTTAGGGAGGAAAAATTTTACTTAGATTCTTATCTCACATTATATACCAAATTCATACCAGATTGCTCACAAATTTAAAAACAAAAATGAAACCATAAAAGCACTAAGAAAAATACAGATACTTATATGATATTACATTAGGGAGGGTCTAACTAAGCATTTCATTGAAGGCAGTAACCATACAGGAAAAGATTATTAGGATAATTATATTTCAGGAAAGATTTTCACATTCTTTGACCCAGCAGTATCTTTTTTTTTTGGTACTAGGAATTGAACTCAGGGATACTTAACCACTGAACTACATCTTCAGCCCTTTTTATATTCTATTTAGAGGCAGGATTATTTTTTTAAAATATTTTTTAGCTGTCAATGGACCTTTATTTTACTTGTTTACATGTGGTGCTGAGAATCAAACCCAGTGCCTCACACATGCTAGGCAAGCACTCTACCACTGAGCTACATCCTCAGCCCTAGAGACAGGATCTTACTGAGTTGCTTAGGGTCTCACTAAGTTACTGAGGCTGGCATTGAACTCTCAATTCTCCTGCCTCAGCCTACCAAACCACTGGGATTACAGGCGTGCGCCACCACATCCAGCTCAGCAGTATCATTTCTAATGATATATTCTAAAACAAATGGGGGTCAAGTTTATAAAAACACACACATGTAAAAACATTCACTATAGCATTGTTTGTAATAGTGAAACTAGAAATAACCTAAATATTTATCAAAGATGATTGATTAAATGCCAATTCATCCATATTTATAAAACAATGTACAAATGTAGTTATTAACATAGAAAAAGGTCATCAAACAGCCTTTTAAAGTTGATTGCATTTTGCAGGATACATATTGATATCCACAGAAGATTTATAACTTTGCCTAAAACGTTAATGGTGGTTATTTGCGGGTACTTTTGATACTGGTGATGAGAATCAATCATGGCCGAGTTCTGTTTCCCCAGATGTGAAGATTGAACACCCAAGAAATGCCAAGGCAAACATAGAAAGCAAGTTTTATTTAAAGGATAGAACAGAGATAGATTTTTCTGCAGAGAAGGGGATCCAGAACTGGTGTCCAAGTACGGGGGGGGGGGGGGGGGGTCCTGCCCCTTTTACATTCTCCTTTTTGTGTATAATTTATTTTAGAATTCCTTTGTTCTCATGGCCTCTCCCCCCTCATCCTGCATATGTGACTCCTGACCAAAGTGACTGGTGACCAAAAGGTGGGCCAAAGGTGGAGGGATCCAAGGACAGAACAAAGCCACCCAGGGGTCCAGGCAGGAAGGGAACAGCCCAGGAGGCATTCATTAACAGCCCCTTGTAGGGAGGAACAATTCCCTGGAGTCAGGCAACTTTGCCAACAGGTTGTACCAGAGGGAAGGGTTCTGGAAGTATTAGCATTTCGTTTCCTCCTGAATCAGTTCTCATCTTTCTGATCCAATCATTTATTGCCTACACTGACTGTCTTTTTATCCCTCAGCCTCACTTTAATAAGTTACTTTTTCTTTGGATTCTCCTCTTTGTGTATAATTTATGTAAGTATATACATGTAATAAACAAGTATGTATGGTATAAAAATAATAGAAGTTTGACAATTTTTTTTTAAAAACTTCACTTTCCTTCTATTCAATAGTGCATTTAAATCAAACTTTCTCCAGGAAGGGTTTTTTTCCCCTCAGCTAGCCAGTATAATTCCTGAAGTTCCCCATTGTTAGTGTTTTTCTAATTGTAATTTCTTTGAGGACGGAGTTGGGTTGCAGTATTCACTGTTCTCCATTCTGTAGGCATATGCACAGTAAGGTCTGGTTGACTGGTGATGGTCTGATTACCTCAAAGCATGTTTTGAAGTCTGATGGAACAGCACTAACTCTCCAGCTGACTTAGCCAAAACCTTGGTGATGACTAGCACATCTTGGCTATGAGGGCGAGATGGCTGCAATTGCTGTCATCCTGTAGTTCTCCGTGTCTGAGGTTGCTGACTAGCTGGCTGGTAGCTGACTGTTGGGGCTGGGCCCTTTCTGTGTACTTCCTTCCCCAGTCAGCTTTGTTATTCAAGGAAGAGACTCTTCTCACTTTGAGTTTCTGACTCTTGGTAGTACCTGTGTAGTTGTGCTTCCCTGTGAGAACCATCATGCATATTCTCAAGAATGCTCAATGCTGTTAAAAAACATAATGGATGGATAGCAAAAAAAAAAGGAGGAGGAGGGAAGGCAGAAGAAAACAAAAGACTGGGAGGAGAGGGAAGGAGGGAAAAAGAGGATATGAGAATGGAGATTCATGGCCTTTACTGCAGTAGGTTGCTCAGTTCTCCCTAAAGCATCTCCTGCATTCAGTACCTACCATTGCATATGAAATTACTTTGCCAGGAAAGTCTACACAGACATTGATTTTTTTCACGTTTTTATTGGTATATTCTGGTTGTACATAATGATAGGATTTGTTGCTACATATACATGAACACAATATAACAATATAATTTGGCCAATATAACCCCCAGAACTTTCCCCTGCCTCCCCATCTCCCACCCTTTAGTCCCTTTCCTATACTCATCTCCCTTTAATTACCATGAGATCCACCCCCATCTTTCTTTTCCTTTTTCCTCTCTAGCTCACTGGTTTTTTCTAAAGGGCTTGTGCAACTCTGATGGCCACAGTGGAGATTTTTCCAGGCTTGTTACAAGAATCAAAGGAGAGAATATATGGAAATATGCTTTATAAACTCTAAAATAATATTTGAATCTTTGATGTTCTTTTTGTAAGCTCTGATGGGCCCTGACAGTGGTTTAATGTTGTTTTTGTGGGACTATGGAGCCAGATCCATCTACAGAATGATGAAAATAGAGTCCCTGGGAGGGGAAAAATGACTGAGAGGCACCTAAACTGTGTAGGTCAAGGGAGTGGTTGTCCCCTAAGGATTTTAGAAAAGCCTTGGGTTTTCTTTTTTTTAGGGGGGGGGGTTAACCAAGGATTGAACTCAGGGGCACTTGACCATTGAGCCACATCCCAGCCCTATTTTGTATTTTATGTAGAGACAGGGTCTCACTGAGTTGCTTTGGGCCTTGCTAAGTTGTTGAGGCTGGCTTTGAACTCTCAATCCTCCTGCCTCAGCCTCTCGAGCCGCTGGGATAATAGGCATGTGCCACTGTGCCCAGCAAGCCTTGGGTTTTCTGAGTGGCCTCTGTTGGTTAAAATGGTTTTCTTTAAGAGTAATTCCCAAGAAAATGTTTGTGATTTCACTATCAATGAAACTGTTCACATTTCTTTTAATGCTTCCATTAAGTTATGGTAAATGACAGTGTGAGATCATGTGGCCCCCACATGAGTGTATTATGGCTACACTTATTTACTTATTTATTTTAGTTGTAGATGGACACTACACCTTTGTTTCATTTATTTATTTATTTATTTTTATGTGGTGCTGAAGATAGAACCCAGTGCCTCACATGTGCTAGGCAAGCACTCTACCACTGAGCCACAACTCCAGTCCCTGGTTGCACTATTTTAATAACTACTAAATCAAATCACTATTAGAAAGTAACTAAAAAGTAAAATGCTGCTGTTTTGCTCCTTCCATGAAAGCAACTTCTTTTTCTTTTCAGCTTCCCCATGAGATGCCATACCAGATCCTCACCTGGATGCATGACTCTTCAACCTCAGGACTTGCAGAATTAATGGAATGCCGTCCTAAGGTTGTTGAGTTGTGCATTTCCAGGCATTTCATCTCTACAAAGAAGCACTCGTTCCTTTCCCTCAAAGACTAAGGCTGAAAGATTTTTCTGTTTAGGAAAGAATCTTCCTTGTCATTTTTTGTGGTCTCAACAGACAGAAAACAAACTGGGAAGGCTTTGTAGTTGGAAGATACCTTGCCAAGAACCTGACCCTTGGCTGTAAGACTCCCTTGAATTTGCAGACTTGGAGTTCCCTTGCAGTGACTGTCTTAGTAAATATTTTATGTTAATTCCAAGTGATTTAATTTTCCATTTTCTTTTTCTAATAGGTCCAGTTAAAAACAAGAAAAAGGGTAAGTTAAGCTCCTGGTTTTAAAAGTTGTCATGTCATGTATTTTCTAAAGTTAGAAGAAAAAAAGAATCAAGGGAGTAGGATTTTTGTATTAATTTCTTTCAATGTTGGTTGTGTATTATTTATTCAATCACATGTGATCTGTATGAGCATTGTAGATTTTAAAGAACAAGAAATGGTTCTTCAGTAATGGCCCGTGAAAGATAGAATTGATTCTCGGATAGAATTGATTCTCGAGCAACATATAAAAGTTTTTTGTTTTTCTTTCTTATTGCTTTGTTCACACTGGGCCTCATGCATGCTAGGGCTAGTGCTCTACCCTGAACTACATCTCAAGCCCATCCTCATCCTTCTTTATTCTTTCCCCTGCCCTTCCTTTTTCTTTGTTATTCCCTCCTTTATCAAATCAGTGATCATATATGAATGAAGACCTGAAGCATCTTATAGGAAAAAGGTATACTATCTATGGAAAGATATCAATTTTTTTTTTGCCTAAATCACAACCTATTCAATTTCCCAGATACTCAGGGAAGATAGTTCTCATCGTAGGGATTCAATATCATTGTCTCTATGATGGGAAAACTAGGCTATAGTATTACCCTGATCCTTCAGTCTTTCTAAAGAAACTTCTAGTTGGACAGCTCTGTTGCGCTGTTGCTGGGTCAATAAGTCCTCATTGTACCTGAGATGAGACTGACCCAAGGGTTGGTACAAGTGCTCTTTACTTGAAGAGAAGTATCCAAAGACAAAACAAGCTCCAAAGAAAGGACTAGGTGATATGATACACTCCTTATGTCTAAAGGAACCAACTATGAAACCAAGTTTATATACCAGCTTGTTTCTGGGTTCTGGCTTGGGGGGTGATAGAAAATGTAAAAGTAATGATTTTTCATTAAAATTCTTTAAGTGAAATCATTCTATTAAGATTTATGGAGCTTTCTAGAATAAGTTATCAACCTCAGACTGAGTAAAAAGAGACTGGTCTCAGGTACAGCCTGCCACTTCTGACTGCTGGGGTACTTTGCCCCCTTGAGGTACTCTGGACCACATGTAAAACTTGTGTTCCTTTTGTAACGAAACTGAGGAATGGCCTAGCCTCCAGAGGACCTGAGCTGAGAAAGGTTAGAAAAAAGCAGGAGACTAGAATCAGTGAAGAAACCTTTCTCTGTGAGGCCTTGGCATTCACCACCAAGGTACTGTCTTTTAAGAAAGTAAATTTGATTTTCAAGTGTTTAGTTCTTAACTCTTGTCACATCCCTTTAAGACAGAAATTACAACTCGGATCATTGCCCAGCCCTGCTACCTTGTGTATGGGGCATTATTGATAAGAAAATGCACATGAGCTTTAAGCATTTACTTTAGCTGAAAGTGATTTAGAAGCTATTTAACATGTATTTCTTGGACACAGTGAATAGGCCCATGCCTGAAGAGTTAAATTGAGTTGTTCCCTTAATTTTCACACTTTAATGGAATTTTCCTACTTCTACAATTCTCTCTCTCTTTCTCTCTCTCTCTCTCTCTCTCTCTCTCTCTCTCTCATTTTGGTTGTGCTTTCAATATTTGGGGGTTTGCTAAAACATTAGGGAACTGCCCCTTTGATGAAGTTCAACTTTGAAAGGATTGTGTATATTCTTTCTTCTAGGACTATAGAGGGTAAATTTCTAACCATGAAAATCTCTAGGCTTTTGTATCATGAAGTATTCTGTTAAAGTTAGGAAATCTGGAGAAGGAATTCAATCATCTAAAGTTAGCCTCTTGGTCCAGAGGTCATTTTGAACATGCTCTTTTCTGGGACTAACTTTCTATAAGTATACGAGTATGAGAAGCAAACTTGCCTTATTGCAGAGAAGCAGAAAAGGCCAGCTGCACAACTAGATCGCAGCAGGAGCTTTTTCTCAAATGCCTTCTAACATTTTCATAAGTGAACATTCTTTGTTTACACTACAACCATTATTCTCTTGGACTGGAGGAGTTTTCTGGCTGTAATTCTTCCAAAATTACATTAAGCAATTACAGGAGACTCACATTCTTGAAGCTGAAGTTTGTGCTACCCACGGAACACCCTCTAGCTGGAAAAATCTCTGTTAGGCCCCAAATTGTTGGGATGCAGGGTGGCCTAATATGCACCATCCTCTGTGTCTACTCCACCCAAAAATAATGAAGGAGAAGCAATCATTACAACCAAGCTAGGAAAGTTTCCTGACTGCCAAGTCCTCCTAGGGAACCTTAGTCTCAGAAAGAAACTTTAAGAAATCATCGAGGCCAGCCTCCTCATTTCACAGATGGAAGAACCAAGGCTCAAGGAGAGGAAGGGATTTGCCCAAAGTGTGACTATGGCAGAGCTGGGGCTTACATCCTTATCTCTTGAGTACAGATTCCATTTCTTTCCACTACACTAGCTAGAATTGAAACTTGGGCGCTGAATAAGCCTGATTTGGAAGCTGTCCAAATCTGAAGGGAGATGGTTTTCCTGTTCAGCATCTTAAAATTGGCTAGATCTAGAAACTGAACAGATCCAATCTTCTGCTGCTAAGTGCAGGGAAAACTCTAAAACTCATACCTCTAGGTCTTTAAGGCTACAGGGACTCTAGGAGAGATGTTCTCCAGACCTTCCTTTTTTTCCTCCCTGGGGAAGAGGCTCCACAGTGATCTGTTGTTTCATTCCAAATGCAGATGTGGTTAAACATAGACAGTTGGCCTCTTGAGTGGCTTTGTCATGAGGATTTGTTTTCTTGGATGTAAGGCATTATTTTCAAAGCAGGACCTGATAAGTCAGGACAGGATTCTACAGCCTAAGAGTATGAGAAGCATAGAGTTGGAGTCAATATGAAGGTTTTAAAGAAAGGGTTGTCTTTAAAATTAAACTACATCAGCTAAAGGCATTGTGGTGGAGTCTTGTAAAAGGCTTCCATGCCTGAGACTTCTACAAAATTGTAAGAGGGTGGTAAAGGGAGGAAGAAGACACTAACCTCTGCCTGACACTGACACTACCTGCAGTCCTCAAGTGGAGCTGCACAGAGCAGAGGAGTAAACAGAAAGAGCTGGAGGTTTGGGTTTAAGACTCACTTAGCATGACTACATCCTGGTGGAAATGTTGGAAGGACAAGAATATGAAATAGGAGGACTGAGATTGTTCTAGAAACATAGTGAGGAGGGAAGGGAGTGGAATTGGTAGGTATGATGAATAATACATTTGAGAATAGGGCCTCTGAGAAAGGACTCTGGGACGTTGGATTATTTAGCATACAAAAAATGGAGGTTGATGGGTAAACTGACGTCTTTGAATGTGTAAAGGTTATTATGTCAATGATGGTAACTATTCTTCTCTGTCTACACAAAGATGGAATAAAAGTTTAAACTGCCACAGGAGGGATTTCAGTTAAATCTACCAAAGAACTTCCTAACAGAGAGCAGTGAGGGGTGATAAACATTGGAACATGTTACCAAGGGAGTTTGCAGAATTTCCTTTCCCAGAGATCTTTAAAAATAGAGTTTACAGAGGTCAGCTGAGAAAGCAAAGTCTGCTGCCTTCTCCGCAGTTCTCTCTACTCTGCCTCCCCTTACTTCCTGTTGTTTCTCAATATCCTCAATCTCTCTTCACTCTCTCCCTCCCTATTTCCTTCTCCTCCTTTCCTCCCTCCCCATCCATTGCTCATTCTCAGCTAGCACTACCCCCATCCCCAACCCCACCCCCATCTCCTACATAGCCTGACTCTTGTGTCTTCCTGGAGCCAGTGTCATTGCTGAGGTCAGGCTGTCCAGCTTCCTCTTGTTATCCACCTCAAATCCAACAAACTGAGCAGTTAACATGAAAGTCCCACACTCTTCAACAATGGCCCAATTCTGAAAAGAACCACAAAGTGTCCCATAGTTCTGACTGCTTGCTAGTTCTCCTCCTTTGGTCTCAGCTGAATTGTAGCCTTCTCTTTGAAGACTTCCCTGACCTCTTAAGCATTTGGTCCTTACCACTAATGTAGCACTTCCACTATCCTGTGACTATTTCTCCACTAGACTGATCTCCTTGAGGGCCATTTATTTCTATATTCTCCTATCCAGCTGAGAGAAGGGGTAGGGTTTGTGTGATAAAAGTGTCCAGCTCTTTAGCAGGAACTCCCAGCCAGAGGGCTGACTTTGTGTTATTGAAAGTCTCTAGAACACCTAACAATATACTCCTGACAGTGCACTCTTGGTAGTAAATAACTACAAATGTAACTCTGATTCTTCTTTTTTTTCAGGAAAGAAGGCAGGGCCACCTGGGCCCAATGGTCCCCCAGGACCTCCAGGACCACCAGGACCCCAGGGACCCCCAGGGATTCCAGGAATTCCTGGAATTCCAGGAACAACTGTTATGGGACCACCTGGTCCTCCAGGTCCTCCGGGTCCTCAAGGTCCCCCTGGCCTCCAAGGACCTTCTGGTGAGTTCTCCTGTCTCTTCACCCCCACCCCAGGCACCTCATCAGTACTTTTATAGAATAAGAGTGGGTGATCCTGAGAATGGTTTCAAATCGTGGTGATGGGATTGATGTGCAATAAGAAATGCAGGTCTCTTTTCCCAGTGTAGAGCTAAGAATTAGATAAGTCAGAAGAGCCTGGCCTGCTCTACCTTCTTGTGTGTACCAACCTGTCAATGACAGGCCACCTGTCCTTGCCCCCATGTGAATGCTTCCATCACAATACCCCTTGACTCCAAGCCTCCCAGTAGTATACCAGTAAATTCACATGAGCCAGAGATAGAGGCCGTGATGATTCACTGGGGATCCTGTGGAGGATGGAGTTGGTCTGCTCTGATTCCCAGCATCTAGCTCCACATGCTGATGCTTACATGGAAATAGGCTATAGGGAGAAATGTTGAAGACTGTTTCAAATAACAAATCCTATGGTAGTTTCATCCCATGAATTCTGAGGTGCCTTTCCTATAGATGGAGAGAAGTAGTCACTGATAGTTAAGTAGTTGGAAATTTATGTCATTCAGGCTGTGAATCCAGCAAACCAAGGCGTCATGGCCATCCTGTCCTGCAACAAAATGCTTCTTGCACTAGATCCTGATCCCACAAAACTGCCCAAATGCCATTTCCTCCCTTTGCTTTTTTCTGGGGCCCAGAAGAGCATTCAAAAGGTATGGCTGCAGAACTAGACTTGTATAATTGGAGTTGACAGAAGTCAGACTGGACTTAGGTCAGTAGTTATCTCTTTCTCCTGCTCACTTCCTATACCTTGGGGTTTAAAAGAAATGGACTCTTTGCAGCCAGTTTCTCTAGGTCTGAGAATTCAGCAGCAGGACTCATATTCTTTAACTTGGAATTCAAATAGGGCTAAGCAGTGTTACCATGGCCACAAGAGACAAAGTTGGGTTCTTTTATTTTTTAATCCAATCATTCCACAAATATTAATTGAGCGCTTTCTATGTATGAAGAAATACATTGCTGAGTGGTCCCTGTTCCCGTAGAGTTTATATCCTGAAGGAGGAAGAGACAATTAAAGAAACCAGATCTTTATAAATGGCAATGAGCTCCATGAAGACAATTAACAGGCAGCAAAAGTGTAGAGAAGCAAGTACTGTTGTCTCAGGTACATAGCAATGGGGATACCCTCTCATTGCTCTCCAAGGGTGCTCAGTGGGGCTTGCCTTAGGCATATATTGGCAAGAGGCTGGCTTCCCTGCTGGATACTGAAGATCAAGTTCAGGGACAGAAAGGAGAAAGAAAGGGCATCCTCTCACTTCCCAGGGCCCTGCGCTGCATTCTGACTCTCCCCACACCTCTAGCTCTTCTTCGGGAAGAAAGCTCAGATAGGGCTGGCCCTGGAGAGCAAGGTTCAGTGCCATTGGATGCTGAGGTGGGGAACAGGGGAAGTAGAAAGAGCACACCCTCTGATTTTCCTGTCCTATTTTGCAGGTGCCGCTGATAAAGCTGGAAGTAGAGAAAACCAGGTTGGCTGGGGATTTCTGTCTTCCTGGGGCAGAGGGAAGGCCACAGGTTTAGAGCAGCCTTTAAGTCAGCTCCCTGTGAAATTTCCTGAGGCTTTATTTTGTGAAGATGCCCTACAGGTTCTAAGGGTTTTCACTCACAGACTCCTCCCATGTCTATGAATAGAAAAGCTTTGCCCCAGGGCCTGCTTTAGCTACAGAACTGTCTAGACAAGACTTTCCCCCCTCACTCCACAGGAGACTGAGGGTCACCACAGCTAGGCTCAGTAGTGAATGGAAATGAGCCACCAGTCAGGCCTGTTCACCTTGGCCTCAGACTCCCCAGATACCCCGGACACCTTGTCGGCACTCAAAGTACCTGGGAGCCAAAGCTGAGAGGTTTGAGTGTGTCCTTGAAAAACAGCCAACCACCTCCAGGCCAAGTCCAGCCTAGGCTTCTGGCTTAATGGCCCCAGGGGCTCCTCCCTAGTCTTTGAGCTTCCTAATCTGTCTCTGTTGGCAGGTTCTGCTGCCTTGTCTTGTTTTGTTTCAACTCAGCCACCCTCACTACAGCTGTTTGGCCACAGTGATAAATATACACAGCTGCACAGTACATGATGGCTTTGCAGGGCCATTTTATATCCATCACCTCATTTGATCCTCAGATATCCTCATGCGAGAGGCCAGAGATTCTTATAATCCCCATTTTACAGTTGGGGAAATAAGGCTCAGAGGCACTGTATTTGGCTGAGGTCACATAGCACAGAAGTGGCAGAGCTACAAAGTTATATTGCCCTCTAGTAGAAATGTAGTCACTAACATCCTAAGACGGGGGAGAGATCAGAATTGGGATCCAAAAGGAGACTAGAAACGAGGGATAAAAACATGGGAATCTGTGGCAGAGTGAGCAACCATTACAGTGATGATTCTGTATCTTTTTCATCCTCCCAGCCAGCTGTGGTGCATCTACAGGGCCAAGGGTCAGCAATTCAAGTCAAGAATGGTAAGAATCAAAGTAGGCTGTCTCCCTGAAAGGAGCTTCTCCCCTCCCTCATCGCCAGCCTCCTAATAATTGTCCAGACTAGTTCCTCCCAGACCTATGAGGTACCTTACCCTTGGCATAGAAGGCCATTCTCTACTCCATCGTGCCCTCTACTGGTTATCCACAGTAATGGCTTGCACCAAGACCAATTGCTACACCTAAATTTCATTTAGAATTCACTGATGAGGGAGCTGAAAGGGACTTGAGACATCATCCACCCAGATGTTCTGGAGGGATGGAGTCCACATCAGAGTCGCCATGGAGATATGTGTAGTTTGATAAACATTTCACAATACAAATTAGAGATGGTAAAACTACATAAAATTGAACTCTTCTTGTGTGATCACTCTAAAAAGAAAATGAGTGAGGGAGTACTTCTCAAGGAATGAGGGTCATGTTAGAATCTTAGGGAGTATGAGATGCTAGGTCTATCAAAAGGAAGAACATGTTTAAGGAGGTTGAGGAACACTGCTTTAATGTAATCCCTGCATTTAAGAGTTGGAGAAATATCCAGGTATGGTGGCGTATGCCTGCAATCCAAGCAACTCCAGAAGCTGAGGCATGAGGATTAAAAGTTCAGGGCCAACCTCAGCAATTTAGTGAGACCTTGAGCTACTTAGAAAGACCCTGTCTCAAAATTTAAAAAAAAAAAAAAAATTAAAGGCCCGGGGATGTGGCTCAGTGGTTAAGTGCCCCTGGGTTCAGTACCTGGTACCAAAGAGAGAGAGATAGAGATAGAGAGAGAGAGAGGGAGAGAGGGAGATGGAGGTGAGGAAACAGTCCCATAGGGATTGAATAATACCATAATAAAATATATGGCCTTATGTTTGTATAGTACTTTAGAGTTTTCAGCATGCTTTCTTTGTCTTTTATGTCATTTGACCCTCACAACTGCCCTATGAGGTAGGTATTAGCTCCTTTCTACATAGACAGAAACTGAAGCTCAGAGAGGTTAATTAACCAGCCAAAGATGTCATAGTTTTTTAGGAGCTGAGATATGAACATGTTTGCCTGGTTCTTTGTACTGTGTTATTCTCCTTCAGTAATGTGTATGTCCACCCCACTGAATGATTAGGTTAATTTTCTTCCCCAAAGAGACATGAACATTCATTAAAGAACAGCACTTTGAAATAATGTCCAGTCCCCAGGGTGCCCAAAGCCTAAAATGCAAGAACCTCCAGGAGCCTTAGGAAATAGCAAGCTAGCCAAGATGCCAGATGCTTGCAGAGCTTGGACTGAAAGAGAGGGATTGTGAGTGTGGAAATAGTAAATGAAGGCTAAGAAACCTGCTATATGGGGACAGCTTTT
The DNA here is from genome assembly GCA_028644305.1 of Xerus rutilus. Taxonomy (NCBI): domain Eukaryota; kingdom Metazoa; phylum Chordata; class Mammalia; order Rodentia; family Sciuridae; genus Xerus; species Xerus rutilus. The sequence continues at coordinate 71,853,096 of CM053417.1, read as the reverse complement.
AAGAGCTCAGTCAGCCCTGAACTGGCTGTGCTGAGTTTCCTTAATGATTGGACTTAGCTACTCCCCTGACTGCCACCTGGATGTCTGACTTAATAGCCTCAGAATTATAAAAAAGGAGCAGAATGGCACCAAAATCCTAGCAGTCCTGCTGGGAACCAGGTGCCGTGGACCATGATTACCATCTGTCCAGGGAGGACAGAGGCACATAGGGAATAGATTTGTTTGGGTGTCTGTAGTGATGGCCTCAGTATTTATTCTGTGCCAGCAGCTACTGATTTTGTTCCTGCTAACATAGCAAGACTGTTTCCAGCCCCTCTGGGCCACTCCTCAGTAGTTGTCCATGCTGACTTTTAGTTCTACTAGAAGGGAGTCAGAGGTGATAGAACATCATTCAGAGTGGTCCATTGAAAAGACAGAGCCAGGGCATCTCCTCCTAACTCCATCCTATTTTTGTATCACCTTGAGGAAACATGGTCACCTATTCCAGAGGCCTCTTTTCTCACATCTCAGAGAGGCAGCCTCCTGAGACTGGCCAAGGATGGATGTTCAAAACAGAATTTCTTGGGTAAAAAATGGATGGCTGAGAGGGGGGAAAGGTTCCATGAGCTTGGGCTCCCCCACTCCGCCTTGTCATGGTGGGAAATAATATCCCTTTTTCTGTAGGATGAAAAAGGGAAGTTTTCCTCTACCCTCACATGCTGGATCCTCTTGACTAGGGTAGTGCCAATAGACAAGATGACTTACCAAGGGTGCCTCAATTCCCAGACACTCTCCCCTATCCTCCTGGCTAGACTACTGCAACCTGGAAGTCTATCCCTCACCCTCTCACGTATCAGGCCTGGTTGCTAGTGGTCACTAGCTCCAGCTGACATGGACTCTCAATCACCCCTGATCCATAAATGTTCTCCAGACAGATCATTCATTGGGCTGAGTAATTGCCTGAGGACCCAGGGAGCCTTTTCAGAAAGGAGTGGGCATGGAGGAACCATAAAAAGGACTCTCTTGAGGAGGAGAAATCCCATGAACCTATGAGACAGAAGAGAGATTTAGGAGCTACTGCTGGGAAAGTAAAATTGAATAATAAGATCTAGCCTGCCACTCAGTGTCTGAAATTTGCCTGTGCAGGCCCCATAAAAACAAAGTAAAAGAAAATAGGGCAGAGCACCCACTCTTCTCTTACCACCACCACTCCAAATTCTAACTAGAAGGTATTGGTTAAAGACCCTTTTAGACAAAAGGGTCAGGAAAGGAGAGATGAAGAAAGACAGGCAATCCCCAGGGGCTCTGAGGCAGGCCCAGGAGCCCTTTAATAAATAGCACTACTTCCCTGCTTCCAAATGCTCTTCTTAAAGCTTGGCCTTCTGGGCCTTCCTGGTCACATGGGACAGGGGTGGGGGATTATGTACTGTTTGGTATTTATTTTTATTGCCCAGATTATTCTGACATGTATTGAGTGACTGCCCTTCTCTCATACTGAGATCTTTCAGGTGGAGTGCTCAATGACTGGTCTCGCATCACTATGAACCCCAAGGTGTTTAAGCTACATCCCCGCAGCGGGGAGCTGGAGGTACTGGTGGACGGCACCTACTTCATCTATAGTCAGGTAGAAGTGAGTACGGTCTTAGGCCTAACTCTTCTTATATCCAGGATGCAGATCCGGTGCAGGCCACATAGGGGCACTGTGGAGACAGCCAAAACCATCCATTGGCTAACTTCCTGCTTTGGCAGGCTGGGTGGGGGGGAGGGGTGACTGCCCGGGGAGGGCCTTGTAAGGAGGAAAGAGAGAGGGGGGCTGCTTCTTTTTTTTTCCTAGAAATGTATCGTGGAAAAACTGAAAAGTGGCCCCTCCCACATCCTACTATCTGATTCCCTCCTGCAGGGCCCCAGGCCCTTGTTTCCCCTCTGAACTGTTTGGTTCTACTGCCAAACTTGAACTTGGTCTCAGCATAGTTTTTGAAAGTCAGTTCCAGGGCTGCTGAGAACTGCTTCCCACAACACTGCTAGCTTGGGCATTATAATGAATTGTGCTCCTGCGGACTTTCTCTCCACCTCAAAAAAATTTCTGACTCTTTCCTTCCTCTTTCTCCCATTTGTTTCTCTGTCTTTCTGTTTCTGTTATTCCTGCCTCCTTCCTTTTGTCATTCTCCCAGGCCTTTCTCCCTCTGTTTTTTATCCTTTCCCTGCCCTGGGCCCACTCCCCAGGTCTGCCAGTGCCCCTCCACTGCCATCCCCCATTGGGTTCCCCCACTGGGGGGGGTCTCCACAGAGCTAGAGGTAGATGAGCCTTGAGGTTGGGGCTTCTCTGGGGTGGGCAACCAGCAGGTGGATGGACAGAAGGACTACGGAGCCAACAGATGGGTCTCACAGGAGAGTGGCCAGAGAAGGTGGGTTAACAAGCATTCACGAGGCACATTGAGCATCCTGGCATAGCTTGGGCCTGACCCAAGAGATAATATAGCACCTGAATACACAGCTCCTAGCCTGAGGAGGGAGTCAGCTTTCATAAAGTGATTTAGGGTATCAGATGGTCTCAACCTCCTATGGGGCATGTGGGTATGACCCCAATGTCCTATGGACTATGTGCCATTTGGTGGTGGCCAATAATCAACAGGGGATGGGGCATGATGACTAAGGGTAATGCAGAAGGCAAAATTACTTTTCTAAATGTAGGAGAGAATTGAGAGTGGCCCACGCAGGCTAGGAAAATCCGTGTGACGCCAGGCCATCAAGCATAGGTTAGTGCTTCCTCCTGGCCATGGAGTGAAGTTAAGTACCTGGGTTCTGCCCTTCCAGATTTGATATTTCATTTTTGGTGGATAGCTCACCATCTTTCTGGATCTGTTTCCTCAGTCATCTAATGGGAGGGCTGAGGGGTCCTGTGATCAGGGGGAGGAGTTAAGTGCTGAGAGGGGGTGCTGCAAGCTGAGGGGGCTTCTGTTGAAGAACTGAAGAAATGGGATACCATTACTGTGACCTCCCTGGGGGAATCAGTGACTTCTAAGTTTAGTCACACATAGTCATTGGGGCTTGGACTTGGAAGTTAGTTTGTGTCTGGAGTATTGATGGAGCACTGATTAAGCCCCTAAGGTGTACAGACCACTGTGCTTCATGCTAGGGATGGGGTGAGAAGGTGATGAAGGGGCAAATAAGGCACAATTTTTTTACCTTCCCAGAGTTTATGACAGGTGTGCTATTGTAAGAAAGGTCTGCTCAGCCACCTGAGCCCCACGGAACACGGGACAGACAGTGCATGAACCTGTCACCCTGCTGCTCCTATTGGCCCACTAGCATGCCTTCAAGTGGCACTGCCCTCTCTACAAGGTACACTGGCAGCTCATCTGAGAGGGTCCTGTCTGGTCACTATAGGGGAGGGCCCCCACCCTCTCTTTCCTCTCTTCCCCAATCCCTTCTTGTTGCCTCTCACCCAGGTTTACTACATCAACTTCACTGACTTTGCCAGCTATGAGGTGGTGGTGGACGAGAAGCCCTTCCTGCAGTGCACCCGCAGCATCGAAACAGGCAAGACCAACTATAACACCTGCTATACTGCAGGTGTCTGCCTCCTCAAGGCCCGGCAGAAGATCGCCGTGAAAATGGTGCACGCCGACATCTCTATCAATATGAGCAAGCACACCACCTTCTTTGGGGCCATCAGGCTGGGCGAAGCCCCTGCATCCTAGACTCCCCCCATTTTGCCCCCGCCCATGTCCCTGCCCCAGGTTTGGGAGCCGGGACTCCCAGAACCTCTAAGTGCTGCTGTGGAGTGAGGTATATTGGCATTGCAGCCACAGAGAAAAATGCCCCAGTGCTATTTATTCCCCAGTGACTCCAGTATGACAAGGCCTGCTTGATTTTCCAGAATGACCTTGATTTAACAGGACAGTTGATGGAGCCCCAGGGTTTACAGGAAGCAGAAACCTTCTTTGGCTCTATGTTGACTGGCTTATGGCATGACTCTTCAACCTCGAGGTCCCTGTTGTCAGATTTATCATTGTTGCACTAAAATGAGGATCCAGGGCAGTGGACCAGAGAAAGTGAAGGTGCACTCCAGACTCTGGGGGTGACCCCAAGGGTGCTGCTGCTCCTCTCTTGGCTGGGGTGGGGGCAGGGTGGCATTAGGCTACATCCTAAGGAGAAGGCCAGGAAGGAAAAGATAGGTGCTGGTGGCAGAGAACAAGGGAAAAACCTGCCAAGCAAGTATCCTTGGCAGTGGAAGCATATTTGCTGCTCTGCACTGTGACCTGCAAGAGGGTCAGGGAGCCCTTCCCACTCAGGCTGACAGCCACACTGTGGCAGCTTTCTGGGCTCCAGAGATGGGATTTGCTCTGCCGGGGAACCATTGCAGGAACAGCCACAAACCTGCCTGCATAAGACTCTGAATCTGTACTTGGGGCCACATAACTCTCACTTTGTTTACAGCTATGCTGCATGCCCATAAAACTCCCTGGGGTCCCCCTCATGATGCACCCACCTCAACCTTACTAGAACTCCTATCTTCTTTCTCCACAGAGCCTACCTCTGTCTGAGACAGGTGCCTAACCTGGGACCTGTGCTCATGTGAGTCTGGGATATTCTTTAGCTTACCTGGACACAAAGAGAAGTTTCCATTTATTAAGCAATACAAGTAGTATCCATCTAATTCTAATCAAACTGTGTCTGGGGGCAAGGAGTTGACTGGATGACCTCCAAATGTCCCTTCAAGTTCTAATATTTGTGACTCATAACAGGCAGCTGCCACAGTAGCCTTCTTAATTTCCAAACCCCAGACTACCCTTAGGCATCAGCAAAGCAGAGTTTTTCTACCTGGCCTAAAAGGGCAAGAGGTGAGGCTAAGACAGGGGAGATTTGTCCAAGTTTGCTGCAACCCAAGTAATCATTAGGCCAGGCTTTTATCTGAAAGGACAGCAGCCAGTGGCCTACTGACTTGGTCTTTCTTCAGAAAATCACAATATAGCTTAGTCACTCCAGACCCCCTTCTGCTTCACTGAAGCCAGGCTCAGGAGAAGCCAGTGTCTAAACATTGGGCAGGTCTCTGTGCCCTAGCTCAGGTCAAAAGGCACCTTGGCCCAACCCCAAGCTTCCTGCCAGGTCAAATATTAGAACCATTCAAGGGCCTTATTTCTAGCTGCCTGGATGCAGCCTGGCTTCTGAGTGCTAGGTCCAGGCCAATGCTGGGGGGTCAGCCTTGTACAGTCTGCTCCTCTTGTTCCTAAAATTTGTTTCATTCTGAGGAGATGGAAATACATTCCTTTGGGCAACTGAAATCCACCAAGAACAACAGGTACTTCTTTGTCAGATGTGCCTCCCCTTAAAGGGTCAGGGCAAGAGGTGGTGGACCAGGCCTCTATTGTCCAGTTGCTAATGATAGCCTTGCAACCAGAGGTAAGGCAAGCTGTAGTTTCAATTCCTTTAAAATGCCTTGCACAATCTGCCATTGTACTAGGAACTGGCAGAACCTCTCAAAGTTTGGAAAGTACTTTCTCTTATTGTTTCCTTTGATGAAGGCAGAGCAGAGAATATCTCAAATGCCATTGTTTAGATGAGGCTCAGAGAGATGATGAAGTTCTTTGACTAAGATCTCACCCAGTTTAAGTCAGCCAGGTCTGATTCCAAAACTATTCCCTTATACCACGGGACTGTGTGCAATTGGGGTCTATAGAGAACCAATAAAGGTGATAATATGGAGCCAAGATCCTTGAAGGTCCTAGAGAGAAACCCAGAGATGCCCATTTTCATTACTTCATGGTAATGCCAGTTCTCTTGGCTGTCAGGGGCTCTTGTAGTCAAATGTCTCTTTGGGAAACAGCCATCAGCCTTAGAGGCTGCTCAGAAGAACCTTCTTGGCATCACATCCAAGCAGCAAGCCTCTGGGACCCCAGAACTGGTAGCCCCTGATGTCCTTTTCACCCATCTGACAAAACAAGCAGCCATCATATGTGGAGTCCTACTGTGGGCAAAGTTCTCCCTTCCTTACACTACATAAAGACAGTGCCAGGAGCCCAGTGACTCCCCACAGCTACTAAGGGACTCCTTATCTCTTTCTACCAGAACACAGAGACCTTGATACTATCAGCATCTCTTAGGGAAGATTTGAGGGAAGGCTGATTCTAAAGCCAAGTGGGTGTGAGGAGAGAGGAGGAAATCTTCTTAATTGCACCCCTAAAGGACAGTCTGACAACCATCTCATTCTCCAGACATAGAAGGGATTGTAGGGGAAGCAGGATTCCCACTGGACCCCACATTCTTTCTGAACCCTCCCTAGAGGGAGAGCAATAGTAAAGGAAATAAGAAATAGCTGGGGACCCCTGCTGTGGTCTAGTTGTTGGTGAAGCAGTGAAGCAGTTTACTGATAGGAGGATGTGGAAATAGATGCACAGTTTGGAATTATTATGGTGGGAGTTTACCAGAGGGCTAAGGCTAGCATGGAGAATGGGACAAGGACATTGGTGGTAAGCGGATGACAGAGGTTTGCAGGAGAATTGCATGGCAGGAGCCTCTGCCAGCTGCCTGCCTTCAACAGCCAAGTTGGTACAAAAGGCAGCTGTGGGAGGCTGCTCAGCTACTGGTTCTCTGGAAAATGTAGCATTTGCCTTATTTCCCCTTCATCTATCCTGAGCCATATTTCTTGTGCTTAACAGGAAAGGGCTAGGAACCCTGCATGCATTCACATGTGAGTGCACGTGTCTTCTGTAACTTCTGGTGGATGCAAATAGATTCGGAGAAATTTAGAACTAAAAAGGCCTTTAGTGGAAATATAGCCCAACCTACATTCCCTCTCTTACTCATGTGGAAACCGAGGCCCAGAGAGGCAAGGTGACCTGCCCACAGTGGTGAGCAAGCTCCATCTTCCAGACTCAGTAAAGAAAAGGAAGGAGTAGAGCCATCCCTGTTGCACAGGGCCACCTTCCTTCTTCCACCCACACACTCAAGGCTGGACATGCTTGGCCCCCTTCAGGAGCCTGGCCAGGCAGGGAGAGAGGAGAGGCAGCCTTCACCAGAACTCTGCTCCCCACCCCCACCCCCACATTTGCCCAGCTCCTGCCTCTGTACTAAAAGGTTCCAGATTGGCCCAGTCCCAGGAAGTTCTTAGGCCACCCTAGTGCTGCCTCAGGTCCCATCCTTGCCTAAGGGCTCCCCTAGGCCTTGCCAGTATAGAAAAGGAACCTGATTTTTTTCCCCTTTTAAACCATTTCAGGGCTCTCCAGGAGGCATTGGGGTCTGTCATTTCTTCATTCAAAGAGCTCCAGCTGGGAATGGTGGAGGGTGGGCTTTGTTGTAAGAATGGCCTGGAGCAGGCCCATTGCTGCTTTTGGGGGTCAGCATCCAGTGTGAGATACTATGTATATAAACTATATATAATGTATATAAACTGGGATGTAAGTTTGTGTAAATTAATGGTTTATTCTTTGCAAATAAAGCGCTTTCCCCCTCCTGTTCTTAAAAGCAGTTTGAGCCCTTCCTATGGGCTAGGTGCTTCTTTGCAAATGGTGCCACTCATGAGCTAGATAAGGGACCAAAGCACTCATTTCAGAGGGAGCAAAAGAAAGAAAATAGTCTGAATTTCCTGTCAGAGCATCCCACATCCTCTCTGTGCCCCAAACCACATGCCCCCATCCCTATCACCTTAGATTATCTGCAACCATATGCCAAGGATGCTAGGTGTCCTGCCAAAAAGAATATTGTCCTGGGGCAGGGACACCAGCATGGGCTCACCCTCAGTGTGAGACTGTAACAGATATTCCAGGCCTTGGCCCAAAACAGCTTGGAGGAATCCAGCCTTCACTCATCATTAAGGTATCACTTCATTTTGCAGATGAGAGCAATGCTCAAAGATTTCAAGTAGCTTCTGGAAGGCCACCCACCTAGTAGGTGTTTCAGCCTTGCCAGTTCCCAGTGCAGGATACTTTCCCCTCTACTATGCTGCCTCCGCCACTTGGTCCTATGCTCTTCCTGTGGAGGCTGTCCTAGGGAAGAAGATCACTGGAAGAGGACCAGATAGCTGCTCAGGAACATGTAGCCCAAAAGCATTCTGGTCACTTTGCACAACCCAATGCAGCCTTTGTCCCCAGTGTATAGATGGAGAATGTGACATGTAAGCACAGAAGCCTAGGTTGATCTGCAATGGCCAGATGTGCATAGGCCAGATGTTGGAACCTAGGATGGTACTCTGGCTGCCTTAGAGGTTTTTTTCTTGAAAGGGAAACCATCACAGGAAACCAGGATACTATTTCAAAACACCATGGGGTATAGCTCAGTGGTAGAGCACATCCTTCTTAGCATGCACAAGGTTCTAGATTCCATCCCCAACACCCAAACAAAAGAAAAGCACCTTATGAGAACTCAAGGAACATAATCTCTGGCACAAAAAGTACCAGAGATGGCCGAAAAGTGGAAGCATTTTTTGCCACACCATGTGTAAATCATCACATGAGGGAGGCACCCAGGGCAAAGAGAGTGTGTCACGCTATATACAGGGTATTCTAGACCAAATTGAAAAATTCAATGCAGGTAAATCATTGGACCAAAAGGCATTCCACTCAAGAGGGATATAACAAGGGCCCTGTGGGCCAAATTGTGAAACCTGTCATTGCAACAACCATTGGGCCAAGAGTCTGATGCACTTGCCACTCGGAAGGAGAGTACTTTATGGCCACTGGAAACCAAGTAGTCAAACAAAGGGCAGAGTCATGGGGCCAGGCAAATATAGTCAAGTTGCTGGGAGAAAGATGGGGAATGAGGCCTGAGCTATAGCTATCTACTATAGCTTTATGAGGTGGAAACTGATTATGTATGAGGAGTGGCAGGGGGTATCCATTTCTTCAACTTTCAACATGAGATCATACACTATAAAAATTTCTTTTAAAATTGAGATGACATGAAATTGAGGGCATTGTTTGCTCAAGGACAGGAAATTAAATGGTTGGAGAATAATCTGGTATAGCTCTCCAGTTTATAAAGTTCAGTCACATCCAGTGTCATTTGATGTTCCCAACAGCCTTTGAGGTAGGTGCGGGAGAGGTTATTGGTCCCATTTTACAGATAAAACTGAGGCTCAGAAGTGACTGCCCCCAAAAATGCATGGCTTGAAGGTAGTGAAGCCTAAACTCAAAAGCCCACTGGCTCTTAAGGCACCCAGTCCTGCAAAAGGCTGATGTCAGGAGATGGGGCTTAAGAGATTTCAAGGATAGACTTAAGCCAGGATCCTAGAGCCCCCTAAACAGACTAGATGGGGCACACATAATATCAGAAGATGGGCTTTTTATTCTGTTCTTCTCCTCAATTCTGATGCCTTCCGAAGGAGCCATCAGGACACCTCTACCCTAGGGCATTCCTGCCTCTTGGGGCTATCTCCCCATGGCCCTAAAGGGAAAGCAAAGAGCTAAATGGAGAAAGGTGGAAGTGGAAAGACCAATGCAGAAAACAACCCATAGATGACCCCTCCCCCTGATGAGGATTGGTTAAATCAAGAGCAGGAGCCCGAGAGGTGACTTTCAACTTCCTGTTTTCACAGATTTCACACCTTCCAACCAAGCTGTGAGGCTGTTGGGATGTCTGTCAAACTACCACCAACTCCTGGGTCTCTGAGATGCCAAACTTGGTCTTATGCTGGTTAAACAGTTTGCGTAGGGCGTCAATATAGAGTGCGTGGTATTTAGCCACAATGTCCTGGCTCGGGTTCTCAATCTTGGGCAGTGGTAGAGGCTCCCCGACTGCCAGGGGAGACAGGAAGGAATAGGAAAAGTATCAGAATAGCTCACCCCTCAGAATGGACCCCAGACCTCAAGCCCAGCTTCTCCCCACCCTTGTCCCCCAACCTGCCACTCATCCTAGCCAACCTCCCTGTCTCTGAGCACAGCCAGAGCCAAGGCGCTCAGCCTCAGAACTGGATCCTGGGTTCTTTTTTTTTTTTTTGGTACTGAGGATTGAACTCAGGGGTACTCGACCACTGAGCCACATCCCCAGCCCTATTTTGTGTTTTATGTAGAGACAGGGTCTCACTGAGTTGCTTAGCACCTCGCCATTGTTGAGGTTGGCTTTGAACTCGCAATCCTCCTGTCTCAGCCTCCCTAAGTGCTGGGATTACAGGCATGCGCCACCGTGCCCGGCTTGATCCTGGGTTCTTGACTGAGGCTACCAATAGAAAAGCATACTCACCAATGGTGGTTACAGGCTGAGCATAGGGCAAAAGGCCCCAGGAATTCTTGGTGAAGCCGCGCCCATAGAAAGCACAAGGGTAGATGTGTACTATACGCTGGAACCATTTCTGAAAGTGGTTGACAAAGCTCCCAGGAGTAAAAATGTGCTGATTGTAGAGGTCCGTCTCTCCAAAGGAATAGGCAGGGATTAGAGCTACCCTGCAGAGGAAAAACATCTTCTTTAATCCCCAGAAAGTTAGGGACCTTGCTGAAGGCCAGAGATGCTGATTGCCAGCAGTCCCTCAGTCTGTGTGCAGGCCTCCCCAGATCTCAGTTCAGGCTGAGTGTGGGGGCAAAGCAGGAGAAACCTCAAGGAAGCAAGCCTAGGTACTCCTGGGAACCCCCAGGTCTGAACTTCCATAAGACCCGAGGGCCATTTCATTCGACTTCCTTCCCTTTATCCCATATGCTAAGCTTGGCTCTTTCTGAGCTGGGGTTTCAGCCTATCCCCTCTTAAAGAGGGACTGGCCCAGATGAGAGGCTAGTGTGAGGGAGAAAAGGCTGAGGGCTGGCCTTCTACCCTTTCTTCCTATGCAGAAAAGCCTCCAGGACTTGGCTCTGCCTCTATTCCAACCTAGACACAATGTTGCTTTTTTTTTTTTTTTTTTGACAGACAAATACAAATTGTATATGTTTGTTATGGCCCTAATTAGTTACGGTAAATTGTACACTCCCCCTCCCTTCTTAGATACCACTTTCTCAAAACCATCTCCTCCTTCCCTGCTGGGCTTTTGGATCCCCACCACCTCTGCTTCTGAACTGGAGCTGTCCTTACCCATGCCGAAGGGCCACGCGCACAAAGCCACACCGGTTCTTCAAGACCAGGGTGGAAGAGCCAGGCAGGCTGTATCTGCACTCAGCCAGGCCACCAACCACCACAACGAGCATGTTGCCTGTGCCCTTCTGGGTAAGTAGAAAGTCCATGGAGGATTGGCTCACAGAGCAAGCCCCTGGCAGGCAGAAAAAGTGAAGAGGTCTTTGGCCACATTCCAATCCCCCTAAAATTCCACCCTCCATCCTTCTTTCAGGGAGAGGAAGAGCTAGAAGCCTCCTCTTAGGCCAGCCTAGCGTATCTGTTCAGGACCAGAGAATCATGGAGTTGGCTTTGCTCTCGCCCATCTCCCCACTTTTTCTTTATCTTTTTTGACTTTATACCCTAGAAGCCAACTCACCTGTAGACATTATATATTCTCTGAGGAAAGGCACCCAGAAAAAGGCTCCTAGTGTGAGCACATAAGGAGTGATGCCAGGAAACATCTTGGTGAAGTCTTCATTGTCAGTGGCAAAGTTACCAAAGCATGCATGGGACATGAGCCCGTGAGGGTGGCAGGCAACAATATAGTTGTGGTTGGGGGAAATATCATGAGTCTTCAAAAGCTGTAGAGGAAAGTGGAATCAGGAGAGCTACAGCCAAGGCAGTGGCCTCCTGTTGGCCAGAGACATGGAAGGGAAAGGGCTTCTAGGAATGGATGGCCATGTAGGTTGGGCAGTGTAAACTCCAGCAGGCATCACTTTCATAGGCTCCAATATGGATGGTACCCACCACCACAACTGACCCAACTGCTGACTCTGGAATTGGCATTGGCCTGGGGTCCCAGTGGGGCTCTGGGGCTACTCACCTTGATAGGGAAGTAATTGCAATAGTGTTTCCACAGGCACCACTTTCTCACACAGGTAAACCGGCGGCCACCTGAAAGCAAAAGCAATGTAGCATACCTTTGTCCACCCCACTATCTTCTTCCCTTGCCACAGGGTGCTCTTACCCACTGCTGGCCTCTTAAAAGTGACAACCTGGGTAACCAGGCAGGGCCAATTTAGGAAAGGCTGAGCTTCTGCTTCATTAGCTTCCCCTTCCCTAACCCACTGCAGTTCTAACTTGGGCCTTTTCTGACACCTTAAAAGGAACTCCTCCCTCAGCTTCTCTAGCCTGGGGAGGGACAGGCTGAAGGGCTGCCTGGAAATTGGCCAGAGACTCTCAGGATTAGGAGAGAAGAGAGTAGTGGCACATGGCAACACAGTCCCACAGGGCCCTTACCTTGCTCAGGGGTCTTCCAGTCAAAAGCCAGCCAGGTAAGAATGAGCACAGTGACAGGCCAGTATGATGTGAACACCACCAGGTAGAGGTTGACAAGGAGCACAGTGGTTACTGGAGGGAGCCCAGCCCAGAGTTAATGAGTTGTGAAGAGTCTCTCACACTTACTCTCCCTCTCCCTCCTGAGTTCTGTCCACGCCAAAGTCACACATACTCTCACCTAGGCCCACTCAACCTTCACTTCCTCACCCTAGCATACCGCTGGCATGCCCAGGTCCCTAGTCCCCCTCTGCTCTCTGACCATGGGAACCTGATTCAGGCCTAGAAGTCAAGGAGTTTTCCTCTCCAGCTATGCTTCTCACAGTAAGCCCTCCATCCCCAGGACCTGCCCCAGCATTGTACTTGGCTCTGTCTGCCGTGGGGTCAATGGCAGGGTGCCACTCGTAGCCATCACAGGATGGGAATCCTGGAAGAGTTTTCTTCCAACTCGTGTTTTCCTCTTTGCATCTTTTCTGCAAAAATTCAGCGGAGGGGACACCAGAGGAAGTAAAGACCCACCTTCAGCCAGGTTGGAAGCAAACAAGATGGCAAACAAGAAACAAAAGAAAACACAAACTGGACTAGAATAAGGTACTAGGCCACATTAAGCTCCAAGAAGCTAGGAATAGTTTATGTTGGAGTATTAAGAGTTACTGGAGATGAGTCATAGGGAGCCACACTTGGTATTATTACTGGGCTCAGTTTTAAAGCAGCTGTGAGTAAGATTGTGTGGGAAAGTGGGTCAAAATCAAGGATAGAGAAGACAGAAAACACTCCTAATTGAACATAGCAGATTGAACACAACTCTTTGTCTTGACTTTTTGCTAGAGCCCTAGGAAAATTATCCCTAAAATGTTTTTTTAATATAAATCCACAAGGAGAAAAAGAATTAAGAGAGGACCCAACAGTGGATGAGAAGTATCTGCAAATATCTGCATGCTGTAAAGTAGATGAAAGAGAAGGCAATTAAGAATAAATAAAACTGGGGCTGGGGTTGTAGCTCAGTGCTGAAGCACTTGCCTAGCACATGTGAGGCACTAGGTTCAATCTTCAGCACCACATTAAAAAATAAAATAAAGGTATGGTATCCATCTACAACTAAAATAATTTTTAAAAGAATAACGAAAACTGAAATCTAGTTACCTGTGAGGGAAATGCCTACAAGAAGCAAGTCTGCTTGCATTGAAGAATCTGGCAGACTTGGAATTTGGAGGGACCAGTGTCCCAAAAGGCAGGGATGATGCACAGGCTTTAAAAATCAGAGGATTGGTTGAATTTATCCCGTGGAACTAGAACTGAAATCTCATCTCCTCCCCCACACAAGTGGATGTTGGGAGGATTATTCTCTGAAAAACTGAACCAAAGAAATTCTAGATTCAAATGCAGATGGTCGCAAACTTATAATGGTTTGACTTAGTGCTTCAACTTTATGATGATGCAAAAGGGATATGCATTTAAAAGATACTGAACTTCAATTTTTGAATTTTGATCTTTTCCTGGGCTAGCAATATGTGGTATGATCCTCTCTTGCATGCTGGGTGGTGGCAGTGAACCACAGCTCCCAATCAGTCACATAATCACAAAGATAAACAACTGAGACTCTACAGTGTACTGTGTTCCTAAGTATGAGGTTCACTAGGTTAGATGTATTAAATGCATTTTTATTTAACATATTTTCAACTTCCAATAGCTTTATCAGGACATAACCTCATGGTAACTCAAGGAGCTTCTGTGCCTTCCTGACACACAGCTAACATATACTCTGTATAGCCAAATTATTAATCAAATATGAAAGTAGAACATAATTTCAGATATACACAATCTAAGATCATTTCTCTCCCATATTCCTTTCTCAGAAAACTCCTTAAGGATATGTTTCACCAAAATGATGATGTAAATCAAGAAAGAGGAAAGCATAGTAGGATCCAGGAAAATATTGATCCAATGTAGGAGGAAAGTGAGCAAGGTCAGGGCTAGGAAGAAATGAGCAAAGTCCCCAGGACACAAAATTTAAGGAGACACTCATTCTTGGGGATGTGCAAGAACTATCTCAACTCTTGCATATACCTGAAAGTGAAAACCTCAAATTTTGCACCCAAGTTACCTGAAGGACCCCGGAAGTAATATCTGTGTAAGACCAGGTTGTAACAGAAAATGCTGGGCTTCAGCAGTGATGTGTCCAAAGAAATAAAAAGAGTGAGGAGAACTTAAATATTCTTGATGTGTTTGCACATTTTTAGAGATTAACATGTCTGTGGAGAATTTGAAGATGAATTAGTTATAAATAATAGATGTCTAACAGATAACAAAAGAAATTTAAAATGAGTCAATTATGAACTCTAGGGAAAACAAGAAGTCACACAGGAGAGAAAACACAATCTCAGTATACTAAAGAGTTTGATTGTGACTAAGATTTCCTAGGCATGGCCAGGCATTTAATCAATACATGTGCTAAAAACAATTTGGGGAATAGGGGGAAAGAGGAAATTCTAGCAATATTGTATAGAGCCAAATTCTCATCTTCGCTATTAGGAAGTCAATATTAAGGAGCCAATCTTAGGTATATAGAAATATTAGAAAGTCATCTTCAATCCTAGGAAGTCATAGACAGTATCTAAAATGGTTACATCATAAAATAGTAATATTTAGGGCTGGGGCTTTAGTTCAGTGGTAGAGCACTTACTAGCATATGCAAGGCCCTGGGTTATATCACAGTACCAAAGAGAGAGGGGGGCAGGAAGAAGGAGAAAGTAAGGAAGGAAATAAAGTAAATAGTAATATTTAGAAATTCCAAATAGTAAAATTCAGAAATATGGAAGTAAATACCCATAAAAAAAGATCTAACAAAATTGAAAGTGACTTCCTTGGGGCTGGCTGGAGTTGTTGATCAGTGGTAGAGCACTTGCCTAGCACATGTGAGACACTGGGTTCAATTCTCAACGCCACATAGAAATAAATAAATAAAATAAAGGCCCATCAACAACTAATTTTTTTTTAAAAAAAAGAAGGTGACTGCCTTTGGGGAACAGAGCTAAGACTAAGAATAGAGCAAATGCTAGCAGTTGTGGCTAGCAGTTGTGATACAAGACACATAAAACTATTGACTTCAAGAATTAAAGAGAGGGGGGCTGGGGTTGTGGCTCAGTGGTAGAGCACTTGCCTCACATGTGTGAGGCATTGGGTTCAATCCTCAGCACCACATAAAAATAAAATAAAGTATTGTGTCCATCTACAACTAAATATATATATATATATAAAGAAGAATTAAAGAGAGGCATGGGTCTAGTCCAGAGGATACTTCCCAATTTCCCTTAGGCTTTGCTCAAACCCAGGCAGTGCTGCAGACAGGAGCATGGCCTGGGGCAAAGTACCTACAGAGGGATGAATCCTGGATCTGCCACTTAACATGTATGTGATCAAAGACAAAGCTGAACCTTATCTGCAAAATGAGAATGAAAATACCAATATCTACCCTGTCTTCCTCACACTTATTCAGAAGGTCTTCTTCTCAAGGCCTTTAGGGTACAAAATAATGATTCTACCCATCAAGTGAAGAGCTGGAAGGTCCCCAAAGGGCCGTTTGCCTCACCTATCCCATGTGAGCTGGTATGGGAGGAGCCAGCCCTAAAACCCACATCTTCTACTGCCAGGACCTACAGCTTTTATGCCTGTCCCATGCTACCTCTCTGTGCACCCCAGAGCCTAATTCTGAGAGTCACCTGGGACAGTTTTCTCCCTATCCACATCTGCCTTTCAGCCACTCTCCTCCTTAACTGTTCTCTGCTCCACCCACCCCTCTGCAGCTCACCCTGGGACTCAACCCCTCAGTCTTCCTTTCTCCATTTATCTTATTGACATCTTCTCATCATCAAGTCATATTAATTCTACTCCAGTTTCTTGAATCTCTCCTCTTCTCTTCATCCCCATCACTACTAGCCTGGTCCAAATCACCACCATGTCTTGAAAGCCTCCTTCCTACCTGGAATTACTGCTTTTCTGTGATCAATTTACAATTTACTATGCAGAGCTATAATGTTCTCTCAAAACAACAAATCTGATGCCATCATCCTGTGCCAAACCCCAGCCTGGCTCCCGGCTGGCTCCATATGGCACTGAGAAAAAAGTCCAAATTCCTCTCTCTCTCTCTCTCTCTCGTGTATGTGTGTATGTGTGTGTGTGTGTTGAGATAGGGTCTCCTGAGTTTCCAAAGTTGACCTCAAACTTAAGATCCTCCTGCCTCAGCCTCCCCAGTCACTGGGATTATTGCATGTGCCACCACACACTGTTCTTTCCATGGTTTTCAATGCCCTACACAACCTTTCACCTGCCTGCTTTTCCAGTCTTCTCTTTCTTCCCTCTCTTATTCATTCATTCATTCATTCATTAATTCAATAAATATGTACCAAGCACCAATTCTGTGCCTCTTATTCCCACTCCACTTAAACACTGGCAGCCCGTTAGATGCACTGGGTCTCTCCATCATCTTGACATCTTCACTTGTTGCCCACTGTCCGTCCCCAATATTTGTTCCTTCTTCACCTATTTCCTATTTGTCTTTCAAGAGTTGGCTTGAGTTCAATAGAAAAACAGACAAAGGGCATGAATGGGAAGTTAAGAGAAAAACAGAAATCACTTGTAAATATACACAAAGATGCTCAACCTCATTCATAATTAAAGAAGTTCAAAGTAAGGATAAGGTTATGGCTCATTGTTGTTTACTTATCTCTCCTGGTTGGAGAGAGTAAGAAGTTCATATGACGACTCCCACTCACTTTCCTTCTTGTGCTGTAGTAACCCCAAAGCCATATTTTATAACATCACAATCTAGAAATGCCTCTGTTTTCTAAACATTAGTGTCCACAATGAGCAAGGACTCCCAGTCACCTGTTTTGAACATTTCGCATGAAAAAGAAATAAACATTATCTGAGCCGGGCGCGGTGGCTCACACCTGTAATCCCAGCACTTAGGGAGGCTGAGACAGGAGAATCTTGAGTTCAAAGCCAGCCTCAGCAATGGCGAGACGCTAAGCAACTCAGTGAGACTCCGTCTCTACATAAAACACAAAATAGGGCTGGGGATGTGGCTCAGTGGTCGAGTACCCCTGAGTTCAGTCCCCAGTACCAAAAAAAAAAAGAAAGAAAGAAAAAACATTGTCTGACTGAATCCACTGAGATTTCAAGATTAATTTGTTACCACAGCATTCTTAGACTATCCAGATTAATATACTCTAAATACAGCCATTTTACAAATGAGAAAGCAAGACTCAGAGGCAATAAAGAATTTGCTGAAGGTTGCACAGATAGTAAGCAATAGAGCTGGAATTTGAAATCAGCAGCCTGGCTCCAGGGACTGTATTTTCAACATCTATATTATACTCCCTTTAGGCTGTATGTATACATGTGTGTGAGTGTGCATACATATATTTATATACATAAATATATAAAATTTCCATCATTTCTGCCCATATGAACACACACACACAAAGCCCACTAGCAGTGGTTACTCTGAGGAGTGAGATTGAGGATTGGATTGAAGGAGAGATGGCAGCCTAAGTCCTTCATCCCCTTCATGGGGCCTGGCCCAGGGTGGCCTTTAATAAAGGTCATTCTTCTCCTCCAATACAGTGTCAACTCTTAGACCTGTGGGAACACAGGTGATGTTGCTGTGATGGGTAGCAAGAAAAGTCTGGGGATAGGACAAGAATTCAAGAAAGACAATACAGATTGGGCATCCCTAATCCAAAAATCCCAAATTAAAAATGTTCCAAAATCCTAAATTTTTTTTTGTGGTACTGAGCACTCTACCACTGAGCTACATTCCCAACCCTTTTTATCTTTCTTTTATTTTGAGACAGGACCTCACTAAGTTACCAAGTCTGACCTCAAACTTGCAATTCCCTGCCTCAGCCTCCCCAATAGCTGGAAGGACAAGTACACCACTACACCTGGCCCAGATCCTAAACTATTTGAGCCCTATTATGACACCACAAGTAGAAAAATCCACACCTAATCTTGTGTGACAGTTGCAGTCAAAATTTAGCTGCACTGAAAATATTGTATAAAATTATCTCCAGGTGATGAAACATAGATCATTATAGATGAAACATGAATCAATTTTTGTTTAGTCTTGGGCCCCATCCCCAAGATATCTCATTATGTATATGCAAATATTCCAAAACAAGAAAATCCAAACTCTGAAACACTTCCAGTTCTGAGTATTTCAGATAAGAGATATGCAACTCATAGAACAGAACCCAATGTCCCAAAGCTTCTGCGTCAAAGCAGCATCACACGCAAGAACTAGTGACAGGTGCCACAAGGCTGCTGATTGAAGTTTCTGGGACTCCTGGAGCCAAAGTCAAAGAGCCTTTTTAACTAAGTGGAAGATGCCCTAGTCCAGAGGGGAAGCTGCTCTTCCTCAGTACTCTTCCTGGCACTTTCATTTCAGGTATTTTTGAGCCTCAGCAGCTGCAGGATTGACAGTGAGGGCAGTTGCCCCTTCAGCCAGATAGGGAACTCAGCCCTTACTGAAGAGAGTGCTTGCCCAGGCCACATGGTGGGGAGAGTTCACAAACCCAGCTGGGACCCTTGTCTTCAGAGGAGACCATTCTGAGCTGGCCTTTCCACTTTCCAGCAAGGGCCTCTTACATAAGCAGAAGTCCTGGCCCCTTCTAGAATCCCTGCGTACACCAAGTCCCAAACCTCCCAATCAGCAGTGAGTCAGCAGATGCAATAGACAAAGAAAGGAACGCAGGTCCTCAGGAACTCAACCTCCAGCCCACCCCCTCCACTGCCAGCCACGTAATCTTGGACTGACCACTTCTAGCACATGTCCACTTTCTCAGTTGGACAATGGAGATTAATTAGCCACATAAAGTGCTTACAACAGTGCCTGGCATGAAATAAGGGGGCAATAAATGTTAGCTAATATTATGTAAGTGTCAGCTATCATTCTGTGTGTAGCTATTAGTATGAATTATTATGCATAGTAGCTTCTACTTCAAAAGATTGGCAGAAACTACCATGAAAAAACAGATGTGAAATTACCTGGTACAAAGTAAGGATCTAATACATATGCATTCCCTTCTCTGGTCTCTTCCAGCTTTGATTGCCATCATTCCTAGGTTAATTAACACAGCTCTTCTCAGTCTTAGGGAGTCCTGGTAGCCACCCAAGGCAGGCCTCTGAGCCCCCTGCTCCCTGGCTCCTAGCCTGCAAATGAGTTACAGTAAGAAATGTCCTATTTGTTGGCATGTCCCTGTGCAAGCTCCTAAGTTCCCAGGGCATATGTACATTCTTTATCCCAAGATAGCTTATAGGGTCACTTCATTCATGTCCTTGAGTCTAGCCACTACTCACATGAACCACTGGACAGGCAAAATTTTGTTTTCTAGGACCCCTCCCACAGTGATGGTTTATTTCAACATCTAGAACACAGTAACCAGCATGTCAATCAACTTCACAGAGTATTTGTGGTACAGGTGTTGGGAAAAAATGGATGGATAAGTGGGTGTGTTCCTCTGGACAACAGGTTTCCAGAACCTCCCTCTGAGTGCCAGGTCTCATTATGTGTGTGTAGTTTTTAGCAGGAATAGTTTATATGGAAGAACCAGAGACGGTAATGCATATGTATTAGGTACTTACTTTGTACCAGGTATTTTCACATCTATCATTTTATGTTAGCCTCTGCCAATCTTATGAAGTAGAAGCTATTTTCTGCATAAAGATTCATAGTAACAGCTACACACAATTTGCTCAAGTCCCTGGGGTTACAGCCAAGCTCTTCTCCTCAGCTAGCCTCAATGGAACTCTCTCCTATCTCATAACATGCCTTCCACACCACAGTGTAGACCCAGGAGGGCCTTCCACACACGCCTGCAGCAAGGCACACATGCACGCATTCCTGCACAGGCACGTATTTTTGTAGGTACTCACACATGCTCACAGGTTTCACCAATGCCATGCCCCCATGCCCGGGTGGGTCAGGGTGACCAAGCGTCTGGTTTGACAACCTCAATTTGGGCATTAAACATCCCAACAACCCCAAATCCTGCCTACCTAGGCAAGCCAGGACGGTTGGTCACCCTACAGAAGCCTGAAGACTCACCGATAAGGAAGGCACTGAGGGCCCATTGGAAAATAGCAAAGACCTCCATGGCAGTCTTGAGGTCCTTCTTGGAGGGCAAGAGCATTATGCCCAGGATCCCAGTGGCACCAGCTAAGTGCTATTGGGCTGCCCAGCCCTGACTGCTCAGGAGCCTGTGGTATTTCCTCTCTTCATGCTTTCTTCTCTAGTTCTGCCTAGTCTCCGCCCCCTGCCACACCCCTCCACAGGATTGCAGGACTGCATCCGCCTCTGCTTGCCCAGTGCCTTCCATCTGCCCACCCACCTGCACTTTTACCCACTCAAACTTGGCCTGAACTGAGATTGTGACATCTCCTTGCACACCTGGATAGTGAAGTATGGATGAAGCCCTGACGTGGGAAGTGAGTAGGTGGGGGTGGGGCTGCTGAGAAGTTTCCAGGGCCAGTCTGGAATGGTGGGGTGGGCAGGAAGTAACCCAGGGCTCAGATGGGACACAGGACCTACATCTGTTTCTGAGGCCCAAGCATCTGTGGTCATTCAGTGAGAATATACCTGGAGGGCTAAAGAGAGGAGGTCACAGACCAGATCCCAAAACACCTTTGGCTTTTTAATCAGTCTAAGAACACTCATTACTCACAATGAAGAAACATCAAATGTATGTCTTTGAGCACACATTAGGTACTGAACAATTATTTCATTGAATGAATAAATGTTAGTGCATATTGTATTATTCCATATATATGAAATTCTAGAATAAGCAAAACTAATCTATTATTAAAAAAATCAGAGCAGTGTTTGCCCTCTGCTAAGGGATTTACCAAGAAGGAGCTTGATGGAAGTTTGGGGGATGAAAGTGGTATTATCTCTTTTGATAGGACTTGGAGTTACACAGATCAAAAACTCATTTGTCAAAATTCAGTGAATATATCTTTAGAATTTGTGCCTTTCATTGAATGTAAATTTTACCTTAAAAGTAAACAAACATGAGTCAGGCATGGTGTAGCATGCCTGAAATCTCAACAACTCAGGAGGCTGAGGCAGGAGAATGGAAAGTTTGAGGCCATCCTGGGTAACTAGTGAGACTCTCTCAGAATAAATAAATAAATAAAAATGGTTACAGATATAACTCAGTGGTAGGGCATCTCTGGATTTAATCTCCAATAACAGAAAACAACAAAGAAAAATAAACAAATATTGAACTCTTGTTGATGCTGAAATGTTTAGGGGTGAAGAATCCTGATGTCTGTTATTTACTCTGAAATGCATATAAAATGTGTTCCTGGGTGGATAAAGGGATTGGTAGATATAAAATTTAACAAAGCAAAATATTATCTGTATGATCTAGTATCGTCGCCCACCGGCAGGAGACAATAATCACGCCGTTATTCTCAGAAAGCAATCTTTATTTTTGTTGAGCGCTCTTCTTGCCTTTCTGGTTCTCTTTTGTTCTCCTTCTCTTCCCCCCAGCCTCCTTCTATCTCCTTTTTATACAGCAGGAAGTATTACCGAGCAGAGTTACAACCAATTAGCAGGAATAGCATTATCAAGCACGAGGGGAATGCATGAGCAGAATACAGGCATGTATCAGAGCAGGCATAGCCCACGAGCCAAGCATGCACAGTGATGTTACCGCCAGCCAATGCTGTGCACTTCCTTAAGTTGTCCACCTGTTTACTGCAAGTCTCTGGCATATAGCCAGGTCGCCATCTCGAAAGGGCAGGGCAGCTCCAGGACCCAGGGAGCCTGCCTCCAACAATCTAGGCAGTGGGTATTCACCATATTATTCTTTCAGCTATTCTGTATGTTTGAATTTTTATAACAGAATGTTGTAAAAAAGTTCCCTCGAGATTATAATAAATCAATTTTGAAAACATTGTTTCCCCATGCATGTGTGTATGTACATGTGACCACTGCAGGTGAATACGTATGGTACAAAGGTCTCTAGTTATCAGCACATTTGTTTACATATCCTCTTTATTAGGTGGCATCTCCAAGTATGTGTCTGTGTACAATGGAATTTTGAGAATGTGAAGGCCTATAGGGCCAGCCAGGCATGTTCTATGGGTCAAGAACATGGAGGAGAGACATACTGGAAGGGAAGGGTTTCTTAATGCAACATATAATTGTTGAGGACATAGTATATGCCAGGTACTGTGTAGGTAGCTGGGTTATATCAGTGAAGAAAAAAAAATCAAACCCAAACCTTTGAGAAATTTGCATGTGGTAAAGGAAGACAGCTAGAAATTAATTAATTATCAAATTATATAGTATGTTATAAGGTGATCAGTGTTATGGGGAAAAAGTTTGAACAGCATAGGGAAGATCCCTAAGTACTGAGCAGCGGGAAGGGTTTGGGTAGGAAGAGCAGGCTTTATAGTGAAAAGCAGTGGACATGGAAGGGCCACAACTAAGAAGGTGGGATTTGTGTACAGGCTTGAAGGACATGAGGAAGCAAGGTATGTGGCTGTCTGAACTGCATAGCTCCTTGCAGGCTTCAAGAAGCATTAAGAAGGCAAGTCAATTGAGTGACAGTAAGTTTGCAGGTGAGGTCAGAGAGACTGGTAGGCTCTAGATCATAGAAGGCCTTCTAGGTCAATGTATGGACTTGGCCTTTTACCATCATCAAAATGGGGAACCACCGAAAGATTCTGAGCAGAGAAGAGATAAGGTTGGTTTGTGTCTTTAAAGGGGCAGGGAAGAAAAAAGAGACCTTTGAGGGGCTATGGCAATACTCCTCTGCAGGAGATGATGGTGCCTAGGACCAGTTTGGTGGTAATGGAGATAATGGGAAGTGGGCAGATTCTAGATGTATGTAACAGAAGATGTCACCTCTAAAATAAAAGCCCCTCTAAACTTTCTCCTGAGAGTCAGATGCCTCCACAGTGAAGTCCTATTGGTGAGCACCCACCATAGGCCCTGCCCCAGCCTGGGTACCTTCCAGTCTTATGCTACTCCATTCTGCTAAAAATACATGGAGGTTGTTGGGTGCAGGTCACCTGCTTGGTTGGAAAGTTGGTTCTAGGAAAGGCTTGTTGACAGAAAAGGGCAGCAGGGTCAATCTCCAAAAGTGTGGACTCCAAGGCAAGTAGTCTGGCCTTAATCCTTTGGGCCCTGAGGAGGAGAGGTCTGTTTATGAGCAGGGATGATGATTTGTGTCAAATGCCTAATGAGGACAACTTTCAGGCACCAGGTGGCTGTCAGAACCCAGTTGCTCCTGTGATTGACATATGGTTCACCTTTTTTCTCTCTCCAACACCTACTTGAAAGACCAGGTCCACCTCCATGCAGAGTAAGTGGCTCATGGTGTAAATCCCCATGATGGCCCATGGGGACTTTTGTCAGCACAAAAAGGCCTGCTGGCCCAAATCTCTCTCCCCATTAAACTAACTTTATTGTTTGTGGTAGGGGTAGCTCACCCCTTATCAAGATCCAGACTCCTGTTTGGGAAATTTTCTGAGATCATCCCCTCTTGGGGAACAAAGCACAGGCAAGGGACAGAAAAAGCTCAGACAGATAGGAAAGAGTCCAGTCTAGGGATCTGATATACAGGTGCCGAAGCCACAGAGGATGGCCAGGATTCTGATTCATTCCCCAGGGGTGGACAGCGGGCATGGGGAACTCAGGAGGAGAAACACTTCCTGCAGGGTAGGTGGAGCAAATGATGAGGTTCCTTTAGGTCACCATTTGTGAGATGGGATCATGAGACAAGCAGGCCCCGGGATGACTAGTAAGGCCAGCTCCTGGGTCTAAAGTGTGTTCTGCTGACCCTGGGTTTCCAGAGACTTGTTACAGGGGCAATTGTGGTGGGGGCACTGAGAGAGAAGCTGAGCAGAGGATTCTGAACTCCACATTCGGCTCTTGAAACAGAGAACCAGCTCTCTCTCAACCTGTTCACAACTGAAATTCCATGACTGTCTTTGACAAAAGGGTTGGAGTTGGAGACAGGGAAGAGGAAGAGGAACATTCTGCAAGACACTGTGGAAGCCAAGCAAAAGAGGATCTGCACTTTCCTGCCAAGGAGAAGCTGCCTTAGCCCAGCTGGGGGTGGGCTGCAGGCCAAGTTCATGGGCCCTAAGACACTGACAGGGGCCAGTACCAAGGCAACAAGTGAGGCTGCATAAGCCTGAGAAGAGAGGAAGTGCTGCCTGAGGGAGAGGAGGAATGCCTGGGGGCTGAGTTCTCACTCCCACCTTTGAGCCACCCCTAAAGAGATCCTGGCCCTGAGGAATTGTGTGGCTCCCTCCTCTTCACACATCAGTACCCTGACCCTGACTCTTCATCCCAGAGTCGGGAAAATTTATGAATGGTTCTGGGTCTTATTGTTCACATAGCTCTGCCCCTAACACAGGAAACGCAGTAAACATTCTTTGATTTTCATTATAAAAACACCTAAGTGGATGGAGGCCCTGCCTGTGTGGCACTGGGCAACTTTTTGGGGCTTGGTTTCCTCGTTTGGAAATAGGAGATATTGAGAAGTAACTGATGATCACTTTGTGAACTGTGAAATAGTGTCCACTTGTAGGTCACTGCTGTCACCATGATTAAGAGAGGAGTGGGAAGGGTAGAGAGGGACACTAGGGAAGGCACAGAGTTAAACTGAAGCTGCCCCAGGCCATCTTCCCTCTAAGTGTGACCTTGGAAAAAGGGTGTCAGAAATTCAAGAGTAGAACCCTTGTCACTAAGAATTTGGAATATTCTAGAGGCTCTGCTATTACATTCACACAGAGAATACCATATGCCCAGCATCAGCATGCATCCCACCATCCTAACACCAAATACAAATATGGTCAATGCCATTTAGGAGCTTCCAACTCTCAGTCCTGTCCCTATACATCATCTCCCTCCTCCATCATCACAAAATCCATGGTGATTCTGAAGCTCATATTGTCAGAACTGGAAGAGCTCTCACTGTTTTCTAGTTCCAAGCCACCCAGGAAAGGACTCCCCATGGCCTTCACTGAGCGCCCTCCCAGTGAAATGCTCAACCCTAAACCTAAGCCCCACTTGTTCTACATTAGGCCCCTAAAATCAGACAAAAACAAAGCCACTCCATCCCTTATATAGTAGTTTTCATCCCACCAAAGTAGTGTTGCCAGATAAAATATAGGAAACCATTTCAATCTGAATTTCAGTTAAACAATGAATAATGTTTTAGTATAAGTATGTCCCATGTAATATTTGGGACATATTTACTCTAAAATATTGCTGCATGGGACAACAATGTATGGGATATATTTATGAAAACATTATTTGTTGTTCAGCTAAATTTCAAAAAATGTTACCTTTATTCATTAAAATTCCAGAACTCTATGGCCCAGGATCACATGGTCAAAGCAATTGGCACATTGCGGATATCATAGCCAGCCCGTTTCTGCCATACAGTTAGCATATTCCACTCAGTGGCTCAGGAGGTCTTTGGGTCAATCTCAAATTCTTAGCTGCCCCAGAGATCAAGTGAGCCTCCATCTCCTGCACTTAATTCTTTACTCATGTCCTTTCAACAGAGTCTTTACCATGCTGAGGGATTTTTCTCATATGCCTGACACCTTTTCTCATCCCACCCATCTCTTCTGCTGGGCAGGGTTTTTAAGTATTTTGGCTCAAGTATCAGTTTTCCTTCTCTCCTTTGTCAAACTGAGAATGATTAGGGATGGAGGCCTCACTAAGAAAACAAAGGAGGAGCTCAGCATGGTGACACACGCCTGTAATTCCAGCACTTTGGGAGGCTGAGGCAGGAGAATCGCAAGTTCAAAGCCAGCCTCAGCAACGGCGAGGCGCTAAGCAACTCAGTGAGACCCTGTCTCTAGATAAAACACAAAATAGGGCTGGGGATGTGGCTCAGTGGTCGAGTGCCCCTGAGTTCAATACCCCAGGCCCCCCCCCAAAAAAAAAGAACAGGAAAAAGAAAACAAAGGAGGAGATTCATGATTTGAAAAGTGAGAGTGCCAACTCAGCTCAAAGGCGCTAGAGTGGGCCCCTAAAGTCTAGGAGGATTGGAGATGGTTGCTCTCTTATGCTGCACTGTGTACCTTTCCTGTTCCCAAAGGGCTTCTTCACATGGTCATTTCTCTCAGAAAGCTCATCCTTATCTCCAATCTCATGCCGCGGATGACAGTTACAAGTCTCAAACTCTCTTGTGTATGTGCATGTGATCCTTTAGCAGATGTTAAGGGGGACAGGAAAAGCTGTTCTCAGTATACAGACCAGCAATGAGGAAGAACAGAAGGAGGAAAGGTGTTAGAACCTTAGTCAAGAGCAAGATCATTGAACCTCATGTCCAAGTCAGCTTCAATTTTGCATATAGTTTTGAAGTTCTTTGATTTTCATCTGTCTTCTATTTGGTTGTAAACTCTTTAAAGTTAGAGATCTCTATTTTGTTCATTGATATATCTGCTATACCCAGGACAGTGCCTGGCCTATTATAAAGCTGAGAGGTGATAGCTAAAAGAATGAGTGGGCAAAGCAGGTCAGAGCTAGGAGCAGGGTCAGGAACAAGGTTGGGGTCAGTACAAAAAACAGGTCTGAGCAGAGCAGGAAACACTTGTGGCCTTAAAGTCTTAAGGAATAGGTAGGAAGATGAGGAAAGAGCAAATCCTCAGTGCTCCTAAAAAGCCTTCAGTGAGGTTGGCTCCCTGTTACCCAATCTACTGTACCCCTTTACTCACATTCCATTGCCCATAGCCTGGTGATATAACTCCTCATCAGCATGTTCTGGGAGATGGTAATTTTCAGAATGCCAAGGAGCTGTGAGCTCAGGACAGGATGGGATGATTTCCTCACAACTCTGCTCTTGAGACCAAATAACAACATGTGGTATTGTATCTAATTGGGACAACTTGGATATAATGGCTTATGTTTGACAGTTTCTCAACAGCCCTTGAGCTCACTGGAAACCTCCCTCTGATATGGGTTAGGAACCCAGTCCAGACAGGCACTATGGGACCACTAAATTTCAAACTAATAAGGATGCTGATTACCATGCAAATTGCCATCTCTTATGTCCTCTGAAGTCCTCTAAAGGGGAAGTGAACAAGGTGATAAAGTAGAAAAGGCTTACTGTTGGGGTATGAAATAGGAATCAGAAGCTGGAAGGTAGGGACTGGAGTGTGGGGAAGGAACTGCCACTTATTACTGGCTTCCTTGGTGTCAGGCACTAAGTTGAGCCTCTCACATACATTTGATCATCACAGCCCCCAGAAAGATAAGCATTAACTCTCTTGCTCCTTCCACCTCACTTTCTGGCAAAGCATGCCCTAATCAACAAAGTGGCCTACTGTAAATCAACAAGGTGGCCTATCGCCATTCCCGGTGCTTCTTATTAGAAAAGGTAACTTTGAATTCCCTGTAGTAACATCCTTATCAAAAACTCAGTTATGAGAAATTATCCTCATAGAAAGATGCCTGAAGAGCATGCAGCTCATCCACTGTTGGACACAAATGGCTCCAAAAGGCAAGGTCTGTGGTCTGGAGGCTTGATCACAATCTCCAGATGTGTGAGTGTGTGCCGGAGGAGTAGACTTCAATGCAGAGCTGGAAAAGGCACATTCAATATTATAGTAACTATGGTTTCTTTAACACAAAAGATGGACAATAAAGCTCAACATTTGCACAGCTGGTTTTGCTGCACCGCAGGCCACAAAAACAAATGCATGCAATGGGACGTGACATTCACAAGGACCTGACATCCCTTCTTCAGAAACTGAAAAATTAATCTTGATTGCAATAAATAAGCAGACTCCACATGAATGTTATGGTATTGAAGTCCAAAAGATGTCTCTTTCAGGATCAGAATAATGATTTTCTAAAACTGTCATTGCTTTGATTCATTTTAAGTCACAGTATTTAATTTCTTTGAAACATGTAAATGACAGCAAGGGAGGGTGTTTAGTATTTCTGTTTATATAAAACAAGGGAAGATGGAATAGACACACTGTGCCTTATTTCTATTACTATTACTACTAAAATCCTAGACATTATGTATAAAACAAACATAAGAATATTCTACCAAGTGGAAAGAACGCCTCTATGGTCCTCAGCATATGAGGAATTACATGAAATTTCTGTGTGCCTCTTATATCTCAGACTTGGAGTTGAAGAAGCAGCAAACAAAAAACATTAAGAGGCACAGACAAAGAAAGTCCCATCAAAAACCTGTTTTTGATCTGGTTATGTACTATGACTTGAAATGCATTTAAATAAAAAAATAAAAATAAAAATAATAAAAAAAAACCTGTTTTTTCTGGCCAAAGAAGTACAAAGGACTAACTTAGCAAGACAGAAGATTTTAGACAATAACTGTAGCCCAAACCAGAGAAAACACCGTGGGCCTACTCATAACCACACCAGCAAAGACTTAGAGTCTTCTACTCCCTGAGGCTATATAGACATGTGTCAGTAACCTCAATCCCCTGCCAGTGTGGTAGCAGGGAATATCAAGTATGGAACAGAGATTTTTATCTCTCTGGCACATAATGAGAGCCACATATGCATACTTCATCCATGGAAACAATGTGGGGAGCCAAATTTCCATTCACACCTAGAAGCAGTGGGGTGCTCCCCTTATCCCATCTGAGGCAATGTCAGAGAAGATATAGTGAACACTCGGGACTTTTAACACTGCCCAGTGGTGAAGAAACCACTATGCTCCAGAAAGTGTCAGAGGAAACAATAATGAAGGAAACAATATCTAGTCTCTCCACCCGTCCCAAGTAGGAAAGTATCAGTAGAGAGCTAGTATGGAACAGAAACGCTCTGTCTGCCCAGTACTAATGAGGAGATCCCAACCTCGGATAAGTGAGAGTCAGGTGAAGAACCTGGACTTCTATTCCCATGTGGTAAAAATGAAGTAACATTTTTTTTTCTCTTCTAGTGTCAGTGTTAGACGAGGCCAGCTAAAAGAAAAAGTTTAAAAGATATTCAGGGTTTCATGCCATGATACCCAAAATACCCATGTTTCAATAAAATATAATTCATCATATCATGAACCGAGAAGATCTCAAACTGAATTAAAAAAAAACAATGAGCTAGTACCAAATTGACAAAGATGTTAGAATTATCTGGTGAAGATTTTAAAGGAGCCATCATAAAAATTCTTTAGTATGCAGCAAACATGCTCAAAACAAATTTAAGAATAAGATTACAGATAAGAAAAAATAGAAAAATAAAATTAGAGCTAGGTGTATTGATGCATATCTGTAATCCCAGCTACTTGGGAGGCTGAGTCAGGAGGATTTCAAGTTCAAGACAATTCTCAGCAACAGTGAGACCCTGTTTCAAAAATTAAAATACAAAGAGCTAGGGAAGTAGTTCAGCAAAAAAGTGCTTGCCTAGTAAGTGTGAGACCCAGGGTTCAATCCTCTATCTCTCTGTCTCTGTCTCTGTCTCTGTCTCTCTCTCTCTCTCTCTGTCACACACACACACACACACGAAATTAGAAAGAAAACAAGAAATAGAAAATGTCAGCAAAGAAAATAAAAGCTATAAGCCAAGCACTGTGGTGCATGCCTTTAATCCCAGCATGTTGGGAGGCTAAGGCAGGAAGATCGTGAGTTCAAAGCCAGTCTCAGCAATGGTGAGGTGCCAGGCAACTTAGTGAGACCCTGTCTCAAAATAAAACGCAAAATAGGGCTGGGGATGTGGCTCAGTGGCCAAGTGCCCCTGAATTCAATCCCTAGTACAAAAAAGAAGAACAAGAAGAAAGAAAGAAAAGAAAAGATATAAAGGAGAAAAAAATGGAAATTTAAGAATTTAAAAATTTAAGAATATAAAATTTGGGGGTTGGGGTTGTGGCTCAGTGGTAGAGCACTTTCCTAGCATGAATAAGGCACTGGGTTCAATCCTCAGCACCACATAAAAAATAAACAAATAAAATAAAGATATTGTGTCCAACTGCAACTAAAAAAATATTTTAAAAATAATACAAAGTTTAAGAATAGATTTTCAAGATGTCGGAAGAGAGAAGGTCACTTTCCTGGCTACTCTGTGGTGTGAAACCAAGAAAGCAGATAGACAGCTTCTCAGTAAGGTGGATAAAAAAAGGAGACTTTACTGGGATTTAATACTGGACATTCAAAACAGATTGGGCACTCAGGATTTTGGATAAAATAAAATAAAGAAGAAATACCCAGCACCACTGCCACTGCCACAGCCAGAGACACCAGCCAGAGCAGTCCCTCTGCTAGCAAAGTGGAGGGATAAGGGAATTAAAGTAACCTGCATTTTTAGGAGGCCTGTGGCATGTGTGGGTACAGACAGATCAGAGATCAAAGACACTGCCCAACTGAATTGAAAGGCATGCTACACAATATACTTGAAAGAAGCCACATCTCTCCCAATTACTTGAGGAGGACAGAGGAAGGAAACATTTTACAGCTGTTGTGTGGGGGCTGGCAGTGGGGGGGGGGAGACAATTCCTAGCAAACTCAAGTTTGGCCCAAAATATAGAACTGGAAAACCCATACTGCATGACATAGAGTGTGCCTAAGTGACCTGGAGAAAATCAAATGTGGAGTGGGGTTTACATGGGGGTACTGGTCATGAAAACCCTCCTGACTCTCCCTCCTCCTCCAATCTGGCTACTTGCAGGATCAGCTGGGAGAGACACACTTGGCCAGGAATTTGAAAAGGTGAAGGTGGAAGAGATTGAGTTTGCTGATTGAACCTGAGAGAGTAGGAAACATGGGGTACATAGGTGATGGAGGGGACAAAGAATTGGCTCCACTGCATAAGTGGAACCCAGGGAATATCCCTGGGGTACAGTCTTCCAGCATGAACCAGTAACTGCTGGGCCCTGAAGGTATGATGATTGAAAATCTTCAGACCATTCAACAAAGAAACTGGAACCTACTTAAGCCTAAACCCCACCTCCTATGAGATTTCCTCTCACACTCCAGCAACTCCACCCTGAAGGTGAAATAGGCAAAACACTCAGCACACTCCACCTAACACTGCTGAGAAAGGAAGCTGAGAATCTTTTGGACTCCAATAAAAACAATTCTTTTTATAAAAAAAAATTGTATTTATTCTTTTTTAGTTATACATGACAGTAGAATGTATTTTAACATATTTTACATACATGGAGTATAACTTTCCATTCTTATGGTTGTATATAATGTGGAGTTACACTGATTGTGCATTCATATGTAAACATAGGAAAGTTATCTGATTCATTTTACTGTCTTTAGAAATAGTTCTTTAACTTTTCATCAATATTTGCTTTATTTTCATTTTAAATTTTTCTTTTTTTCATTTTCTCTGTTTAATTGTAACCTAAATGGTTCATGTATACTTAAATATATGCATATTTGTTTTTTCTCATTTCTAGCATTTTTGAAGCCAGTTATTTTTCATGGTCCAGTATTTTGAGGACTAGGATATTTGATTGGTATATTTTGGTTTTGTTTTGAATTCTTTTGTTTCTATTTTTTAAAATTGTTACTTTATATATATTTTTTCTCATTTATCTGTTTCCCTTTATTCTCTCTCATTTCTTCTGCTAATAGCCAATCTTTATTGTTCTTTTGCTGTTCCTTTAAATTTTTACTTCTATTTTCTCTCTTCCTCTCTCATAATCATCACATCATACATCACTTCTGTTCTCTCCCTGTCCACCATTTGAAATGGTAAACACTTTTGCAAACTTACTGTTTTCACTGTGGGCAATAACTGACCAAATCATTTTTGTTTATTGTGGCAATTAATATTGTAGATATCATAGCAGGAAATATTTGGTATAATGCTATACATTGTTTGCATTGGTTGTTGTTATTGTCTCCCCCTAAATGGTGAGGTACTAGAAACTTTTAGGGAAATTATAAGTGCACAGGGTAGAAACTCTACTGCCTCAGATCCATACAGTTAGATATGTAGACACACAAACAACATAAAAAAGCAAGGTAACAAATCGCCCCAAACAAACCAAGATGATATTTCAATAACAGAATCCATCAATATCACAGTGGAAGAAATGACAGAGAAAGAGTTTAGAATTTGCATAGTTAAATTGATCCACAAGGTAAAAGACAATGTGAAGAGTAAAATCAAAGAGAAAATACAGGAAGTAAAATATCATTTTGATATAGAGAAGATAGTCTAAAAAAATCAAGCAGGAATCCTCAAATTGAAGGAATCAATAAACCAAATTAAAAATTCAATGGAGGGGCTGGGGTTGTGGTTCAGTGGTAGAGCACTTGCCTGGCACGTGTGAGGCCCTGGGTTTGATCCTCAGCACTACATAAAAATAAATAAATAAAATAAAGGTATTGTGTCCATATACAACTAAAAATATTTTTCAAAATTCAATGGAGGGCTGGGGTTATGGCGCAGTGGTAGCGTGCTTGCCTAGCACACATGAGGCACTGAGTTCAATCCTCAGCACCACATAAAAATAAAATAAAAATATTCTGTCTGCCTACAACTAAAAAATAAACATTAAAAAAAATTTTAAAAAAAATTCAATGGAAAGCATCACCAGCAGACTAGACCACTTGGAAAACAGTGTTTCAGGGAATGAAGACAAAATATATAATCTCAAAAATAAAGTTGACCATGAAAAGATGGTATAGGCCCATGCACAGAACTTCCAAGAAATATGGGATAACATGAAAAGATCAAATTTAAGATTTATTGGGATAGATAAAGGCTTGAAGATACAATCCAAAGGAATGTATAATCTTTTAAATGAAATAATATCTGAAAATTTTACAAAGCTTAAGAATGAAATGGAAAATCAAATATAGGAGGATAACAGAACCCCAAATATACCAAATTACAACAGACCCAAACCAAGGCACGTTATTATGAAAATGCCTAACACATAAAAAAAGGGTAGAATTTTAAAGGCTGCCAGAGAAAAACAGGTCATATGTAGAGAGAAACCAATACAGGATCTCAGCTGATTTCTCAACACAGACCCTCAAAGCTAGAAGGTCTTAGAATAATATACACTAAGCTCTGAAAGAAAATGGATGCCAGGGGTTGGGGCTGTAGCTCATTGGTAGAGTGCGTGTCTTGCACGTGAGGCACTGGGTTCGATCCTCAGCACCACATAAAAAATTAATTAATAAACAAAGATATTGTGTGTCAATCTACACCTAAAATATATTAAAAAAAAAGAAAATGGATGCCAGCCAAGAGTACTACACCCAGCAAAATTATGATTGACAATGAATTAAAAATCTTCCATGATAAACAAAGTCAACAGAATTCACAACTAGAAACCTTGTACTATAAAACATACTCAATAAAATATTTCATGAAGAAGATATGAAAAATAAAATTAAAAACTGACAAAGGGGAAAACTACAATGGAAGAATAGTGAGGCAAAGGAGAAACTAATTCAAATTAAAAACCAGAAATAAATCAAAATGACAGGAAATAAAATCATTTCTCAATAATAACATTGAATGTAAATGGCCTAAACTTATTAGTCAATAGAAATAAACTGGCAGAATGACTTAAAAAACAAGACCCAGCATTATGCTATCTCCAAGAGACTCACCTCATAGGCAAAGACATCCACAGACTGAATATAAAGGGATAGGAAGGGGCTGGGGCTCTAGCTCAATGGTGGAGTGCTTGCCTCACAAGTGTGAGGCACTGGGTTTGATCCTCAGCACCACATAAAAATAAATAAAGATATTGGGTCCATCTACAACTTAAAAAATTTTAAAAAGGGGATAGGAAAAAGCATATCATTCATGTGGATCTCAAAAACAATCAGAGGTTTCTATCCTAATATCAGATAAAGTGGACTTCAAGTCAAAGTTAATGAGCAGGGGCAAAGAAGCACAGTTTATAATGCTGAAGGGAATTATACATCAACAAGACATAACAATCATAAATATTTATTCCCCAAGCAATGGAGTATCTATGTACATCAAACAAACCTTTCACAAGTTCAAGAATCAAATAGAACACAACACAATAATACTGGGTGACTTTAGCACGCCTCTCTCATAACTATAGATTGTCCAAACAAAAATTAAATAAAAAAGCTATAGAACTAAAAAATAATTTAGGCTTAACAGACATATGTAGTATATTTCATCCATCAATGACTGAATATACTTTGTTCTCAACAGCACAGGAACCCTCTCTAAAATCTATCATGTCTAAGTCCACAAAACAACTCTTAGCAAATACAAAACAATAGAGACAATGCCCTGAATAATATCAGATCATAATGGAACAAAATTAGAAATCAATGATAAAATAAAAAATAGAAGCTACTTTTAACGCCTGGAGACTAAATAATACACTGTTGAATGACCAATGGATAGCAGAAGAAATCATGGATGAAATAAAAAAATACATAGAGGTAAATGAGAATAGCAACACAACATAATCAAAATCTCTGGGACACTATGAAGGCAGTTCAAAGAGAAATATTCATTGAATTGAGCTCATTCATTAAAATAATCTAAAGTCACCAAATAAATAACTTAACATTACATCTCAAAGCCCTAGATAAAGAACAAATCAACATGCAAAACAGTAGAAGACAGGAAATAATTAAAATCAGAGCCAAGGGCTGGGGCTGTAGCTCAGTGGTAGAGTGCTTGCCTAGCATGTGTGAGGCACTGAGTTTGATCTGCAGCACAAATAAAAATGAATAAATAAAATGAAGGCATTGTGTTCATCTACAACTAAAAAAAATTTTAAATCATAAAATCAAAAAAAATCAGAGCCAAAATCTATGATATTAAAATAAACAAACACAAAACTATTTTAAAACCCAATGAAACTAAAAGTTGGTTTTTTTGAAAAAGTCAATAAAATTGATAAACCCTTAGTCAAACTAACGAAGAGAAAGAGAGAAAAAACTCAAATTATTAAAATTCATGAAGAAAAAGGAAATATTACTATAGATACTGAAATACAAATGATAAAATAACTATTTTGAAAACTTACACTCCAATAAAATAGAAAATCTTAAAGACATCAACAAATTTCTAGTAATATGACCTATCCAAATTGAATCAGGAGGACATAGAAAATTTAAACAGATCAATATATAGCAATGAAATTGAAGATGCCATCAAAACCCTACCAACACAAAGAGCCCAGGACCAGACAGTTCTCAGCCGAATTCTACCAGACCTTCAATGAAGAACTAACACCAATCCTTCTCAAAGTATTCCATGAAATAGAAAAGGAGGGAACCCTTCCAAAACCATTCTATGAAGCTAGTATCACCCTGATACCAAAATCAGACAAAGACACATCAAGGAAAGAAAACTTCAGATCAATATCCCTGATGAACATAGATGTAAAAAAATTTTTTTTATAATTTTTTTTAGTTATCGATGGACACAATGTCTTTATTTTACTGCTTCGTACATGGTGCTGAGGATTGAACCCAGGGCCTCACGCATGCGAGGCAAGGGCTCTACTGCTGAGCCACAGTCCCAGCCCCTAGATGTAAAAAATTTTAATAAAATACTAACAAATCAGTGTTTGCAGCTGCTGCCATTCCACCATCACTAACACTAGCACTGCCTCTAGCTCACCAAACTCCAGCTGAAGGAGAAGGAGGGTAAGTAAGGAGGTCTTTCTACCATGACTCATACAAAGCAGACTGCCTGCAAATTGACTGGTGGTAAAGCACCCAGGAAACAACTGGCTACAAAAGTGCTCCTGAAGAATGTAGGCCCAGGGGCTGGGGTTATGGCGCAGTGGTAGCGTGCTTGTTTAGCACGCGAGAGGCACTGGGTTCGACCCTCAGCACCACAAAACAAATAAAATAAAGATATCCTGTCCATCTACAACTAAAAAACAAATAAAAAAAAAGAATGTAGGCCCAAATCTTCATCACGTTGGATTAGGCACTGACTTCCTTAAAAAGACACCTAAAGTGCAAGAAATAAAAGCAAGAATCAATAAATGGGGTGTATTTAAACTAAAAATCTTCTCAGCAAAAGAAACAATCAATGAGGTGAACAGACAGCCTACATTCTGGGAGTAAATTTTTGCCACATGCACATCTGATAGAGCACTAATCTCCAGGATATATAAAGAACCCAAAAAACTTAACACCAAAAAAAACAAACAACCCAGTAAATAAATGGGCTAAGGAGCTGAATAGAAACTTCTCAGAAGAAGATATACAATCAATAAACAAACATATGAAGAAATGTTCAACATGTCTAGCAATTAGAGAAATGCAAATCAAAACTACCCTAAGATTTTTTCTCACACCAGTCAGAATGGCAGTTATCCAAAACACAAGCTGGCGAGGATTTGGGGGAAAAGGCACACTCAAACATGGCTTGTGGGATTGCAAATTGGTGCAACCTATCTGGGAAGCAGTGTGGAGATTCCTTAAAAAACTTGGAATGGAACCACCGTTTGACCCAGCTATCCCACTCCTTGGCCTATACCCTAAAGACTTAAAAACAGCACACTACAGTAATGCAGCCACTTCAATGTTTACAGCAGCACAATTCACAACTGCTAAACTGTGGAAGCAACCTAGATGTCCTTCAATAGATGAATAGATAAAGAAACTGTGGTACATATACACAATGGAATATTACTCAGCAATAGAAGAGAATAAAATCATGGCATTTGCAGGTAAATGGATGGAATTGGAGAACATCATGCTAAGTGAAGTAAGCCAATCCCAAAAAACCAAAGGTGGAATGTTCTCTCTGATCAATGGATACTGATACATAAGGGGGGTGAGGGTGGGGAGCATAGGAGGAATGGAGGATCTTTGGATTGGACAGGAGGAGGTGGGGGAGGGGAGGAGGAATGGGAGCAGTAAAAATGGTGGAATGAGATGGACAACACTACCTAGGTACATGTATGAAGACACGAATGGTGTGACTCTATCTTGTTTGCAACCAGAGATGGAAAATAGAGCTCTATATATGTACTATGACTTGAAATGCATTTTAAAAATAAATTTAAAAAAAGAAAGGCACCTCATCATAGACTTTAAAAACGGAAAAAACAAAAACAAAAAACTGCTCCTAAGAATGCGCCCTCTACTGGAGGGGTGAAGAAACCCTCATCGTTACAGGCCTGGTACTGTGGCACTCCATGAAATTAAATGTTATCGGAAGTCCACTGAACTTCTTATTTGCAAACTCCAGCATCTGGTGTGAGAAATTGTTCAGGACTTTAAAACAGATTTGTCTTTCTAGAGGGCAGCTATTGGAGTTTTGCAGGAGGCAAGTGAGGCCTATCTGGTTGGCCTCTTTGAAGATGTCAATCTGTGTGCTATCCATGCCAAATATGTAACAATTATACCATAAGACATTCAACTAGCACACTGCATATGTGGAAAACTTGCTTAAGAATTCGCTATGATGGGAAACATTTCATCCTCAAAATTTTTTCCCTTCTTCCTGTTATTGGTAGTTCTGAATGTTAGATATTTTTTTATGAGATCAAAGGGTACCTAAGTAAAATTTTTAATCTCTAATATTTAGAGAAATGCAAATCAAAATTAATATCTCATCTCATGCCAGTCAGAATGGCAGTTATCAAGAATACAAACAACAGCTGCGTGCCACATCACCACTTGCGACACTTCCGGAGGTACAGTGGACAATGAGGTAGAAGGACATGCCCTCTATATGAGGTTGGGGAGTGGCTGAGTCGGCCTTTTCTGCTGGCACCCTCTGCTCCCTTCAGTCACCATCATGATTATCTCCTGGGACCTCTTTTGTCCTGATAAGATGCTCTCCAACATTTACAAGATCTGGGAGATCGCAAACAGGCCCTGCCTGGAGGTAGAGGGCAAGATGGTCAGTAGGACAGAAGGTAACACTGAAGACTTGCTCACTGGTGGAAATGCCTCTGCTGAAGGACTGGAGGGCAAAGGTACCGAAAGCACAGTAGTCAGTGGTGTTGATATTGTCATGAACCATCACTTGCAGGAAACCAGCTTCACAAAAGAAGCATACAAGAATCACATCAAAAATTACATGAAATCAATCAAAGGTAAACTTGAACAACAGAGACCAGAAAAAGTAAAACCTTTTATGACAGGGGCTGCAGAACAAATTAAGCACATCCTTGCTAATTTCAAAAACTACCAGTTCTTTACTGGTGAAAACATGAATCCAGATGGCATGGTTGCTCTCCTGGACTATTGTGAGGATGGTATGACCCCATATATGATTTTCTTTAAGGATGGCTTAGAAATGGAAAAATGTTAACAAATTTGGCATTTGCATTGGGTCTATCATCTGTCATCATAACTTGCTGCTGCTTGGCATCCACACAACACCAGGACTTAAGACAAATGGAACTGATGTCATCTTGAGCACATTTATTTTGACTATGATTTATTTGGAGTGGAGGCATTGTTAAGAAAACATGTCATGTAGGTTATCTAGAAACAAAGTGCATTTAAACTCACTTGAGAGAAGTTCTCTTTGTTTAATACATATTTAAACTAAATCCAACCTGTAGTGTTCCTGGAGAAGCTAGAGCCTGATTGTAGGCCACCATTAGAAAGCTGAGTGTCTTCAGATAACTCCTGCAGTGAAAACTACTCCTATAACTGGAATATAAAAAACAAAAATCAAAGTTTTTTAAAAATATTCTTTAGTTGTAGATGGACACAATGTCTTTATTTATTTATTTTTTAATGTGGTGCTGAGAATCAAACCCAGTTCCTCATACATGTGAGGCAAGCACTCTAACCACTGAGCAACAACCCCAGCCCCGAGAATCAAAGTTTTAATTATGACTTGTAATAAAGAGACAGACCATGCTCATAGCAGTGGAAACATTTGAAGTGTGGAATGTTATACATTGCATCACCTACAATGGAAGTAGTTAACCCTGGAAGAGATTACCAAAAGAATAGAGACTCAGTTGGGAAAAAAAATAATACAAACAACAATAAGTGTTGGCGAGGATGTGGGGGAAAATGCACACTCATACATTGCTGGTGGGACTGCAAATTGGTGCAACCAATCCGGAAAGCAGCATGGAGATTCCTTAGAAAACTTGGAATGGAACCACCATTTGACTCAGCTATCCCACTCCTCCATCTATACCCAAACGACTTAAAAACAGAATACTCTAGTGACACAGTCACTTCAGTGTTTATAGTAGCTCAATTCACAATAGTTAAACTGTGGAACCAACCTAGAGGCCCTTCAATAGATGACTGGATAAAGAAACTGGCATATATACACAATGGAATATTACTCAGTATTAAAAGAGAATAAAATTATGGCATTTGCAGGTAAATGGATGGAGTTGGAAAATATCATGCTAAGTGAAGTAATCCAATCCCAAAACACCAAAGACTAAATATTCTCTCTGATAAGTGGATGCTGATCCATAATGGGGAGGGGGCATGGAAA
This sequence comes from Xerus rutilus, assembly GCA_028644305.1. Taxonomy (NCBI): domain Eukaryota; kingdom Metazoa; phylum Chordata; class Mammalia; order Rodentia; family Sciuridae; genus Xerus; species Xerus rutilus. The sequence continues at coordinate 71,813,414 of CM053417.1, read as the reverse complement.
GAATGGAGGAACTTTGGTCAAAGGGAAGGGAAGGGAGGGGAGGGGACAGGGGGCAGGAAAGATGGTGGAATGAGATGCACATCAATGCCCTAGGTACATGTATGAATGCACATATTGTGTGGGTCTACATCATGTACAAGCAGAGAATGAAAAATTGTGCTCCATTTGTGCACAATGAATCAAAATGCATTCTGCTGTCATGTATACCTAATTAGAATAAAATTTTTTTAAAAGGTATCTAAGTATATGACTGCAAGTGGAAAAATAGGGGACAGAAATCAGATATTGGCCATTTTTCCATTTTCATTTGTGTGTGAATTTTTAATATAAATGCAGAAATGTAAAGCACTAATGTAAAAATGTTTCAGTGAATAAGTTTCAGCAGTTCAGGCTGGGATTGTGGCTCAGTGGTAGAGGATTTGCCTAGTATATATGAGGCACTGGGTTTGATTCTCAGCACCACATACAAATAAATGAATAGAATAAAGGTCCATCAACATATTTAAAAAGTTTCAGTGGTTCAACTTTATAACAATTATAAATAAAACTGCTGACAATGCCAGCATTTGGATTTTTTTAAACAAGTAAATTTCTTATTGATGGCAACTAAATGGTCTTTGTAGCACTTTGTGTGTGTGTGTGGTGCTGGGGATTAAACCCAGGGCCTTGTGCATGCGAGGCAAGCACTATACCAACTGAGCTATATCCACAGCCCTGTTTGAAGCATTTTGATCATATACAGTAGATTCCTTGCATTCACTATACTTTTCTGAGTAGTCCTAAATGCAAGTATGTTTTCAATGTTGTCTGTCTTCTGTGCTATTCCTGTAAGTTTGCTATTAAAATACATTAACCTATAAAAAATACTGACAAATCACATACAAAAACATGTTAAAAAGATAGTGCACAATGATCAAATGGAGTTCATCCCAGGGAGGCAAAGTTGGTTCAACATATGCAAATCAATAAATGTAATTAATCACATCAATAGACTTAAAGACAATAATGACATGATTATCTCAACAGATACAGAAAAAGCATTTGACAAAATACAGCATCCAGTCATGCTCAAAACACTAGAAAGACTTGGGATAGTAAGAACATACCTCAACTTTGTAAAAGTTATATATATTAAACTCAAAGCCAACATCATTCTAAACGGAGAAAAATTGAAAGCATTCCAAGAATTGTAAGAATACAAGAATGTCCTCTTTTACCACTTCTATTCAACATAGTCCTTATATCTCTAGCCAGAGCAATTAGGCAAAAAAAAGAAATTAAAGTAATATGAATAGAAAACTGAAGCAAGAGGCATCACAACACCAGACCTTAAATTATACTACAGAGCTGTAATAACAAAAACAGCTTGATATTGGCAGCAAAACTGACATGAAGACCAATGGAACAGAATAGAAGACACAGAGACACATCCACATAAATACAGTTATCTCATACTAGAAAAAGGCACATAAACATACATTGGTAAAAAGATACCCTCTTCAAAAATGGTGCTGGGAAAAGTGAAAATCCATATGTAGCGGAATAAAATTGAACCCTTTTCTCTCAACAGGCACAAAATTCAACTCAATGTGGATCAAGGACCTAGGCATTAGACCACAGACCTTGTGCATACTAGAAGAAAATGTAGGCCCAAAGCTCCATCATGTTGGCTTAGGAACCAAATTCCTCAACAAGACTCCTAAAGTGCAAGAAGTAAAATAAAAATCAATAAATGAGATGTTATCAAACTAAAAAGTTTATTCATAGCAAAGGAAACAATCAGGAGCATGAAGAGAGAGCCCACAGAATGGAAGAAAATCTTTTCCACCTGCGTCTCAGAGTATTAATCTCCAGAATATATAAAGAACTCAAAAAACTTAACACACACACACAAAAAAACTCAATTAATAAACAGGCAAAGGAACTGAACAGGCACTTCACAGAAAAAGAGATACAAATGGTCAACAAATACATGAAAAATATTTAACATTTCAAGCAATTAGAGAAATTTAAAATACTCTAAGATTTCATCTCACTCCAGTCAGAATGGCAATTATTAAGAATACAAGTAACAATAAACATTGTTGAGGATGTGGGGGAAAAGGTTCACTCATACATTGCTGGGGAGACTACAAATTGGTGCAATCACTCTGGAAAGCAATATGAAGGTTCCCCAGAAAACTTAGAATGGAACCACCATTTTGACCCAGTTTTCCCACTTCTTGATATATTGCCACAGCCCTCTCATCTGTCTCTGCCAAGATTGTTAATTCAGGGAAAGAAACCAGATTAGGGGCAATGGGAGATGATGAAAAGACAGACACACATAGAAAAAGTTGGGGCCAGGTGGGACACTGCTCTCTGATGGAGAAGCAGTGATCCAGAGCTAGCTGAGCACATTTATTATATAGGTTTCATAATCAAAAGGTTATTAGTGAGGACAATTTAGTAAAGCAGGCAATCTGAAGGATGCAGGACGGGTGAGATTAGAGTCATCTTGTTATGCTCAGAAATTTTTACTCATGGGAGCTGGAACCTGAGTTCAGGGTCTCCACTGATACACCTGTGTGTCTTTGCATATAGCCTCCTCTGGCTGGTGTCACCATAGCAACTAGGCCATCTTGACCTGCACTTTTGTGCAGGCAGTTCAACAGCCACAAAGGAGTCAGAAAGACCATGATTCAAATCACCGCTTGCCACATTATATACCCAAAGGACCAAATCGGCACACTAAAGTGAAGTAGCCACATCAATGTTTAGAGCAACTCAATTCACAATAGCCAAGCTATTGAACCAAACTAGGTGCCCTTTAACAGGTAAATGGATAAAGAAAATGTGGTATATATACACAATGGAATATTATTCAGCCATAAAATAGAATGAAATTATGAATTTTGCCAGTAAATGGGTAGAACTGGAGACTATCATGCTAAGTGAATTAAACAAATCTCTAAAATCCAAAGGCCAAATGTTCTCTCTGATATATTGATGGTAGCACATAATAAGGGTGGGGGAAGGAAGAATAGAATTTCATTGGATTATATTCCAATGTATGTATAGGATGTCAAAATATACTCTACTGTCATGTACATCTATAAAGAACAAATTAAATAAATAAATATACAATTACTAAAAAATAACAAGATTATCTCTCATCTGGTAGTATGATTTTTATCAAAAAGAAAGAAGAAACTATTAGTGAAGGTGCAGAGAAAAGGAAACTCTTGTACATTATTGGTAGGAATATAAACAGGTACAGATATTTGAAAAGTTGTATGCAGACTCCTCAAAAAATTAAAACTGGAATTGTCATATAAAAATAACATAAGTGTAATAATATAAAATATAATAACCAAAATAAAATATTGGATAGGCTCAATAACAAGAAGAAGGGACGAAAGAATCAATAACCTTGAAGACAAAACAATTTAACATATTCAATCTAAATACTATGGAGAAAATAGACTGAAAAAAGTCAACAGAACTAGAAGGCAAGCCACAAACTTGGAGAAAATATGTGCCAAAGGCATGTGACTTGAAAAAAAATCTTATCTAAAATATTCAAACTCTTATAAATGAACCATTTGAAAATGAAAATCTTGATCAAAAAATGGGTATAAGGCCTGAATAGACACCTCACCAAGGAAGATATACAAATGGTAACTAGGCATATGAAAACATGCTTAATGTCATGTGAGATTAGGGAATTGCAGATTAAAACGATATATCACTACACACCTATTACAATGGCAAAATTCCAAAATGCAAAAAATGCTTTCAAGAATATAGAGCAAGAGTAACTCTCATTTATTGCTGAGAGGAGTATAAACAATACAGCCATTCTGGAAGGCAGTTTGTCAGTATACTACAAAACTAAGCATACTTTTATCATATGATCCAGTAGTTGTACTACTTGGTATTTTACACAAAACCTGAACACAGGTGTTTTTAGTAACTATCTTCACAATTGTCCAAACTTGAAACCAACCAAGATGTACTTTAGTAGGTGAATGGTTAAATAAATTGTGGTACATCCAGTTAAATATTGTTCAGCACTGAAAATAATGAACTATCGGGGCTGGGATTGTGGCTCAGTGGTAGAGCGCTTGCCTCACATGCATGAGGCACTGAGTTCGATCCTCAGCGCCACATAAAAATAAATAAATAAAATAAAGATATTGTGTCCATTTACTACTAAAAAAATAAAAAATAAAAAATAATGAATTATCAAGGCATGAAGAGACATGGAGGAAATTTAAATGCATATTACTAAGAGAAAATCTAGTCTGCAAAGCTGCATACTGTATGTTTCAACTATATGACATCCTGGGAAAGGTAAAATTATGGAGATAGTAAAAAGATCAGAGGTTGTTGGAGGTTTAAAGGGAAGGAGGGATGAATTGGGAGAGCAGAGAGAAATTGGGGGCCAGTAAGAACACTGTATAACAGTCATAGTAGATCTATGTATCATACATTTCTGCCTAATGTAGACTATTGACTTGGGATAAAAGTAATGTGTCAGTTAAGGTTCACTGATTCTATCAAATGTACTACAGTGGTCTATGCAGGATGTCGATAGTTGGAGGGACCTCTATAGAACATAGATGTGTGGGAACTCTATACTTTCCACTTAGTTTTACTGAGGACCTACAATTGCTCTAAAGAACAAAGTTTACAGCCAGGCGCAGTGGTGCAAGGCTATAATCCCAGCACTTTGGGAGGCTGAAACAGGAGAATCGCGAGTTCAAAGCCAACTTCAGCAACGGTGAGGTGCTAAGCAACTCAGTGAGACCCTGTCTCTACATAAAACACAAAATAGGGCTGGGGATGTAGCTCAGTGGTCGAGTGCCCCTGAGTTCAATTCCCAATACCAAAAAAAAAAAAGAACACAATTTATTAAAAGTTTATTTAAAAGATGATAGTAGGGGCATTGCCTATAATCCCAGCAACTCTGGAGGATCACAAGTTCTAGGTCAACCTTAGCAAGTTAGCAAGGCTCTAATCCACTTAACAAGACTCTGTGTCAAAATAAAAGATAAAAAGGGCTAGGAATGTAGCTCAGTGGTAAATCATCCCCAAAGTTCAATCTCCAATATAAAAACACTAAAATACAATGATTAAAGAATGAAAAGATTAAAAATTGTTTAAAAATTAAGGTGAATGGATCCTCAGGGACTTGTGGGATAACAGCAAAGGATTAATGTTCCTTTCTTCAGAATCCCAGGAGAAAGAGAGTGGGATTTTTAAAGTATTCAAAAAAGTATGGTTGAAAACTTTTTAAATTTAGCAGGACACAAAACCCTTAGATTCAAGAATCAAAGCAAAACCTTGATCACATTTATCAAATGTGATAAATCCATAGAAATCTACACCAAGATACATCACAAAGCCCAAAACTTAAAGATGGAAAAAATCTTGAAAGCAGAGAAACAATCCCTGACCAATAAAGGAAAAACTATTCAAAAGACACTAGACTTCTCCTCAGAAACCATAGATTCCAACAAAAAGAGGTGCATTTTTTAAGAGCCAAAAGAAAAGGATCATGAACCTCAAATCCTCTCTCTAGGAAAAAAAATCCCTCAAGAATAAAGGGGAAATCAAGATATTCATAGGTCTAGGATAACCAGGAGAATTTGACAATAAATGACTAAAGAGATTTAAAACTAAATGACTAAATGAAGTTGTGTAAACTGAAAAGGATTTAAAAAAGAAATCTTGGAAAATCAGGAAGAAAGAAGGAATATGATATGCAGAACTCTGAGGTAAATACAATATACTTTCCTTCTCCTCTTGAATTGCCTGAATAAAGTTTGAAGCCAAAATTAGAAAACTAATGTGGTTCACAATGTATGTAGGGAATATTGTATTATACATGGGTGATGGTAAAGGTATGTAAAAGGACATGTCTTCTACACTTCAAATAGTTAAAAATACTTCAATAGACTTTGATAAGGTATTCTTCTCTCTCTCTCTCTCTCTCTCTTCTCTGTCTCCCTCCCTCTTTCTCTCTCTCTCTCTCTCACACACATGCACATAATACTGTAAAATCCAAACTCAAAATGGAGTCACTCTGGCTCAGGCCTGCACGTATCTGCTAACCTGCTCTTTGTGCTTCTATGATTAATGCTTTGCTAGGCTTGCTTCTCACGGATGGGGGGGCAAAACCACAGGCTGCCAGACCCCCTGGCCAGTTACCTAAAGTTCCAGGACCTGAAAGGGGACATAGGAGTCACTGTCACAGTTGAACTGTAAATACCTATAGATTGAATACCTGCCAAATCCTGTTGTTCTGAGTCATGTAGCTAGCCCACCCTATAATAACCTCTGAAACCCTCACTTTGGGGTCACTCTCTGAAGGAAAGGAGAGCTGACCCCAATCGATTGGCCTGTGTGCCTATTTCCTCAATAAACTTTGCTGCTTCTGCAGAGTTGTCTGGGCTGCACTTCTTGGGGAGAGGTGCGGGTTGGATGCAACAATACATAGATTGTCCACTTAAAAAATTATACAAAGAAATATACTTGAAAGTATTACAAATAAGTCAAAATTAAATTTTAAGAAATATTCAAGTAACCCACAGAAAGGCAGGAGGAAAGAAACAGAGATAATAAACTGAAAACAAAAATAAATAAAGGAAGAAAGAAATGGCAGTCCTAATATACCAATAAGTACCTTAAATATAAATGATTATACACAGCAATTAAAAGACAAAGATTGGGCTGGGGATACAGCTCAGTTGGTAGAGTGCTTGCCTCACATGCATAAAGCCCTGGGTTCAATCCCCAGCACCACACACACACACACACACACACACACACAAAGACAAAGATTGGCAGGGCAGATTAAAACATATGGCTATATGTTGTCTACAAGAAATTCACTTCAAATAATGATATTGGGCTAGATGCAGTGGCACACTCCTGTAATCCCAGCTGCTCAGGAAGCTGAGGCAGAAGAATCACAAGTTTGAGGCTAGTGTCAGCAACTTAGAGAGACTCTATCTCAAAAATGAAAATACAGGGGCTGGGATTGTAGCTCAGCGGTAGAGCGCTTGCCTTGCATGTGTGAGGCCCTGGGTTCGATCCTCAGCACCACATACAAAGCAATAAAATAAAGACATTGTGTCCATCTACAACTAAAAAAATATTAAAAAAAAAAAGAAAAGAAAAATGAAAATACAGATGGGTGCAGTAGTGCATGTCTGTAATCTCAACTACTCTGGAGGCTAAAGTAGGAGGATCCCAAGTTCGAGACCAGCCTCAGCAACTGAGTGAGGCCCTAAGTAGAGCAGGTCCTTGTCTCAAAATAAAAAGGGCTCGGGGAGTAGTTCAGTGTTAAAGTGCCCCTAGGTACAATCGTCAATACCGGGGGAAAAATACAAATAGTCGGGGATGTAGAGAGCTTTCCTAGCTTGCGTAAGACCCTGGATTCAATCCCCAGTACCACGAAATAACAACAATAATAAGAGGAAGTAAAAGGATACAAAATATATTTATGGAAAATATATTTAATGAAAACATCAATAGAGAAAAAGAGTTATTAATATCAGTAAAGTAGATTTAGAACAAAATATTGTAGTCACAATGACTTCATTTAATGATAAAAGGGTAGATACATCAGACTAACATAGCAATACTAAAATGCATAGGATTTGCAACCAAGATGGGAAATTTGTTAAGCGAAACCGAAAAGAACTGAAAAAAAAAATAGAAAAAGCCACAATTTTCGTTGGAGATTTCAACGCTCCTGCCTCAATAATAAATACAAGAATTAGACAGAAAATCAGAAATATGTAGAATTCAACAACACTATTAACCATTACAGTCTAAATAACATCTATGGAACATTCCACCAAACAATAATAGAATATACTTTCTCTTCAAGCATATATATAGAATGGAATATATATCAAGATAGGGGCTATGGTTGTGGCTCAGTGGTAGAGTGCTCGCCCCACACGTGTAAGACACTGGGTTCTATCCTCAGCACCACATACAAAATACATACATACATACATACATAAATAAATAAATAAAGGTTGTTGTTTTTTTTTTTTAAAAAGATAAACCACCTTCTTGGCCATGAATAAACCTCCACAAATTTAAATCAAATGAGATCATATAGAAGTTGTTTTTCTAACTACAAAGGAATCAGAGTAGAAATCAATAACAAAAAGAAAACAGGAAAACCTTCAGATGCTTGGAAGCTAATGACTCACTTCTAAATAATCCATAGACAAAAGAGTTTCAAGGAAAACCAATACATACATTAAACTAAATGAGAATGAATATATAGCACATCAAAACTTGTGAGATACAATTAAAGTAGTACTGAGAATAAAATTTACTGCACTAAATGCATATGTTAGAAAAACAAAGTCTGAAATCAATGATCCAAGCTCTCATCTCAATCAAAAAAGAAAAAGATGTACAAAGTAAACCCAAAGCAAGCAGAAAGAAATAATAAATTAAAATGGAAAAGTGAATAGAGAAAATGAATGAAACAACAAGCTTTGTTACGGTTTGGATCTAAAGCTCATGTTTTGAAATCATGGTCTCTAATGCAGCAATTTCCAGAGGTGGGACATTTAGCCAATGATTGGATCATGAAGGTTTGACCTCATCAGTGGATTAATTCATTTGATATCTCAATGAATGACTGAGAGGTTGAAAGAAGTAGTTCACTAGGGGCATACCCTGGAAGGGTTATCTTCTTCCCGTCCCCCCACACTTGGCTTTCTGGCTGTCAGGAGCAGAGCAGCTTTCTTTTTTTCTAATATTTTTTTTTAGTTGTAGAGGGACACAACATCTTTATTTTATTTATTTATTTTTATGTGGTGCTGAGGATCGATCCCAGTGACTCACATGTGCGAGGCAAGTGCTCTACCACTGAGGTACAATCCCAGCCCCCAGAGCAGCTTTCTTGTGTCACATCTTTCCACCATAATGGTTTTATCTTGGACCCAGCCAACCACAGACTGAAATCTCTGAAACTGTGACTCAAAATAAATCTTTCCTCTTCTCAGTAGTTCAGGTCAGGTATATTTGGTCAAAGTGATGAAAACCTGACTAACAGAATCTTGTTCTTTGAAAAGATCAATGAAATTGGAAAAAATCTCTAGCAACACTGACAAAGAACAAGGAATTAGAGAAGATAACACATTATCAACATCAGCTGGGCACAATAGTGCACACCTGTAATCCCAGCTCTTTGAGAAGATGAGGCAGGAGGATTGCAAGTTTGAGACCAGCTTTATAAACTAAATACAAGAAATAAAGCAATTCCTCAGACAACATAAATTTCCAAAATTTAAACAATATGAAATATGTATTTTTTACATAATTGATTAGCCTTACTAGGGAAAATTATTTTACAATTTTAAAACTCCCCTCAAAAATAATATTTTGGTTCAGATCAATTCTGTGGATAATCCTACCAAATATTTAAAAAATTAACACTGATTTTACACAAATCTCTTCTCAAATAATAGAATAGGGAACACTTCCAAATTCATTTTATGAAGCTCTAATTCTGTTACACAAACTAAACAAAATAGTATCAAAAAACAAAACTATATACCAATATCCCTTATGAATGTAGATTTCAAAATCCTTAACAAAATATTAGCAAAACAATTTAACAACACATAAAATGAATTAAAAACTATGACCAAACAGGGGTGTATTATAGGAATGTAAGACTGGTTAATACCTGACAATCAATCAATGTAATTTATGTACTAACAGGCTGAAGAAAAATAACATACACTTATCAGTTAATGCCAATTTTTTGGACAAAATTCAATACGCGTTCATGCCAAAAAATCTCAGGAAAAATAGGAATAGAGGGAAATGTTCTCAAATTGTTAAAGAGCATCTACAAAAACCCCACAGCTGATAGCTTACTTACTGGTGAAAGATGAAACATTTTCCCCCTAAGATCAGGAACAAATTAAAGATGCGTGACCTCATCACTCTTCTCCAATAGTGCTGGAAGTTCTAACTAGTTCAATAAGGCAATTAAGGGAATAAAAGGCATATTGATTTGAAAGGATGAAATTAAACTGACTCTATTCACAGATAATATGATTGTCTATGTAGTAAGTTCCAAGTAATCTACCAAAAGCACCTCTAGGAAAAAGGTGAGTTAAACAAAGTCATAGAACACAAATATTCAAAAGTCCACTCTAAAGCTGGGTATGGTGGGGCATGCCTGTAATCTCAGCAACTCAGAATGTTGAGGCAGGAGCAAGTTTAAGGCCAGCCTCAGAAACTTAGTGAGGCCATAAGCAATTTAGCAAGGCTGTAAGCAATTTAGTGATCAGTGTCTCATAAAATAAAAAGGGCTGGGGATGTGGTTCAGTGGTTAAGCACTCCTGAGTTCAATCCCTGTTATCAATTTTTAAAAAATAGTCCACTATCGTTCTAGTTATTAGCAATTAATACATGTACAGTGAATTAAAATCATAATACCATTCATAATCACTCAAAAAACAAAAAAAGTCATAAGTAAATCTAATAAAATACACATGGGATTTATATGGTGAAAACTATAAAGTACGTAACAAAAGAAATCAAGGAAGATTTGAATAAATGGCGATAAATACATAGGTATTCATAGATTGGAGAACAACATAGTGAAGATGTCAATTTTCCTCAAATTGATATACAGCTTTAACATAATTCTTATGAAAGTACTGGCAAATTTTACACATATATAATATTGTAACATTTATACAGAAAGACAAAGAAACTAGAGTCACTAAAACAATTTTAAAAGAAAAGAATAACATTGGAGGAAATGGTTTACCTGACTTAGATTATTACATAGCTACACTAATCAAGACCGTATGGTGTTGGTGGAGGAAAAGACAAACAGATGAATGGAACAGAAGAGAGAGCCCAGAAATAGACCCATAAAAATATGCCCAACTGATTTTTGACAAAAGTGCAAAACCAATTCAATGGGAGCATAGTTTTTTCAACAAATGGTGTGGGAACAAATGGACATCATTAGGCAAAAGAATGAACTTCGACCCAATTTTCAAACCTTACACAAAAGATAAAGTCAAAATAAATTGCAGATTTAACTATAAGACCTAAAGCTATAGTTTTTAAAACAGGAGCAAGTTTTTTTCTTTTAGTTTTTAAAACAGATCAAAATCAGCTGGGCAGCAGGCACAATGGTGTACTCCTGTAATCCTAGCAGCTCGGGAGGCTGAGACAGGAGGACTGCGAATTCAAAACCAGTCTCAGTAAAGAGGAGGTGCTAAGCAACTCAGTGAGACTCCGTCTCTAAAAAAATTCAAAATAGGGCTGGGAATGTGGCTCAATCCCTGGTAAAAAACAAATTAGAAATAAATAAAGAGTTGCTGAGAGCCAGGCGCGATGGCTCAAGCCTGTAATCCCAGCACTTACAGAGGCTGAGACAGGAGAATCGCGAGTTCAAAGCCAGCCTCAGCAATGGCGAGGTGCTAAGCAACTCAGTGAGACCCTGTCTCTACATAAAACACAAAATAGGGCTGGGGATGTGGCTCAGTGGTCGAGTGCCCCTGAGTTCAATACCCGGTACCAAAAAAAAAAAAAAAAAGAGTTGCTGAGTACAATGGCAAACATCTGTAATCCCAGAGGCTCATGAGGCTGAGGCAAGAGGATTGTGAGTTCAAAGCCAGTTTCAGCAAATTAGCAAGGCCCTAAAGACTCAGCGAGACCCTGTCTCTAAACAAAATATAAAAAACAGCTGGGGAAGTGCCTCAATTGTTAAGCGCCCCTGGGTTCAATTGCTGGTATCAAAAACTAATAAATAGATAAATATAAAATTAAATGGAGTAGGGTTGTAGCTCAGTGGTGGAGCACTCCCCTAGCATGAGCAAGGCCGTGGGTTCCATACTCAGTGTGTAATAAATAAATAAAAAGGAATGAAATTTTGATACATGCAGCCAATTGGATGAAGGTCCACTTTGCTTATTTGTAATAATGCGGAAATTTTGTCGAGAGAGTCGATCTGTTTGGGGATGCAAAATACAAGTGAACACAGTGAGCAGGAGTGCATTTGAAAGATTTTTTTTTTCTTTGCAGAACTTTTACAGATTCTAAATTATCAGAAAGAAGTGGTTTAATGAGCTCCAACTGTGATGCTTCCTGGGCATCCTAGAGAGCCCATTTGAGGAGCTGAGGGCAGACGAGAAGGGGAATGTAGAATAGGTGAATTCTAATACATCAAACCAAGAGAACTATTTATTTGTAGTGAGTGGCTCTCTGAAGAGCGGCTGTTGCATTCTTAAACTGAGATTTAAGCATGTTGGATTTAAGTATAAAATTGGAGGGACTGTGTTCCCATGAATGTAAGGAAATGTCTTTGTCCTGATACATGAAGACTAAGGGTTAATAGTTTGATACAGCTGAGGCAATGCCAAGTCCAGGGTCAGAATACATTCAGCTGATGATATAGTGTTTATCACATGGTTATCAAGCATAGCCTGTGCCCGTGTTGTCTAAACTTGGGAGCCAAATAAGTATTAAGAGTCACTGAAAAATTCTACAAGCCCAATTGCAGCCCATATTGCGGAAAGGCGGTACCTTACCAGCAATATTTGAATTCCGTTAAAACCGGAAGCGGGGGTTGCCACCGGGGTCTAATGAAGATGTATTTAGGGGTCTCCCAACAGCCAATCACAGTGTGATATGTGTTCGGGGGCGTAGCCCTAGAGAGATTGGCCAATGGCAGAGAGAGTTGTGAATAAAAGAGCGAGCTTGTAGCCATATGTGCACAGACCACCAAGGCTGGCGAAGGCTAAGCGTGTTTGAGCTACCATCACGTTCACTCTGTTATCATCCATTGAAAGACATGGATGATTTTCAGAGTGAACACCAGCGAATGATACGCCGCCACCACCGAGAGAAGAAAGAACTACAGGCTCGCATCCAAGGCATGAAAAGCTCCGTCCCCAAGACCGACAAGAAGAAAAGAAAGCAGTTGCTCCTAGATGTGGCCCGCCTCGAGGCTGAGATGGAGCAAAGGCACCAGCAGGAGTTGGAGAAGTTCCAAGAGAACTTCCCTGACAACAGCAACCTTGATTCTCTAACTGAAGATCTGGCCAAGATGGATCTCGAAAACCAACCTCCCCGAATTTCGAGAGCACAGAAAAGACGGGAAAGAAGGGCAGCCCTTGAGAGGGAGCGCCAGGAAAGGATCACCAAGGCTGAGATGGAGCATATGGCCAACTTCCGTCGTGAGGAGGAGGGGAAACTCGCTGCCATTCTTGAAGCCAAGAATCTGGAGATGAAGGACATCCCAGCTGATGGCCACTGCATGTACCGTGCCATCCAAGACCAGCTGGTGTTCTCGGTGACGGTGGAGAGCCTGCGCTCCCGCACCGCTGAGTACATGCAGAAGCACGTTGACGACTTCCTGCCCTTCTTCAGCGACCCAGAGACCGGTGGCGCCTACACCTATGAGGACTTCATCAGCTACTGTGAAAACATCGTCCGTAGCGCGTCGTGGGGAGGCCAGCTGGAGCTGAGAGCCCTGTCTCACGTCCTGCAGACGCCCATCGAAGTGATCCAGGCCGATTCACCCATCATCGTCATTGGGGAAGAGTACAAGAAGAAACCACTCACCTTGGTCTACCTACATTATGCCTGCAACCTTGGAGAGCACTACAATTCGGTGAAGCCGCTTGAGGCCGGTGCCGTCGGTGGCGCAGCCCCTCGACTCTTCTAGGCCTTTCTACACGCTACAGAGCCCTGTGGTCGCCATTGCTGCCACGCCATTGCTAAAGCCGAAGCCGCTGCCTAGACTCCTCTGTAGGCTTAATTTTTTTCCCATTTGGTTCTTGTTTTTTCCAATTCCTCATCTTACTTAAAAGGTACCTCCCGCTGCCGCTTGCCTACCCCTTGGCCTTCTAACCTTCACGTGGTGGGAGATGGGAGACTGGTGAGGGAATGTCTGATTTTACTACATGAGGCGGGGGCTTGATAAGCTTTAAACTTTTTGCCCATGTGGATCTTTGTTTCCCTCTCCTACTGACATTTGGTGGTGTTTCAAAGAAGTTTGGGATAAAAATGGGAACTTGTGATTTGACACATTCTTTACTCGGGATAAATAAGTTCAGTAGAATAGCTCAGCGTCTTTGAATTTTCCCATGTGTCTGCTGGGTTGCTTAAAGGAGTTTGTGATCAGATTCCTGCGTGAATACCTTTTGCTGTGTTTAGGGGGGAAATGGTCAACAACAGTCGATTTTTGTTGTTGTTGTTTTGTTTTTTTGTTGGGATATCAAGCAATGTCTCAGGTTATGAACTAGAGTTCCAATAGTAACTTTTTTCATTAAAACTTGTTACTGAAAATTTTAGTTGCTGAGATGTTTGCTAAATTCTAAATAGCATTTGTTAAACTTGTAAATGTTAAATATAGGAATTTAGATAAACCAGTAGACGGTGTGGATCATTATAAGATGTGAAAAATCTGAACTTAATTCCGTTTATTGAAGGTATTTATTCAGGTAGTTAATCATTTCATTATCTCTTCAACCAGTGCAAAGCAAAATGAGAAGAACCAGCAGGTAGTTTAACTTAGTAAATTTTCTTTGTTCTTAGAGATATTAAATGCTATCTTACTCAGGTTTATCCACCTACCTTGTTATGTGAACCAGTATGAAGTGTGAAAGATATGAACTTAGTGCCTTCCCACATTTCTTAGGAAAAACTTTTTAAAAATATCTTAAGTATAAAGTAACCAATCTATCTTATCAACAATTTCCATGAAGGGGGAAAAAAATAAATGATGTAGGTTTGTTGATTGGGATTTGTTGTCTTGAATTTGCAAAAATAAGTGAAATTTGCAGTAAATTTCAATTTAATCTTCAGATACTGCATTTCAGTGGTAATTTTTTTTAAAAAATGCATTTAAAATGTTCTAAAATATACAAGTTCAAAAATTTTAAATTATACAACTTGTTTAAAAATAAAAGCATTTTTAAAAATACTTGGTTCTCTATTTGTGTGGCTAACTTAGTTCACATGGGGTTTACCCAGGATCTGCTTACGTAATGGTGTCCTGGGGATTAAGGAGCAGATGCAGAGGGAAACAGGTGAGGCTTTGGGAAGAAGAAATGCACCTGAAATCTTTTATTTTATTTTATTTTTTTCTCAAATTGCATTTTAATATATGTTATCAAACATAATAGAAAAAAACAAATTTTCAGAAGCTGTACACACTGTTCACTGAAAACATTTGTTGAGGCAAATAGAAAAAATTGTTACAATCATAATTTTTCTATCTTTGCACAAAATTATAAGCAGATTACATTCTTCATATTAAACACCTTTATATGCACTTTCAATGAACAGTATATATATATATTTATATATTTTTATCAACCATCTTTACTATACCGCACCTGAAATCTTGATGATGGTGGACTGTAATGGAGTATTTTCCAGGGAAAGATTTAGGTGAGGCTGTTCTGAGTTATTTCACTCAGTAAAAAACAAATGGTTTCAATCAAGGATGTTCTCACTGCTGTGTTTGAAAAAGAACTCCCACTTCCAAAACCTGGTCATTTCAGGGCTATATTGCAGGAGGAAAAAATGCTATGGTATCTTTTGGGTGTTCCCAAAATACAAATATGAAAATCCTGTCAGATAGACCTCACTGTGTGAGTGCATCAGGAGTTTCAGCTAGCCAGCTCTGAGGAGGTCTCTGGAAAAACTTGGTATTGGGGTACATTGTGAGAAGAGCTGTTTATGGGGATGGGAACACTGACTGGGAGATTATGGGCCAGGGAGGAAGGGGGACAAGCTGAAGGGGACACAGGCAGGGGAAGAGAATAGGATAGGATGGAGGGTACAAGTTGGGGATAGGGGCAACCTAAGAGATTGAATAGGGCATTGCAGAACAAACGGGGGGTGGGTGGCTCAGGGCACAGTCTAATACACAGTTGATGAGGGGGCCCTGGCTAGAGAAGACTTGCATGGGTTCTAGGACAAAGAGAAGGGAGGGTAAGGGGTCAGCCTGGCTGAGGAGGGGGATTTTGATGGATGAGGTCCAGCTGAGTGGTGATGGGGCATGGGCTTATAGCAAAGGCCTGACTGAAGGAGGATGCCTGGCAAGGAAAGAGTTCCAGGTTAGGGATAGGGACACAGGCTGGCAAAGGGCTTCTGGTAGCAGAAGGTATCCCAGCTAGGATGAGTTTTATAGAGGGAAGGGGGGTAGGGAAGCTGGTTAGGTACTGGGCTGCATTCTAAAGACTCTTAGCAGGGCTGGGATTGGGTGGGCTTGGGAAGGGAAATCTGGCTCAAGAAGGGGGCATAGACAGCAGAGGGGGACCTTGCTGGGGAAGGGGACCTAATTGGGCAGAAAAGTGAGCTGGACAGGGGAAAAGATGCTAACTGTGGACAGAGAAATAGGCTGGTAAAGTGGCAACTTATTGGGGCAAGAGGCCAGGTTGGAAGGGTACAGATGATGAACGGGTCTATGGCTACTGAATGTGGAAATGCTTTGGGCAAGCTGCTTGGCCAGAAAGGACATTTGCTGAGGAAGGGATCTGGTAGGAGAACAGGCCTTCCTGGGGAAGAGGCATTTGCTGGGGAACAGGGTCTGCCTGGAGGAGGGGGGCTGGTAGAGGAGCCACCAGGCTTGAAAGGTTGGAGTAAGCTGGGATGGGAACATGATTTGGGAAAGGATCCTGACAGAGAAGAGGAAGCTGACCCAGGCAGGGGTGCATAGGCAGCAGAGCGGGTCCTTGCAGAATTGGGTTTGGATAGGGAAAGGTGCATAGGCATGCAAGGGACACAGGCTGGAGAAGGCCCTATGGTGCAGAAAGTCATGGAAGGAGAAGAGAGCCTGACTGGGGTAGGGGATGTTAGAGGATGTAGGTTCAGATGGGTAGAAGGGCCAACCAGGGGACTGGAAGAGCAAGGAAGAAACTGGAACAGAAGGAATAGGCTCAGGAAGGGGACCTACCTGGGTAGGGAGTCAGAGTAAGTGGACAAGCTACGGATGGGGACACAGGGTAAAGGAGGCCTAGGTGGGAAGGTAATGCTAATCCTAGTGACTCAGGCTGAAGCAGGAGGATGGCATGTTTGAGGACAACTATAGCAACTTAGCAAGACTCTGTCTCAAAATGTAGCTCAGTGGTAGAGTACCTCTGGGTTTCATCCCTAGTACTATAAAATAAATAGGTGCAGGTAGGGGGATGTTTAAAAGAGGAAGAAATTAGCTGGTCAAGGGAAGGAGACAGAATAAGGAGTCAAAGAGAAAGGTGCCCCTAACTGTTACAGGGGTAAAGCCTGGTGAAGGGTGCCTGGCTGTGGGAGGGGCCATAGGCTATCAAATAGAACCCATTTAATAGGGCATTGGACGGGGAAAAGGGATCTAGCAGGAAAGCAAGCATAAGGTGGAGAGAAGGCCATAGGCCAGTGAGGAGGGTACGGCGAGGGAAAGGATCTGGCTATGGGGCTGTACAGAATTTTTAAGGGAGCAGAGGCTTGAGAGGGTAGAGCAATCTGAGGAAGGGAGACTGGCAAGGACAGGGGGCTGACCTTGGGAATGGTAAGATGATCCTGGCAGGGAAATGTTGCCTGACCAGAGAGGAATAGGCTTGGAAAGGGAACCTGGGGGTGGGAGAGGTTTGAATGCTGAGAACAACAGAAGACTGGAGATGGGTCAATAGAGCTGGCTGGGAGAGGTGGCCTAACTGGTGGAAAGGGCCTGCTAGGGAAAGGGATCAGCCAGGACCTAAAGATCCTGACTGAGGGAGGGCACAGGGTTGAGGAAGGGGGCCCAGCTGAGGAGGGAGGCACAAGATAGGGGTGGGAGACCTGACTGGGCAAGGGGTCACAGGCTAGGAAAGGAAAATCAAGTGGGGCCGAGGACCCTGCCTAGAGACAGGGATGTGTAGATGAAGGGGACCTCACCAGAGTAGGGTAGAGTTCCTGCATGGTTGAGGTGGTAGTTGCCAAAGAGGGACTACCTGTTCTCAGAGGGTACAGACCAGGGAGGG
The DNA here is from genome assembly GCA_028644305.1 of Xerus rutilus. Taxonomy (NCBI): domain Eukaryota; kingdom Metazoa; phylum Chordata; class Mammalia; order Rodentia; family Sciuridae; genus Xerus; species Xerus rutilus. Next base: position 71,795,415 of record CM053417.1, on the reverse strand, counting down.
ATACCAGGCTGGGTAGGGTGCTCATGTAGGGTTGCTACAGTAGTGGGTACTGGCTGGGAAGTGTGGCCTGGCAAGGGAGGAAGGTAAAGGTGGGAATAGGTAAAACCTGCCTATCTGGGGACAAGGACCTGGCTGGGGAAGGGGATGTAGCTTGGTAGGAAAGCATATATAGAGTCTGGCTGAATGAGGGGGACTGGCTGAGAAAGCAAGTCCAGGTGGGTTAAGGGGTCCTGTCTGGAATTAGGGAAGGAGGGAGGCTGAAGGAGGCCTACTTGGTATAGGGTATAAGTTGACCTAGGATGAAAGAGGGATTCCTATCTTGAAGGAGCAAGGACCAGGGAGTGGCATGTAACTAGGTAAGGAGGCACTTACTAGGTAAGGGGAACCCAATTCCCCTCTGCTGCCTTACTAGCTTTGTGGGATCGGTGCTGGGGATGGGGCATTGTTGTAGGAGAAAGCACACTGACTTGGAAAGGGGCAGAGGCCCAATAGGGTCCCTGTCTGGGGAAGAGAACACAGGTTGGTGAAGAAGGCACTGCCTGGACAATCTGGGCCTTACTATGGGGGTGATGGTGGTGCTGCCCAAGTAATTCTGACAGAAGCCATCAAAGATAGTAAAGTCCCATTTGACATGATTGCCCTGTATACAAGAGAAATAACTGTTCCTATTTTGGAAACCATGAATATTTTATTGGGCCTGTCCCAACTTCCCTGACTGGGTAAGTGTTAATGTAGACCAGATCATAACCATGCCCAGGGCCCAGATCAAGAGGGAGTCTTCATTGTGGGATCTGGAAGGATGAGAAATTTGCAGTCTTTCATTCTGTAACAGTGACTACAGTCACTGAGGGCAGCAACTCATACGGGCAATTTCATGTATGAGAGCCATGGGGCACTATTCTCAAAGGGATCCACTTCTAGAAATAACTTTCATTCATTACTGTTTGGAGTTTTTTTTTTATTTTTTTGGTTTTTTGGTACCAGGGATTGAACTCAGGAGCACTGGGCCACTGAGCCATATCCCCAGTCCTATTTTGTATTTTATTTAGAGACAGGGTGTCACTGAGTTGTTAAGTGCCTCACTGTTGCTGAGGCTGGCTTTGAACTTGCAATCCTGTTTCAGCCTCCCAAGCCACTGGGGTTACAGGCATGCGCTACTGCACCTGGCTCCTCTTTTTTTTTTTTAAATATTTTTTGTAGTTGTACATGAACACAACATCTTTATTTTGCTTACTAATTTTTATGTGGTGCTAAGGATCAAACCCAGTGCCTCACATGTGCGAGGCAAGTGCTCTGCTACTGAGCCACAACTCCAGCCCCACACCCGGCTCCTCTTTACTTTTTTTTTTTAATACTTTTTTAGTTGATGGATATTTATTTATTTATTGGGCTGAGAATCAAACCCAATACCTCACATATGCTAGACAAGTGGTGTACCACTGAGCTACAACCCCAGCCCCATCATTGTTTTTCTTTTACTCATTTTTTTCATGTACCAGGGATTGAACCCAGGGGCACTTTACTACTGAGCTACATCCCCAGCCTTTTTTTTTTTTTTTTTGGTACCAAGGATAGAACACAGGGTTACTAGACCACTGAGCCACATCCTCAGCCCTATTTTGGGGGAGGGTACTGGGGATTGCACTCAGGGGTACTCGACCACTGAGCCACATCCTCAGCCCTATTTTGTGTTTTATGTAGAGACAGGGTCTCACTGAGTTGCTTAGTGCCTTGCCATTGCTGAGGCTGGCTTTGAACTTGCGATTCTCCTGTTTCAGCCTCCCTAAGTGCAGGGATTACAGGCGTGCACCACCATGCCTGGCTCCCAGCCCTTGTTATTTTTATTTTTTTATTTTGGGACGGGGTTTCGCCAAGTTGCTGAGTCTGGCTTTGAACTTGGGATCCTCCCGTCTCAGTCTTCTGAGTCGCTGGGATTATAGGCACGCTCACGCCGGCCCAGTTCTTTTGCTCATTATCATACCCTCTCCCTTCTTGCCATAGCAACTAAATAAGGTGCTTGTTGTATGTAGATATGAGCTCTGGAGTCAGACATCTATCTGGGTTTCAAGCTCAGCTCATCCACCTACTTCCTAGCATTGTGACCTTGAGTAAGATACAACCTGTGCCTCAGTTTCCTTGTGGATAATATTAGAAAGTTAATACTTGTCTTAGCTGTATCTCTTGAGGGTGTTAGCATTGAATGAAAATATACACAAAGTGTCTAATAAGTGCTCAATAAATTTTAACTACCATTAACCTCCATATAGGAATCCAAGAACATCACAGTATCAGCTCTGACAAGAGTCACTCCTTGATTTTTGTCTATGGTGACTTTTGGGGCCACTTGGCCTCTTCCTGGAGGCCTTGCATTGCATGCAGAACCTCTTCTAGGCCTGTCTCTGGCAGCTGTTGCCACCAGAGCTTCTACTAGGGCTCACCCAAAGTGCCCTCCTAGGGACAGGGTGGTGTGCATGCAGGGACTCTTCAGGCCAGAGTGTCTTTCTTCCAGGATTTTTCTACACAAACATAATCAACTTACACATTTTAACAAGATTGGTACCATTCTATTGAAATTGCTTTTTTAAAAAATTTAATATAAGCATTTCCCTGTATTCTTAAGCAGTCTTCAGTATGATTATTTTTAATGCCTGCATTCTAGCCTATGAATGTACCATAATTTATTTATCCAATTCTATTGTTGGACATTTAGATTGCTTTCAATTTCTCACTACTATAAATATGCCACTGTAATATCCTTGTAGTGACTCTTTGTCTATATTTTCTGATGATTTCCTTTTGATAGAATTTCTAGAATTGATCTAGGTCAAAAGGAGAGGCTTTTAATAATACTGGAAATTGTGCTCCAGAAATAGTGTATCCATCTTATTTTCCCATGTAGTTGCTAACATTGAAAATTATCATCTTTGCTAATTTTTAGGTGAAAAAAAATATTAGTTGACCCTTCATCAATTACTAATGAGATTGAATATTCCTGTATGTGTTTATTGGCATGTTTATTTGATTCATGCAGAAACAAATATTTCTTAATTTATTGTTCCTAAATTTTTTCTTAATTTTCTATGGTATTTGTCTTGGGGATTTATAATATATCCTTCCATATGAATGAATCTGGTCACTTGTCATTTGGTCATTTTAAAGAATAGTTTTTTCCAAAAAAAAATAGTTTTTCCCATACATGTTAACATTTCAGTTTGTTTAAGCATTTAACCATTATTTTTATTTATTTGTTTTTTATGTGGTGCTGAGGATTGAACTCAGTGCCTCACACATGCTAGGCAAGTGCTCTAACACTGACCTATCACCCCAGCCCAGCCTTTCAGTTTTGTTTCTATGGTTTTGCATATGCTAAAGTTTAAAATTGTAATGAAATCTATCAACCTTTTCCTTTATGATTTCTGAAATGTCAGGCTTAGAAATGCCTTCCCCAAATTGAGATTGGATCTATATTTGTGTGTAATTTATGTCAATATTTTGTTGTTAATATTGGGGGAGCTCTTTTTTTCTATACCAGAGATTGAACTCAGAGGCACATAACCACTGAGCAACCTCCTCAGCCTGTTTATTTTTCATTTAGAGACTGAGTTTCACAAAGTTGCTTAGGGCCTCACAATGTTGCTGAGGCAGGTTTTGAACTTGGGATCCTCCTGCCTCAGTCTCCCAAACCACTGGGATTATAGGCATGCACCACTGCACCCAGCTCAAGTTTTAAAATACTTTATATTTAACATATCCATCTGGAAATTACTTGGGTATAAACTAAGGGCATAAGTATATTTTCCCAAATTATGATAGTTAACCAGTTACCCAACATTATTTATTGAATAATCCACCACTTCCCTATTGATTTGAAGTGCTACCTTCCATATATATTACAGTCTTATGATTGAATCTCTTTTGATCATTTGTACAAGATGGCTGTATTTCTCTGACCTCAGCTGTCCCTTCATCCATTCATTCCATATTTACTGAACAGAAAAGTGATATACAATAGCTTAGAGAGATAAAAATCCAGTCTCTGTTCATTGTCTAATGAAGGTAGCAGATCATCTAATGAAATAGACAGATAGCAATATGACAAATGTATGATGGAAGGAAGGACAGAGAAAGAACACACCTACTCAAACTTGTGTCAGGGAGGCTTAGCAAGGAGCTCAGAGAGAACACAGGCAGAAAGGAGAATAAATATCTTCCTGCTCATTCTAGCTGGAGGGTAGAGGTGAAAGAGTTGTGCAGAAAAACCAGGAGAGGGAAGCATGTGAGGTCTCCCAGCTTAAATAAAAATTATTTTACATATAATATTACAGATTAAATAAATATGAATTAAATGAGATACCATTTTTCATCAGACAGATTGGTAAAGTGTGATAATATGCTTTGTTGAAGAGGGAATGCAGAAACAGGCATGCTCATATATTATTGATGATGTATAAATAGGTACGGACTCTTTGAAGGGTAATTTGGCAATAGCTATCAAATTTAAAGTACATGAACTACTATCATCTGTGTTTTTATAGATCTAAATAGTTTCTCATGAATAGGAAATATATTAAAAATTAGAATTGATTGCATTTGAGGAGAGGAAGCAGGTTGCTGGGGGAAAGAACTTCTGACATCTTAAATCATATGAATGAATAAATAAATATATTTAAACAATCTACAAAATAAAGTGCATATAGCTATTGCTGTAGCATACTACAGATAATACACATTATAAAACATCACTTCAAGGATATTTATCATAGCATTGCTTATTCAAACAAAATATCCAGACATAAGCTAAATACCTTCAGTAAAAAATAACTAAATACATTTTAGTATACCCAATTATTACCTCTAGGAAGAAGGGTAGAAATGAGTGGGTGAAAGGAGAAAGACAGTGAGACTTCATTTTGGTGGTTGTTGTTGCAAACCCAGGACCTTGCACATGCTAGGCAAGAGCTCTACTATTGGGCCACATCCCCGCCCCAGCTTTCACTTTTCTATACTATATAGTTTAATTTTTTATTGTGGTGAAATATACATAATTTTTATCATTTTTAAATGTTGCTTTTACTTTGAGTTGGATTATAGTCTGTTTCTTTCCTTCTGATGTGTTTTTAAATTTATTATTTTTTAGTTATAAATGGACACAATACCTTTATTTTACTTATTTTTATGTGGTGCTGATGATAGAACCCAGTCCCTCACATGAGCTAGGCAAGCACTCTACCACTGAGCCACAACCCCAGCCACCCTTCTGATGTGTTTTGACAGATAGCATTTTCTTGAAGAAAACCTCCATTTTCACTGGGACTGGTTGTCCTCAGTGTCTATAGAAGAAATTCTCATATTATTTTTTGGTATTGTCAATTGAACTCAGGGGCACTTAACCATTGAACCACTCCTCGACCCTTTTTATTATTATTTTTTATTCTGGGACAGGGTCTCACCAAGTTGCTTAGGGCTTCACTAAGTTCCTGAGGCTGATTTTGAACTCATGATCCTCCTGCCTCAGACTCTGGAATTGCTTGTATTACAGGCATGTGCCACTGTGCTCAGCCCACATATACTTTTTCAAATCAGCATTAGGAATTCACAATAGCTAAATTATGGAACATCAACAGATGACTGGAAGAAGAAAATATGGTATATATACACAATGGAATATTACTCAGCCATAAAGAGAAATGAAATTATAGCATTTGCTGGTAAATGAATGGAACTGGAGACTATTATGCTAAGTGAAATAAGCCAATTCCAAAAAAACCCAAAGGCCAAATGTTCTCTCTGATATGTGGATGCTAACTCACAACAAGGGGGGTAGTAGAGAAGAATAGAAGTACTTTCTATTACACAAAGAGGAATGAAAGGAAGGGAAGGGAAATGAGAATAAGAAAGATAGTATAATGAATCAGACATACTTTCCTATGTACATATATGATTACATGACCAATGTAATTCTACATCATGTACAACCAGAAAAATGAGAAGTCATACTCCATATGTGTATAATATTTCAAAATACATTCTACTGTCATGTATAACTAATAAGAACAATTAAAAAACTAAAAATATAGGAAGTCTCTCTTTCTAAGATAAGTTCTTCTTTGCACCCCTTAGATGGTGCAAATGGAGAAGCCTCCAGGGCTCCCTTTTTACCCTTTCTGCCTGGAAGCTCCAGGACAGGTGGCAATGTGGCCATTCTTTCTGCATATTAACTGTTTTTAAGTGTACAGTCCAATGGCATTATGTCCATTCACACTGTTTGCGACCATCATTACCATTGTCTCCCAAACTTTCTCCTCTTCCCAAATTGAAATTCTGTGCCCTTTTTATAGTTGTTGTTTTTAGACAAGGCTTTACTATGTTTCCCTGGCTGATCTTTGAGCCCTGGGTTCAAGAGATCTCCTGCTTCAGCCTCCGTGTAGCTAGCCCGCCTTCCACTTCCATTCACACTAACTCCCCAATTGTCCCTTTCCCCAGCTCCTGGCAATCAACATTCCACTTTCTGTTTCTGTGACTTTGACTACTGTACATACTTCTAACAGATTTAATTATACAGTATTTGTCCTTTTGTGTCTGTTAAATCAAGCCCAATGTTCTGAGGGTTTAACTGTATTGTAGTGTAGGAGAGAGAGAGGTCCCCTCTAACCCTTTTAGTACTTATGTGAATTTTGTGACTGGATCTAGGAACAAAATTAATACAAGGCTGATTAACACGAGAGACATATACAATTCAATTTACATGTACATAGGGATCTTCAAAAGAGAGAGAAATCTGGGCTGAGGTTGTGGCTCAGTGGCAGAGTGCTTGCCTCTCACATGTGAGGCCCTGGGTTCGATCCTCAGCACCACATAAAAATAAACAGAATAAAAAAATTGTGTCCATGTATAACTAAAAAATATTTTAAAAAAATAAAAAAGAGAGAGAAATCTGAAGAAAAGACCAAAGCATGAGCTTTTATACTTTTTAAACAAAGAACACTAAATTTGTGAAGGAATGACAGGACAAATGGATCTCTGGACTAGGGTAAATTCTAAGAATGTCAGAGATGTAAAAGGTACTGGAAGAAGAGTGTCACCCCAATGAGTTTATATATCTCAGGTTCATTACAGCTGTAACTACTAGACTGGTGATTAGGCTATTTTCCCACCTTTGGGAGAGGATACTCCTTCCAGAAAGAGTCTTTATGAACTGCTCCCTGTGGAAAAAGACAAGCCTGATGGTCCTTTCTGAAGTTATATTCCTTAAGTGATTTAAGCTTGAAATAACCAATATATCCAATTCAGCACTTTGTTTTGGTACTGGAGATTGAATCCAGGGGTACTTTACCACTGAACTACATCCTCAGTCCTTTTTATTTTTTGAGACAGGGTCTCACTAAGTTGCTAAGGCTGGCCTAGAAATTATAATCTTCTTGCCTTAGCCTCTTGAGTCACTGGGATTATAGGTACGTGCCACCATGCCCAGACAATTTAGCATATTTCAAGATGATACAACCTTAACTTTTTGAGTAGCACATACCAAAGTTTCCTTCTTTTTTACAGCTGAATAGTATTCTATTGTATGTCTATGCCACATTTTTATTCATTATATTGTTGAATTTTTAACAAATTATATATTACTTAAAAAAAAGGACAAATAAAATTTTAAAAGCTAGGACATTTTTCTTTTTCTTTTTGCTCTAAAATATTTAAATAGCATAGAATTATCTGCTCCTCGATCCATTCACTTGTGAAAATGGGCCTGGGCCTTTTTAGAAATGAGACATTTTGACAGGCATAATTCTTGAAAGAAAATCTATGAAGTGAAAAAACAATCACAATCCATCTAAAATAGATAGGGACAAAAGTTGAAGAACAAGAAATCAGAAGGGAAAGTGTAAGGTGACAATTTTCTCATCTCTTAGAGGGTAAATCAGAGATAACATTTTGCTTTTGAAGTTCAAATATGGAGAATTATAGGCTTATGCATGGTGCTTAACATCATAAAAATAACCCCTAGCAAAACTAAAAACAGATTGCCTATCCTTCCATTTAGAAGTCTTTTTTTTTTTTTTAAGAAGAGAAGAGAAAACCCAGTCCTTGGAGCAACAGATAGAACACCAAGGTAACAAAATAGATTACAGGCCTTGTGTGAGGGAAGGGAATTTAGGATGTGCATTTTTCTCTAGGTGTTTTCATTTTTAATTTGTTTTAAATTATTTTGCATATAGAAATAATGAGGTTGTGGACTATACCTACTTTCAGGTGGAAGATACCTTCCTTTCTCTTTTTTGGTTCCTTTTTGTTTCAATGGGTCTCATCCTACAGGAATTATCAAAAACACACCATCAAGTCTCATCTTCACTATGAGAAAAATATATCCCTGACATATGTTTATCATGCTTGAATTAGTTTTGGGAAAAAAAATTGTTAACCACTGACATAGATTGATCTCTATAGGCTCTTCTAGTTTTCTCTGTCTTTCTCTGTCTTTCATTTATACACACACACATACCCACACTCACACATACCTAAGACCTGTCTAAATGTTATTTTGACCACACAATAGCACAAGGTGGAAAAATAGCAAAGCAGCTTTGGTTTGGCATAATAAAGAATGTGCTGATAATCAGAGATATTCAAAGATATAAAGGACCATTTCATAAGGAGGCAAACTCTCTGTAACTGGAGGCATGTAAGTCTAGAGTGGATAACCACCACCTCACAAAGAGGTTTTCAGGACATTCAGACATCTGATGGGAACTTAGAAGCTTCTCAGATAACATGAAAAGTTATAAAACAAAAGAGGCTTCTTTTCCTTGAGAGTTGATATAGAGTAAACAAGAAAGGAAACACAGCCAAACTTAGGGCATGGAAAAGGGTGGGCTGGAAGCTGATGGAGCATTTAAAAAAGTTTTCTAGGCCCTTTGATCCCCCTTGAGTCCATCTCTCTTTTTAAAACCACATAAATGTTAATCCCTCCCCTAGGCCCTGATCAGTCTTGAGATTGAGAACACACTAGTTTTGTGGAGTTGAAGAGGCCATCTGAAGTAGAGACACCACAACTACTATGTGGATTCTAGTGCTTGTTCCTAGTGCAATACTGCTACTTCAGCCTGGCCTGGAGAGTTGCTCAAGAGACCTAGTCTAATGAATAGCCTAGAATGAAGAGAACATGTTGTCAAGTGTATAAATAATGCTTCTGAAATATTTCAGGGGGCTTGAAAATGGCTTGGTCTCTTAAGTATCCTATTCAGTTCAACAAAATATATCAAGCATCACCAATAACAGGTGCAGCTTGCTGGACAGGGGCCCATGGAGGTGGAACAAAGAGCCTTCAAATAGTTAAGACCATGATGGTGCTCTCCAAAGAGAACTAGCTTTGGAGGTAAGACCAACACAAATCCAAATGACCCCCAATCCAAGGCCCACTAGTAAGCTGTGGTCCAGTAAGAAGATGAGGAAATTAAGTGGGAATGCCCTGGGCTAGCTTAGGGCTGGAGGGAGCATGGGGGCCTAAGAGGTAATGGGGAGCCTTGAAGGGTCAGTTTAGATATAGGCAGGCAGCACTGAAGGGAAGGGCATTCTGGGTAGAATGGAACCCATTAGACAAACACACAGAAGTAACAGTGTTTGCATTTCCAGCATCCATTTCCTTTCACTTCCACAAAAGCCCTCCCTTTCCTTGTGGGTACCATTCCTTGTCACCATTTTTGGGCAAAAGGACTTCACTTCCAAAACTCTCCCCCTTCAGGACTGCCAATCAATTCACAGCTTCTCCCTGGTCATGGTGATTGGTTCAAGATGAGCCTGTGGCCTGGGACAGTCCATTCAGAGCAGAACCCAGGATTAGAAGAGTGCGTGTACTTTGTTGCCTTTTTAAATCTGGGGCCACCTTGCTGAAGTTGTGGAGGACAGGCTTCAATCACTGAGGGTGGCTCTGTTGCAGTCACCATGGGAAGTCACCAAATTGAATCAGCACCTAGGAGGAAGTTACTATAACCTTCCTGAAATTGGAGTTGAGGTCAGAGAATCTTAATCAGAATTTTGTTTGAAGAAAATGGGAAAGGAAATGGGTAGCAACATGTTTTCTCATGTTCTGATTCTGTGTTCCCAAAGCCCCTTCATCTAGGGTTCTCAGTTGCCTTGAAACCAAGAAGGCATATTCAGTATTCGAAACAGCCCCCCGTACACACACTGGGAGTGGCCTTTCTAAGGATTAGTGAGAATTCTATGGCCTGTGTCAGTCTGAGGTCATTGAGTTAGTACTTGTCCATTCTCAAGAATGCAAGCATCACTGTAAGTATGGGGAGTACCCAATTTCAGATCCTATGGACCAGCCTGTATATAACTTCATGAGCTTCCTTTCATGTAGGGCCCTGACTCAGTGACTACCTCATACGTGAGATAAAATATATTGTTATTTCTGCAACTTGCTCCTCCCTCCTTTTTTATTTTCGTACTGAGAATTTAACCCTGAGTCACTTTATCACTGAGCTAGATCACCAGCCCTTTTTATTTTTTATTTTTATTTTGAGATAGGCTCTCATGAAATTGTTTAGAACCTTGCTAAATTGCTGAGGCTGGCCTCAAACTTGCAGACCTCCTGCTTCAACCTTCCAAGTCACTGGGATTACAGATGTGTGCCACCCACCTGGCTTCTCACCTTTTGAGGAAAAAAATACCTGTGCTGAGGAAGTAGAATGTCACTCTGCAGGCAAGAGGATCCATTAAGTTTGTCAAAATGAATGAGATATCAGAGTTATTCTTTCAGAATGATGAATCTAATGGCATTTGGAGAAAAGAATGGATTGAAAGGAGAGACTAGAGGCAAGAAGATAGATGGAGATGTTCTCTGTTAATCCATAACATGTGGTGCTCATCTGTACTACAGCAGTAGGAGCAGGGAAACAGGAGAACAAGGTGATGGACATGGGAGTGGAATTAGCACTTACGTTGGAGAGTAAGGGGTGAAGACAGGATCGGAGGTGATTCCCTTGTTTCTGGCTGGAGTAATTCAGGAACTGGTTCTCTGAGACAGACCCTTGAAATTCCCTTAAATTGGTCTGGGGATGTAGTTCAGTGGTAGAGCGCTTGCCTAGCATGCTCAGGGCTCTGGGTTAAAGCCAAGCACTGGAAAAAAAAATCCCTTAAATTGTCCATCAAAGAGAGTATACCTAGCTGGGTGCGGTGGCTCACGCTGGTAATCCCAGCACTTTGGGAGGCTGAGACAGGAGAATCGCGAGTTCAAAGCCAGCCTCAGCAATGACGAGGCACTAAGCAACTCAGTGAGACCCTGTCTCTACATAAAACACAAAATAGGGCTGAGGATGTGGCTCAGTGGTCAAGTGCCCCTGAGTTCAATCCCTGGTACTGAAAAAAAAAAAAAAAGAGTATACCTGTATGCAACTTTGAATACTAAATGTTTTTTAATGTCTCTGAGCTAAACTAAAAAAGTGTGCATGTTGTAAGAGAACAATCTTAGGATAAATACACAAGAAACTAATAGGAAATGAACTCAATGGCTAGGGGACAGGGCACAGATACACTGCCTATTCAAAATATGAATGTAGTTTAAACTTTAAATATAATTAAAATTAATAAAGTCAGTAGCAAGCCAAGTGTGTGTTGACAATCACCCAGCAATGCTCAACAGTACTCTTCACCAAATTCAGAAATACCCACTAGATAATTTTAAGACAGAAGCCTCAGCAGGACATTGCAGGAAGGGCTCTGGCACTATCTGTGAATATAAAGTGCTCTGCATCCTTCTTCCTGTAATTCTCCAGGAAATAACTATTTGACTAGAGTTCATAGCTTCTCTATTTGTTATATATACATCCCACCTCTTTCAAGGAAAGCAGCAATTCTCAGATAATCAAGTCTAAATCCACATTTCAAAAGTGAAACCATTTTTTCCTGAAATCAGACCCATGACTGATTTTGAGCTTTACATCATTTTGCAAAGCAGTTTCTCTTTCTTTCTTCTGTTTCTACTGATACAGAGACTTGAGTTCTACCACAGTGCTTTGTTTAAAAACAGAACCATTAAACCTGGTGACACAAAGAAATTATAAGAGCAACTTTGAAATTTAGTAACTTCTTGTTTTGCTTTTTGTTTTGTTTCTGTTTTCTACTTTGGGCCAGGTCAGATTTTTAGCTTTTGTGTACAGTAGTACCCCATTATCCATGGGGAATATGTTTCAAGGCCCCCCCCAAAGAGAATGCCTAAATTCTATATAATGGTTTCCGATACCTATACATATATGATAAAATTTAATTTGTAACTTAGGCACACTAAGATATTAACAATAACCAATAATAAATTAGAACAATTATAACAATATAATATAAAAGTTATTTAGAACTTGTGAATTATTTCTGGAATTTTCTATATAATATTTTCATGTGTTTGTTGACCAGGGGCAACTGAAATCATAGAAAATGATATCATGCATAAGGAGAGACTATTGTATTCCCCTTCTTTTTTAAAATTTGTTTTGTTTTTTTTTAGTTGTAGATGGACACAATCCCTTTATTTAATAAATAATCCCTTTATTTATTTTTATGGGGTGCTGAGGATCAAACCCAATGCCTCACATGTGCTAGGCAAGCACTGTATGGCTGAGCTACATCCCCAGCCCTATATACCCCTTCTTGATCTTTAAAGATAGAAAGGAAGGCCCCAGAGGGCACTATGTGGGGAACAATTCTCACAGCTCCATTTAAATAGAATAAGCTCCATAAGAATAGACACCAGATATTAACACAAGCTTTTCCTCTAGTGGAATAATAGGTGAATTTAATTTCTCCAGATAATCAGCAAGGAACATATATTACATTTTCTTTTACTCTGTGTTTTAATGAAAACAAATCAGTGTAAAGCATCATAGATACCATAAGAGACTCATTAAAGGATTTTGTAGCATTTTCCTGTAAATGAAATACTTTTCTTTCAGTAAGAAAAAATCATTTAAAAGAACAAATGCTTCCTTTTTCTCAAGAGAAAAACAATAAGGTTTGATTTGTTCAATAAATGAAGATTTCCCCAAATAGGCTTGCTTTAAATATTAAAATTTTTGACATTTCAGGGATGCAGTATGCTAACTTTATACACAATAGTTAATATGATAAAAGTTAAAATCACCCTTGAAACACCGAAAATTAGCTGGGCCTGGTGGCACAGGCCTGCAATCCCAGTGACTTGGAAGGCTGAGGCAGGAGGATTGCAAGTTTAAAGCCAGCCTCATTAATGTAGTGAGGCCCTAAGCACTTTAGCAAGACCCTGTCTCAAAATAAATAATAGAAAGGGCTAGATGTGGCTTAGTGGTTAAGCACAATGGAGTTCAATCTTTGGTACAAAAAACACCTAAAAATTGATAAAACTAAAAACACAAAAATTAATATTTTCCACAGCACAGGAGGCTGAGTAAAGAGTATCCACCTCAGAAATTTAGCAAGGCCCTAAGCAACTTAGTGAGACCCTGGCTCAAAGTTCTTAAAAATTTTTCAAAAGAGTTGGGGATGTGGCTCAGTGGTTAAGCACCCCTGGGCTCAATCCCCAGTACCAAAAATATAAATTAATTAATTAATTAATTATTTTTAAAAATTAAAATTTTCCTAAAAATTTTATTTTTCCTAAAGTTTTATATTTCCTAAAAATTTTCCTAAAACTTTTCCTAAAGTTTTCCTAAAAGCAGCTTCATAAAGACTTCTTAGAAAAGTGAAACTGCAAATAACTTATATAATAAGGCATACAAGCAAATAGGCAATTTACTACAGAGTTAATTGTCATCCTCATACATTTTAAGGTATTATATAAAAACTATACATGTTAAAAATAAATTTTTACCAAAGGGACATAACTAAGGGGGCTATGGAGTAGGTTGTGGAGTTTTCTGGAATATTCATAAAATTTCTATTTCTTGATCTAAGCACTTGTTAATAAAGGTGCATGGATTTGGGAAAACTCGTGGACCATTATGAATTGGGCACTTTTCTGTATGTATGTTATACTTCAATAAATAATAGTAAAAACAAAAAAGGGAGAAGTCAGACTTGAATGTTACAGAATCACAGAATGGTAATGGAGACTAGGTTGTTGGATATTATGAACAGTAATAATCAGAATAATAGCTACCATATATATGTCTAATAATTATAGTGAACACTTACTATGTGTAAAACATTGCTTTAATCACTTTGCATATATTAATATATTTAATCTTCCTTAATCTAATGAGGTATGTACTAGTATAATCTCATTTTACAGGTAAGGAAGCTGGTGTACAGAGTGGTTAAGTGTTTTAGTCAGTTTTTTCACTGCGGTGACTAAAGGACCCAACCAGAACAATTGTAGACAAGGAAAAGCATATTTGAAGGCTCACGGTTTCAGAGGTCTTAGTCCATAGGAGGCCAGCTCTATTCCTCGGGGCTCGAGGTAAGGCAGAATATCATGGTGGAAGAGTGTGGCAGAGGGAAGCAGTTCACAGGATGATCAGAAAGCAGAGAGAATGAGTTTCTACTCTCCAGATACAAAATATATAGCCCAAGGCCACGCCCCCAATTCCCACCTCCTCCAGCCACACCCTACCACTTAAGTTACCACTCAGTTAATCCCTATCAAGGGATTAATTCACTGATTGGGTTAAGCTTTTTACAACTCATTCATTTCTCCTCTGAACCTTCTTGCATTGTCTCACACATAAGCTTTTGGGGGACACCTCACATCATATTAAGTAGGTCGAATAAGGAGGTTACTACTCTTTCAAGATGTTTATAGTTTATAAAGAGAGAACAGTAATCCATGCAGAAAGCAAGGAGATTAGTTTGATGTGGTAACACATCCTGTAATCCCAACGACTAGGGAGGCTGAGGCAGAAGGATTGCAAGTTCAAGGCCAGACTCAGCAACTTAGTGACACTCTGTCTCAAAAAGAAAAAAAAGAAAAAAAAAAGGACTGGAAATGTAGCTCATTGGTAAAGTACCCCTGGGTTTAATCCTTAGTATCATAAAAGAAAAATTTAAAAGAAAAGGCTGGGAATGTATCTCCGAGATTGAATGCTCCTGGGTTCAATCCCCAGCACTGCAAAAAAGAAAAAAAAAAAAGAAAGCTGTTTGTTTATTGTTCTTCTGTTGTGGGCAGATTTGAGTGCATTTGTGGTTTGAGGAGAGAAGCCAGAGAAAGAAAAGAGGAAGGACAGTAAAAAAACTTAATCCTCTCCAAAGAGGCCAGAAGGGGATGCTAACAGCTTTGTCCAAGAAAAAGGCACCTTCTAAGATCTGCAGAGAAGTAAGGTTTGTGCAGTAGGGAGCAGAGTGAGACCACATTGGCAAAGTAGGGCACTTTTCCTGAGTGATGAGGTGGCTAGGAGTGGGTAAAGAAAACTGTAGAGGGCTTGGGATTGTGGCTCAGTGGTAGAGCACTTGCCTCGTATGTGGGAGGCACTTGGTTCGATCCTCAGCACCACATATAAGTAAAGGTCAATCAACAACTAAAAATTTTTTTTAAAAAAACCTATAAACAAAAAGAAAACTGGAGAAAATCCCCAGTTAGGATTGCTCAGTGTTAAAATGATGGAAGTTGTTTATTTCTGAGTCCCACCTCTCTTTTTTTTTTTTTTTTTTTTTTAATATTTTTTTTAGTTTTAGATGGACACAATGTCTTTATTTTATTGCTTTGTACGTGGTGCTGAGGATCGAACCCAGGGCCTCACGCATGCGAGGCAAGCGCTCTACCGCTGAGCTACAATCCCAGCCCCCTGAGTCCCACCTCTCTTGATGTGGAGTCCTAGTGCCTGATTTTTTTAACAAACTCAAGGTGATTCTGATGACCTCTTTTTTTTTTTTTTTGGTACCAGAGATTGAACCCAGAAGCACTTAACCACTGAGGCACATCCCCAGCCCTTTTTATTTTGTATTTAGAGACAAGGTCTCACTAAGTTGCTTAGGGCCTCACTAAGTTGCTGAGGCTGGCTTTGAACTCATCATCCTCCTGCCTCAGCCTCCCAAGCCACTGGGATTACAGGCATGTGCCACTATACCTGGCCTGATGACCCCTAACTTTGAGAAATAAACTGGCATCTGAGATCCACAAACTTCAGAGAATGAAGGGAAGATGGTTCACCCTGTAAGAAAGAGCATGGAGGGACAGCTTTTCTTAGGGATTGGGACATTTTATTTTTATTTTTGTTATTGTTGTTTCATTTGAATGTGGATTATTCTTTTTTATTACATGTTTTAAGTCATTAATTGTACAGATTAATGGGTGTTCTGTGACATGGGACTTTTAAAATAAATCCTTCAAATGATTCTGATGCTGTTATTCTATGGACCACACCTAGGAAATTTTGCTGCTAGGATGGCAGTGGGTAAACATATGGGCTTTGGAGCCAGATTATAAATACCATTATGTTTTACCTGTACAACCCTTGTCAAATGAGTTAACATCTCTGTTCCTCAATTTCCTCATCTTGAAAATGGTGCTAATAATAGATAGTATCCACTTCATAAAGTTGTCATGAGAAAAGTATATATACCATATGATGCTATTTATATAAAGTCCAAAAACATTCAAAACTAATTTGCACATTGCTTAAAGGTATGAGTGTGTCATAAAACTATAAAGCAAGAATAATATGAAAAAATGTGAGAATCAAATAAGTTGATACATGTAATGTGTTTAAAACATAATAAATATTGGCTATCAGCATTGCTATTTTTATTATTCCTCATTGTTGGAGGCAGCCATGGCCACTGAAATTATGACCTATGAAGAATAGATTAGGCAATTAAGCAGATTCATGAAATTCACCCAGAAAGTGGAAAAAGTCTTGTGACCAGCTCAGAATGAGAAAGGGGAGGTAAACTGAGAGTTGTACTACTTCCTTGCTGGTCTGACTAGGGTCCTAATTGGTAAAGACAGTCACTGACAGGAAAAGTCACAGTATGGAGCTACATCCAGCAAAGTTACTGAAGGAAGGTGAAATAGGAGTTGTAGGGAGATAGAAATAAAACTGTTACTAGACCCTCCCTAGGTGGAGACCATACTAGTTATTAAGAGACTCGAGTATTCAAGAAAGACTTAACAAAAGAGTAGCTTGGGAACTAGTACTGCAATCCGAGCTAACTGCTTAAAACCTACCTTGTTTTACCTTTAGTGAGAAGCACTAGTTCTAAAAATGTTTTCAAATGAGCAAAAGTTGTTTATTATTCATCTGACTGAAGGCCTTAGATTCTAAGGTGAGCCTCCTAGGCAGGCACTTAGAGTCCTGCCTTTAGCCATGGGGCCAGGGTGCTCCTTAGCCTCTTGTTCTCTACACACCTTTGCAATTGAATCCTGCCTCTGTTCCAGTTAAAAGGGACACAGATAGGTTGGAGAGAGAGCTGGAGCCCAGGACCCATGAGAAACATTTGAAGGAGCTGGGGCTATTTAATTTGGAGAAAAGACTCAAGTGTGGTTTCTGTAACTCTGAAGGGTGTTTTAAGGCAGCAAGAGTAGATGGGGTTTGAGGAGTGAACAGGGGTCACAACTAGGGAACAAAAGTAGTTAGAAACTGCAAGGAGGCATATTCCATGCTCAACATAAGGAATCAACTTTCTAATAGTACTTATCAACCATGAATCAAAATGAGTGTTTTGTAAGGTAATGAGCTGCCTGTCTCTGGAGGAGTACAAGCTGAGATTGGATGACAACTTTATAGCAGAGCATATTTAAATATCCAGTTAAACTTTATAACTAAAATATATGTTCTCTGTGTTCAGCAGCCTAATTTAATTCCATAACCCTTGGCTTTCCTAGCCTCGGGCTTTAACAGGTCACTTTAACATCTGGTAACTGGGTCACATCTAAAAATAACTAGGGAATGGATGTGAGAGAGTAATCTAATTTTTCCAATAGGCCCCAGTTAAGTTCATGCATTTCTCATCTCTCTCTCTCTCCCCCCCCCCCAAGGATTGAACTCAGGGGCACTTAACCACTGAGGCACATCCTCAGCCCTTTTTTGTATTTTATTTAGACACAGGATCTCACTGAGTTGCTTAGGGCCTCACTAAGTTGCTGAGGCTGGCGTTGAACTCGTCATCCTCCTGCCTTAGCCTTCCAAGCCCCTAGGATTGCTTTTCTCTTTTATAGCTATGATCACTTCCAGACTGCCTACAAAGTTGGATATATTTTTCTAGTTCCCACTTTCTTGATGTTCCTGAAACAAACCTATAGGACCTTTAGGATTTAGGATATAGAGTCGCTGAGATGACAAAACAGCTAACATAGGCAGGTAATCCAGAAGCCCTAGCACTCTGACCAAGTTCCCCAAGCAGTTGTCCATCCACTAGCCTTCAAGTATGCATTGAATCACCCATGGATCTTCTTAAAATGCAAATTCTGATTCAGGATCCTGAGATTCTGTGCTTCTAACAAGCTCCAGGTGATGCTGGTCCATAGGTCTAATAATTATGTAAATAACAAGAGTGTTATTGCAGCAGTAGTTTTTGTTGTGATTATCATTCATTGTGCCATGGCAGAGTTGTAAACTGCCTGTCCAATTAGCATAAATAGGTAAGGGAAACCTAGGAATTCTGAGAGGGAAATGAAAGGATAAACCAGTTGCTGCTCAGGTGCCTCTGTACTTCCTGGGCCCTGGATCTCATTACCTGCTGCCTTGCCCTGGTGAGGACCTCCTTAGCACTTTCTTCAAATTTCTCCCTTCCGAGCAAAGGACTCATATTTTTTCAACACAATTAGCAATGGGTGAATTTATCTTAAGCCTTCCCTCTACACACACACACACACACACACCAGATTTGCTCTCATTTGGGATGGTAGATGATAGGACAAACCCAAGGTTGGAGATTCCTTCCACAAGAGCCCTATCCAGTAGGGAGAATGGTAGTAGAGGAAAAATATTTAAGCCCTGGTTTATAATCATTAGTAGGGAAACCCCACTCCAGCCCTATGAGAGTAAAAGCTAGGTTATTCTACAGAAGAGACAGGACATTGGAAAGATAGGAGGACATTGTGATCATTTTCTCATACCCTCTTGTCCTCTTTCATAATGAAAGCACAAATACCTCCCCAGAAAGAATTTTGCTAACTTTCAAGAGTGGGGAAAAAATAGCTGGATGTGGTGGCTCAAGCCTGTAATCCCAGCACTTTGGGAGGCTGAGACAGGAGAATCGCGAGTTCAAAGCCAGCCTCAGCAATGGCGAGGCACTAAGCAACTCAGTGAGACCCTGTCTCTACATAAAACACAAAATAGGGCTGGGGATGTGGCTCAGTGGTTGAGTACCCCTGAGTTCAATCCCTGGTACAAAAACAAAAAAGAGTGGGCATCCTATCATTGCACACAGCCTGGACACAGAGCCAAATGAGCCATGCGTGGGAAAAAACAAGGATCTAAGGAAAGGAAAGGTTCCAAGAACTAGCTGTCTCCCATGGGGGAGGAGGAGCTGCATCCAAGGCTCCAGGCACCATCCCTCTCACAGTATGTTCTGGATGCATGGAAGGGTGGTAGGTCTCACACTCTAGGACATGTTCTGCTGGAAGTGGCTCTAATGTGACCCCTACAGGCCTGTGTCTCAATAGCCTCTCCCATAAAATGCATCTCTGTGCTGGGTCTAGCCTTTGGCCAATTAGAAGTTGGAGGAGCCAAAAGCCTCTGCCAGCTGGCTTGTTACAGGTGTGACAAGGGCAGTGATGCAGTCCCAGCTGGGCATGAAGGTTAGCCCCAGGGTAGAGAAATGATAGGACCCAGTGGTGTCTGCTCCCAGCAGACTGCTAATTTATAGGAATGTCATAGCTGTTGCAGAGAGGCTGTGCTGAATTTTGGGAAAAGCTTACTTTGACAGTCTGATTAGGTTGAAGTTCTGGCTATCTCACTTTCTAGCACTGAGACCTTGAGCGAGTAATTTCATTGCTCTGTGCCTCAGTTTCCCCATCTGCAAAAACAAAGAGGTACCTACCTCTTGATTATATGTTGTAAGAATTTAATGAGGTAATTATGAACACATTGTGACAGTATGTGTCTTATAAGGGTTCCTTCCCATCTCTTGACTTGGATGAATATGTTGAACTAAGGAAAGTGGAATCAGAAAGGCCGCTGTATCCCTTGGACAGATGTCAAATCAGAGGCCTCTAGGTGCCATGCTGACAAAACAAATATAAGACCAGGGAAGTTTAGATAAAGCTGCTCTCAGCCCATCTGCCAGTGGAGATAATATATAATATATATGAATAAATGTATACTATATATAAAATTTATATAATGTATATTTAATAAATTATAACATATTACATTATATTTATTAATATGATTTATATTATATATTCATTCATTCTGTGGACATATATGTTCTGCGGATATGTATGTGTGTGTATATATATACATGTATATATGCATACACATGTATATATATTCAATTTTTCTGTGTGAAACTACTTAGTCCATGAAATTTTTTGAACTTTGCTCCGTCCTTCATTGAGCCTTCACAGACTTCCTTCTTTGGTCCTTTCCTATCCCCTTCCCTTTACCTGGCCAATTTCTCTTCCTTCATGCCTTCACCTTAAATATCTCTGCAGGGAAGCCTTCTATACCACTAAACTTGATTAGATACTCACACTTTGCCTCAACACTTTGTATACTTACAAGTAATGAGATGATTTCTCCACTAGACTGGAAGCTCCTGAGGGAGGGAGAGTACCTGTTTTGTTCATATCTACAACCCCAGCTCTTGGCATTGTGCCTGGCATATGGTATGTGCCCAAAATATGTATTGATTAACTATATGCCCTTGGCAGTCTCATTCAGCCCTAGGACTAGGGTTACAGAGGCAGGCTGTTCCTCTGTAATCCCCAATAGAAGGACCATAGGCAAACCATCCAGAGTCCAGTCTGGGAAGGCTTGGGATGCTCTGAAAGGTGTTATCTCCCTTCTTCCCTCTCCCTTTCACTCCCTTTTTCAGTACCATCCCTATTGAAGTAGCAACAGAGTTCTGAGCAGCCATTTGGCCTCCATAAAAACAAAGAGGAAGAATGTATCCAGCAATCCTGCAGCTCTTTTGCATTTTGACAAAGGAGATAAAATCCACAAGAACAGGGCACCAGCTTTGGGGGCTTCAGATCCCAGAAAAAGGATCCTAAGTCCTGGGTGGCAAAGACCAAATGTCTAACTACCTCAGTCTGGCATATGTAGTCAGAGGCTGGTGGATATGTAGGAGAGGCTTAGATTGGGGTTTGAAGATGACTCCAGTTCTGAATGTCACAAAAATTTTGGTTTGAAGTTGGGGAGTCAAGAAGCTTCCCTCCTGCTGAGCACCAGAGAAGAGTTCCAGAATGAACAGGAAGTACAAAGAGAGAGGCAGCCCTGAAGGAACCATCCATCAGAAGCTCAGATTGCAACTGCTCTTCTGTGCATTGGCTTAAAAATCAAATTCCATTCTGGACAAATTTCCTTATTGCATGCAAGCTGCTCTAATTTCAAGAATGTCAAATACACGGCCAAATGCAATTACATTTTAAGCACAGCACTCACTTGAAATATAGCGCAAATTTCTAAACCAATTTTAATCACATTACAGAGAGGGCAGACATGCTCAGCAAACTGAAATTCTACCTTATCCAGAGATCCTTCCCTGATTAGTTAGAAGAGTGGCCAATTCACTGGCTCTGCCCTGCCTAGTCTCCTGTTCACTCTCTGCTGTCAGGTATGCACTTATCCTTATTCTTGTACATTATGTAGATGTGTTTGTCAGTTATGCATTTCTACCCTGGTTACCTCTTTGCTGATTAATCATGTGCCCTTTATGCCTGAGGAGTCTCTAGGCTGTTTCATTCTGGTATACCTCTGTGAGAGCAGGCTTGGCCTTGGATTCCTTTTATGTGGGGCTCACTCAAGCCCCACCTCTGCCCAGGTGCTTAATAAAGATTCTTTGAAAGATTAAGAAGCCATAAGCCAAGCCAGACATCTGTGGAGACAATGATGTAACAATGAATCCAAGCTTCCTGAGAACTTAGGCATAAAGTCATTTCCTATCTGGGTAGTGGAGCTAAGTGCATTGGCATCACTCTGGTCTGGAAGACTGGCATGTCCTTCATAGGTCGAAATTAACAGAGATGGTAGCATATATATTCCTGCCATGGGTAGCTGGAGAAGGGACTTCTTGGGTGCTCCCTGTAATGCCCAGCTCACTAAGACCTGGTGGAATCACACAGGGAGGGGCAGTGGATAGGAGGGAAACCAAAAGGTGGCTAGTTAGTTATAGGGTCTGTGACTGACTGGAGTACTTCCCACTGGGAAATATACATTGCTAATCTCTGGCATGCCCTGAAAGGCTTTAGGACAACAACTCAAGCAAGAAGGCACTGTGTTCCACAGACAGGCTAAATGTCACACTTACTTCCTCTTGCTGACTTGGTTCTCTCTCTCACTCCTTCTCCCCTCCTCTCTGATTTGCCATCTCTGTATGACTTTGTCTCAATCTCTTTGTCCCTTCTCAACATCTCTCTTTTCATCTCTCTTCCACCCCACACCTCTCTGTGTCTCTATCTCTGTGTCTCCTCTCTCACCACTCTCTCATCTCTCTTTCTCCTCTCTATGTCAGTGTGGCTTGCCTTTCTTCACTCTCACTCTCTTATCACTGCTCACTCTGTACATTTTTCCCTTTGACAAACCCACAAATGTAAAAAGATAACTTCACATTGAAATTCCAAGAAAGGAAGTGTCCAAAGCACAGATGTCAACCTCAGACAGCAAACTAACCCAAGCCAGCCGGGCGCGGTGGCTCACGCTTGTAATCCCAGCACTTAGGGAGGCTGAGACAGGAGAATCGCGAGTTCAAAGCCAGCCTCAGCAATGGCGAGGCACTAAGCAACTCAGTGAGACCCTGTCTCTACATAAAACACAAAAATAGGGCTGAGGATGTGGCTCAGTGGTGGAGTGCCCCTGAGTTCAATCCCCAGTACCAAAAAAAAAAAAAAAAAAAACTAACCCAAGCCTCCTTATTTCCTTTCCCGATGTGTGTTGAGGTCTCAGAGCTCCAGTACCCACAGGAACTGCTGATTCTACAGAGATGTTCATGAAGTGCTTAATAACTTGCTGGGATATCCAGTGTCAAATGGAGGAGTGGTGAGGATGAAAATGAACTAAAGGGGTAGATGAATTACTTTTAGGTTCATTCCTTGATGCAGGATTTGAGATTTTATAGTTTTAACACACTAGAACCTGAAATGATCAGACAGTATTCAGTTCTGAGCCTCATATATTAAGAGGAACAAATTAGAATATGTCCAGGGAAGAGTGAGTAGGATAGAGGAAGAGTGAGTAGGATGTCACAGTCTCAAAACCAACATGAATTAAATGCCTACTTGATTCCAGGCACTGAACTAAGTACTAAGCATGCAGATTAATAAGACACAGCCTATTGACTCCAAAGAGCTCAGTTGAGGAGTTTAATAATAACAGTATTCATTGAGTGCTTATAATATGCCAAAGAATGTTCTAAATTTTTTGCATATGTTATCTGATTTAAATCCCATTTCACAGATGAAGAAACTGAGATACAAAGTTACATTTGGTAATAGTTTAATACCATGAGGATGGACTGAAAGAGTTAGACCTGTCTAACCTGGAGAAGATTCAAAGAATATGGGTTTCTCATCTTCAAGCTTCTGTCAGAGTCCAAAAGAATAGATGTACTTGTACAAGGAATCCACTCTCAGTCAGATTCCTAGAGGGCAGAGTGGGAACCCAAGATTGGAAACAGATCCAGACTTCATAAAAAGAAAAACATCTGTCTTTGGAGTCAGAGTTGTCTAAGCAGAGGCTGAATGACCACTCAGGAAGAGAAGAGGGAAAGAAGATGTTCCAAAAAGTCTCTTGTAGTTCAGAGGGACTGTGTATCTCCATTTTCTGGCTGCATGCTGGCTCAAAGACCCATACATGGCCCCTTCAGCTTCCAGAGATAAACATGACCACCTCTGTATATGGGAAACCACTGCATCCTATTCATACACATCCTCCCACATATATTTCTTAATTCTCTTATCCCCCTCCCAACAGGTTTGGATATACCTTGCAAAAGAATCCCATCCACAGCCTTGCCCCCAGTTTCCTGCTCAGGCCCAGGGATAATCTTACTGCTAAAGAACTGCAGGCCAAGAGCCAAACAATGGCTGTTTCTCAGGGTGCTCAGGTCACAGTAGAAGCTAACAGGCCAGTTACCACCAGCAAGGTCCATGAAGCCCAAAGGTCCTTATGCCTCATACAGGGTAGACTGTGATCACCCATTATTCAGCCCTAGAAGCCCTCTCAACTGCCAAGATTCATACATACTTTGGCCTTTCTCTAAGTATGGCATGCTCACATTGCCCTTAGCAGCACATCAAGTAGTGGAGAAGATTGCTAGAGATGGCCAAGCATGGCTTTCAGGCCACTGTAGCAAGGTCTAGACCTGCCATGAGAAGCAACCAAGGCTTTTGGGGAGGCTTCTGAGCTTGTTAGAGCAGTCCAAGGCATTGAACATCTGCAGGCAGGGAGGTTAGGCCTGGGAGCTCTTTATCCCATTGCCCTGCAGAGAGGGCTTCTGCAACAACTATAGGCCTTAAAAGGTCCCTGGGGTTAAAGTTGGCCTCATACTGATAGAGAGATCCTGGCAGAGGGAGGCTCCTGAACTTAAGTTCCTGGGCTAATTCCTTTGAAAGCTCAGATGCTTCACTAAGAAGGCTGCTGTGCAGGCCTGAGGAAGGTGGTACTTCTGAAAGGCTCTTCCCCATGTGCTGTGTTCTCAACATGGGGTTACTTGCCATCCCCCAAGTTCACAACCTCCAGCCTGGGCATAATCTCAACAGGCAAAGGTAAGATTACCTTGAAAATTGAACTATTTCAGGGACAGAGACAGTGGAGAGGTGAGGACTAGACTTAGAACTGGTGATGTCATGAGACAGTGGACTGTCACATTCTAGAGATAGTTTCAGGCCATGTTGAGGTACTGAAGGACAAGAAGCCTAGCAAGGAAGTCTCTTGGGAATGTTGCCAGTTGGTTCCTACTTAAGTCAAGTGGGATATGCCAAGATAATGCTAATCAGGTTGGATGTCTTCTCACAGCCCTTCCCAGTCAGATTCCACTTAGTCACCCCAGGATGCCAATTGGCAACCCCCCAAGCTAGAGATAGAGGAGTTGGTTTTAGAGAAGCCAGGTAGTTGTCAGAGAGGTTAAACTGGAGGAGATGGTTTGGGGTGGGAAAATGTTGGAAGGTACTCAGGAGCCAGTTATGACTCATGTGTAATACCTGAGACAGATATGTCCATCTCACTCCTCACCTGCAATTAACTGCAGGACGCTGGGCCTCAAGTGGAACTGCCACAGGTTAGGGAGGCTGAAGGCAGAGATGCACTGAAGAGAATTCCTGCCAAGGTGAGCTACTGTAGCAGGGGCAAACCAGCAAAGGCTGTCCAACAGCAAAAGGAAACTTAAGAAAGTGCCCCAGCTGAGGCAGGAGGATCACAAGTTCAGGGCCATCCTGGACAACTTAGCAAGACCTTGTCCCAAAATTTTTTTAAAAAATTAAAGCAAAAAGGGCTGGGGATGTAGCTCAGTGGTAGAGCAACCTTGGGTTCAAGCTCCAGTACAGGAAGTATCAGAAGGTGCTCCAGGGCAGGTAAGCCATGTGATTGAGAAATTTAGGCTCTCTAAAGAGCTGACTTTGGTACCTTGTAAGTAGTCATGTCACTATCAAGGCAGTTGATTGAGAAGTTCAGAGCCCAAAGGTAGCACAAGAACTGGATTGTTCTGTGATTAGCCAGGTGATATGGTCTAGGAAATCAGATTCCAGGATGAGAGAGCAGAGCTGATGAAGGTGATAAAGGGCCTTGGAGACCAGAACCTCCAGCTGCTTGCCCCAAAAAGCTAGGTGTTAAAGCCTTGGTCTGGCTTCAGTTGCACCCCAACCCCAGCACTTTTAGAAGATTGTGAGAGAGGCCAAGTTGTTCCACATTCAACAGGATTCTTGCCAGTAAAGTTTGGAAGCTGAGGCCCCGGCAAGAATTACTCACTCTGGCCATTAGGGGTCAAGGAGAAAGAAGAGTGTTCTTCAGCTAGAGAAAGAGTTGGGTGGAGCTGAAGAGAACGATCTGTACCCCATTCACTCCAAAAGAAAAGCTTCGATGAATAGAAACCTCTCAGAAGATGATATACAATCAATAAACAGATATATGAAGAAATGTTCAACGTCTCTAGCCATTAGAGAAATGCAAATCAAAACTACCCTCAGATTTCATCTCACCCCAGTCAGAATGGCAGCTATCCAAA
>CM053417.1:71719211-71762502 GCA_028644305.1 Xerus rutilus | reverse complement strand
TTTGGAGAACTGTACCATCTCAGTTAAAAAAAAATAGGGCTGGGGGTGTAGCTCAGTGGTAGAGCACTTTCATATCCTAAATGAGGCCCTGAGTTTTATCCCAGCACCACAATTAAAAAGGGAGGACTAGGGAGAACAAAACAAAAAAAAAACTTAACAGATCTACTAGCATTCATACATGAAAAATCAGTTCCTCAGTCTGATCTGACTTTAATAAGGGGATATTCAAGATGACCCTTAGCCCAACATTCTTATTTTATGAGGCTAAGAGAGATGAGGCTGCTTTTCCAAGGTCACACAGCAAAGGAGGATGATGGAAATAAAATGCACCTGGTTCCCAGTTTCCATGAGAGTGATAAGGAGCTGGGGGGTGGGCAAGGCCAAGTACCTTCACCTCTGCGGGCCTCTTTTCCTTCAACTCTGTAAAATGGCCAATTATGAGTTTGAGTTTGTAAGGTATTTAGCCCAGTGCCTGGTACCTAATCAGTACAGTATAAACCATCCTTATCTCCTGTATTGAGAGAGGGACCCTATGCCTTTACAGCTGGGAGCAACAGAGAAGATAACAGCTACCACTGCAGGGAGCCACCCTCACCTTCAGACCCTCCCTGTGTTCTGGACCTTTAGTAGAGATTGAACCTGGTGATATCCTGGGGGTAAGGCCAAGAGAGTCACCATGGAGATGACTAGGGGAGAGGGGCATTCAGTTTCTATGGTGACAGTCTGAAGAGCAGGGATGTGACTTGGAAGGAAGGTTGGGGAGCATGGAGTTATTTCCACAGAGATGAGGAGAGGGCTTTCTGAAGCTCACTTGAGGGCGGGGGTAGGGAAGTTGGAGAAATGAAGCCACTTATCTCCATGGCGACAGATGGGGAAGGGCTGGAGTCACTCAGGGAGCAGCTGGCAGTGAAGCTTTATATCTCTGATGTTACAGGGCTGCTAGGGGTTCTCTTAGACCTATTTAAAATCCTAAAATGCTCTTCCATGTACTACATAAATTCATCTCTCATGTCACCAGTGTGCCCCCACACTTAGAGATAGACTGAACCAGTGTATCTGCTATAGATATTTAAAACTGTTGTGGGGAGCATTTGAGCCATTGTTTATCTAAGCTCTTTGAAAACAACTGATCTACAAATAGGAGGCATGCCATAGTCCCTGGTTGCCTTTTGTGATCCATAAAGGCAAGAATTTTGTCTGCCCCATTAACTGCAGGCCTAGAACAGTGTCTTGCTTATAGACAGCATTCAATAAATATATATTGAATGAATTAATCACCTACTTCTTGCTGCCTCCAATTCTAAGTTCCAATAATATTAAAATGCTCCAAATTCCCTCCCTATGCTGTTGCCATCCAAGACTCACTTTAGGTATAGTCTCCTGTGACAGGTTTTCTGTGAACCCCTTGGCTCTGCTCCCCTCCTGGGTGCTCCCCTCCAACATACCCTCTAGGTATCGCTGTATCAGCATTTACTACATGACATTGAAATCACTTGTTTGTCTCTCTCCCTCACCTAACTACTCAGAGCCTCCAGACAAAGACTAGGCATATTTCTATCCCAGCACAGTGTCTAGCACATAAAAGGTCTTCAATAAATATTCAATTGAATTAAATGCCTCTCTATTTCTTTTTATATATATATATATATATATATATATATATATATATATTTTAGTTGTAGATGGACACAATGTTTTTATTTTATTGCTTTGTATATGGTGCTGAGGATCAAACCCAGGGCCTCACGCATGCGAGGCAAGCGCTCTACCACTGAGCTACAATCCCAGCCCCCCTCCCTATTTCTTATAGCATATCAAGCCTGCCCTCTCCTGACTGACTGTCATCCTCCATAATGTGGGCCGGCCTGATGATTCAGTCTTACTTCCTTAAACTTCCTACATACCTAGCACATATTCCTTTCCTCTTTTGCCCCTCAACTGGTTTATATTGTCTCCCAGTTCTGTAGTAGAATATAGTGGTTAAGAGCATGGGCTTTGGAATCAGATCTGCATCCAGTAAGGTTGGGTTCAAATCTCAGCTGAAGGTAACTCTATTGGCCAGTTACTTTAACCTTTCTGGGTCGCAATGTCCTCATTTGTAAAAAGATATAATAGCACCCATTTATTATGGCACTTGTGAGGATTAATTGAGAAAATGCATATAAAGTACTTAGCATAGTCTCCTGTCAAGAAAAGATCATTCAGAAAAAATTAGGTATTATTATTATTATACAAAGTTATTCATTCAACACTGAGTCCCTACCTAACAGGTACCAGATACTGAGCTGGAATAGACAAAGATTAAGAGACTTTCCCTGGCCTGAAGGAGATCCAAATCTAGTGAGAGATAAAGATAACCACAGTACCATCATAGGGAGGTGAATAAAATGCCTTAGCTAAGGGAAGGGAGCCTTACCTGCAGGGAAAATAACAAGAAATACTTTCTGGAGGAAATGTCTTTGAGCTTGTCATGAGTAATGAATAGAAATTAGCCAGGCATAAAAAGAAGAAAAAGACATTCCAGGCAGAGGCACAGCCCATGTAAATGTTTGAAGGCCTAACAGAACATGATAGGTTTGGAGAACTAAGCAAGTTTGCTAAAGGTGCAGTTTAGGATCCATGAAGGAACAAAAGGAAAGGATATCAGCCAGATGCGGTGGTGCACGCCTGTAATCCCAGCACTTTGGGAGTCTGAGACAGGAGAATCATGAGTTCAAAGCCAGCCTCAGCAATGGTGAGGTGCTAAGCAACTCAGTGAGACCCTGTCTCTAAATAAAACACAAAACAAGGCTGGGGATGTGGTTCAGTGGTTGACTGTCCCTGAGTTTAATACTTGGTACCAAAAAGAAAAAAAAAAAGGATATCAGCAGACAGATCAGAAAAGATCTTGTATGTCCTGTTATGGAGTTTGACCTTTAACGGGATGCCCCTTAGGTCCAAAATAATTCCCTCCATTCTTCTAACACTTTAAACACACCTTTATTATAATGCCTGTCAAATTACTATTTGATTGTTCACTTGTCTCTTCCATTGAACTGTGGGCCGTTTTAAGGGCTCAAACCTAGTGTGTTGTTCTGAATTCCCTGTGCCTAGCATTTAGGTAGCACACAGCAAATATGGAAAGAAGGAAGGGCCAGGTACCATTGGTGCATGCCTGTAATCCCAGAGGCTCAGGAGGCTGAGGCAGGAAGATGACGAGTTCAAAGCCAGCTGCAGCAACTTAGTGAGGCCCTAAGCATTTCAGGGAGACACTGTCTCAAAATAAAATATAAGAAGTGCTGGGTATGTGGCTCAGTAGTTAAACACTTCTGGGTTCAATCCCTAAAGAAAGAGAAGAAAAGGAAGAAAGAGAAGAAAGGGGAGGGAAGGAGGAAAGATAACTCCAAGGTAACACAGCTACTCAGGAGCAGAGGTACTGCTGCCCAAATCCAGGTCTCAAGGCTATTTTTGTTTTTTTTTTTTGGTACTGGAGATTGAACTCAGGGCTACTCGACCACTGAGCCACATCCCCAGCCCTATTTTCTGTTTTATGTAGAGACAGGGTCTCACTGAGTTGCTTAGCGCCTCACTGTTGCTGAGGCTGGCTTTGAACTCGCGATTCTCCTGTCTCAGCCTCCCTAAGTGCTGGGATTACAGGCCTCAAGGCTATTTTTGAGTGTTGTATCACATTCCTTATAATTGGATAAATAGAAGTAGAAATTGAACTCTTTCATTCAATACAATCTTCACTGTACTGAAGTCTTTCATGAGCGTCTTGCTACAAGCCAAATACTTTGTGAAGAGATTTTGAACACTAAGGAGTAGGTAATAATGTATTTTGGCAAGTAACAGCCTAGTGTTTAGCATTACACTGTACACAATTTGATTTCATGCAGTGCTACTGATGGCATTACAGGTACATATTCCAGAATATCACCACCTAAGACCAAACAGTAGTGGACCCTCTAAAGCAGACCAAAGAAGGTCTAAACTTCCAAACACATCAATTCAGAAAGGCAGAAAAAGAGCTGGGGCATGGTGGCACACGCCTTTATTCCCATCACTTTCGGAAGCTGAGGCAGGAGAATCACGAGTTGAAAGCCAGCCTCAACAATGGCAAGGTGCTAAGCAACTCAGTGAGACCCTGTCTCTACATAAAACACAAAACAGGGCTGGGGGTGTGGCTCAGTGATCGAGTACCTCTGAGTTCAAACCCCGGTACCAAAAGAAAAAAAATGCAGAAAAAGGCCTACCTTGCAATATTCCTCATGAATCATACCACTTGTTTTCCAAGATAAAAAATGTATGTTAAGATCCAACATGACAAATGGATATCCAATATCTCTATCCGGGAGTCACATCACAAAATACTTGGAAGGTCATCTCATTTCTATAGTCATCCATAGATTATGTAAAATGTTTCCTACTATTCCCTTTGACTTTATAGGTTTTTTTTTTCCTTTTCAACTCTATCTATATACTGTTGCCCAGTTATTATTAGCTATATGACCTTGAGCAAGTCATCTCCTTTCTCAGGGCCTCAGTTTCCTCATCTGGAAAATGACAGGACTGGCCTAGATTAGTCTCAAGTCCCTCAGAGGTGCCTATTGTGCCAGTGAGCAGATTGAGAAAAGATGGCCCAAAGGCTGAATTGGCAGTCTTCTTTGTATCCTTTTCAAACACATCATTCCTTTTAGAAATTATAGGCTTCTCTAAGATTTGGTTTTGAAAAAGAGTTATGAAAAAAAGTTTAAGTACCATTATATTTAGATGATTTCTAATGCCCTTCTACTGTCCCTAAACTAGGATTTTGAAAAGTATTTTGTATACAACAGGAATTTGATGTGATAAAGTATTTATGCACAGAAAGACAACAAACAAATGATGTTTATTATTCCCCTTTTTCTAATTTCTTTTTAATCATGGTATCTCAAATAGATAAAATACAATACTTTAAATGTTCTACTATATAACATGCACTCTGAAAGTAATTACCCACAGAAATGTCGTTTGAAAATGGATTACAGAGTTTAGGATCAAATTCAAATTCTGCTTATTTTTTTCCTCTTAGTCAACAGTAATGACATGGTGGTACACACCTGCAATCCAAGCAACTTGGGAGTCTAAGGCAGGACAATTGCAAGCTCGAGGTGAACCTCAGCAACTTAGTGAGGCCATAAGGACTAAGCAAGACCCAAAATGGCTGTTTTAGGCTGCTTCAACAAAACTTCTGGCTTGCTGTGTTATGTTTTTAGTGTGTAGCCATGGCTGAGAACTGGCTATGTTATGGTTAGTCAACATTGATTCAGTATATACTCAAGGTCATAAACATTAACTTCTGAGCATGTACCCCCTTATGTAACCTGTTGACAGTGTGCCTTCTTTGGCCTTCATGTAAAAGGGGCCTATGGAAAAGACTCAGGGCAAAATGGGCTCATCGGGACAAAAATGGGGGCAAAATGAAAGCTAAAATGAACCTGGCTGGGGGCTGTCTCCCCTCTGCACATCACTATCTCAAAATAAAACATTAAAAAAGGGATACAACTTAATGGTTAAGTGACCCAGCGTTCAATCTCTGGTACCAAAAAAAAAAAAAAAAAGACACTCTTAATCGAAGTAAATGCACATAACCAAATTATCTTTAGTCTCACAATTACTGTGTCTGGAAGTCTCCTCCATAAATATCATCTTTCTTCTTTGCATTCCTGGCCAAAGCTAACCCTGAAAGTTCAGTTTACTAAACAAGAGGTGCCAGTAAACCAAACAGGTAATTTGTCAGAAACTCTCTCCCTCCTCAGCTTGTAAACTAAGGGTTGCCAGGGGAGATTTTCAAACTTCACTGAGGCCCAAATCTCCTCTCCATCTTGCAAAACACTGTTCTATCCTGGGGCTTCATTCTGTCCCCCATAAAAGGTCTTCATCTTTCTAAATCCTATTCAGCTGAAGGTCAATGGAGTAGAAATCATTGAAGTCAGAGTACTCTAGGTTTGTCACAAATTGGTTTGGCCCTTTTCCATCTACTTTTCCTCTAATTTTTCAGATTTCCTTCCACCTTTGAAATTTTAAAACAGCATATCATATCTAAGAAGTCTTCTGAACTACTCCTAGCATGGGATGAATTGTCATTTCTTGGTTTTCCAACAGCCTGTGAAATATAATACTGTCATATATTACCCTCTAGTTGTTTACACATGAACACTTTTTTTCTTCTTAACAGTATTGAGTTTAAAATATATTTATCTTTAACATTTATTTTCAGGGGGCAAACGGTGTGTCTAATACTCTGGTTTCTCTTCAGCTCATAAGTCTTTCACCTTTAACCACTGAAATCTCCTAGGACAACTCAGGGTCTTTCCAAAGGTAATCAGTATATATTTATATCAATTTGCTCAAAGTAATGATGTTCTTTCTCTCAAAGTCCTGGAATTATATTTTACATCAGTGCTGTCGAGTAGAAATATGTGAGCCACGAATGTAACTTTAAATTTTCTACTAAGCAATGAAAGAAATGAAATTAATGTTAAGAATATTGAACTTGGCTGGGATCAGTGGCACAGGCCTGTAATCCCATCGACTTGGAAGGCTGATGCAGGAGGATCGAAAGTTGCAAGTCAACCTCTGGCAACTTAGCCAGAGTCTGTCTCAGAATAAAAAAAAAAGTGCTGGAGATGCAGCTCAGTGGTAGAGCACCCCTGGGTTCAATCCCCAGTACCAAAATTAAATAACCCAATATCTCCAAAATATTATCACCTCAACATCTTGTCAATGTGAAAAGTATTAAGATATTTTATATTCTTGAAATCTAATTTGTAATTTATACTTACAGTGCATTTCAATTTAAAATAGCCACTTTTAAGTGGTCAGTAGCAACCTTTTAATAGCATAGTTCTGCATTTGGGCTGCTTTCCAAACGGATTATTTATTTTTCTACTCATATAATGACACTGGGCACTTAATAAGTACTCAGGATAACCAGAGGGGTGCAAAGACCCCTCAGATTCATCTGGTAAGGGAGACAGAATTGTACATCACTTGCTATTGTACAGTGTGTTAGGTGCTATGACAGGGATGCACATAAAGAAACCAAGACTTGGGGCTGGAGTTATGGCTCAGCGGTAGAGCGCTTGCCTAGCATGTGTGAGGCACTGGGTTTGATTCTCAGCATCACATAGAAATAAATTAAATAAAGGTCCATTGGCAACTAAAAATATTTTTAAAAAAAGAAAAGAAAAAGAAACCCAGACTTGGTGGATAGGAGGTTAGGAGGGGGGAGTCAAAGAAGGTTGCACAAAGGAAGTAACATTTGACCTGGGAACTAAGTGGCACGAAAGGAAGCCGGCTGTGGGGAGATGGGAGTTGCAGGTTACCAAATTATCTGGTCTAAGGAGGGCGGCTCCAGTGTCTACCCCAAGCATGTAGAGTGTGCGGGGAGGAGGGGGTTGATGTGAAGTGGAACAGGGCAGGCGAGGATTCGTTGGGAGGAACCCGGAGCTCCATCTGGTGGGTGACGGAAGCCGGAGGGGGGCGCCACTTGCACTATACACTGACGCCACCAGACCTGCGAATCGTGAGTGCGGCGCGGTGACCTGAGCCTCTGGCTAACTGGACTCCTCAACTTGGAGAGCGACTTGCGAGGTAAGGCGTGCATCTGACCGCTCCCTAGAGCTCGCTCTTGCCCCCGCTCTGAATTCAGCCTTGCCTCCCTTGGGCGTCAGAGCCCACGGAACTTCCTAGCCCAGTGTAGGCCATGAGAAGCAGATCTTAAAACAGCGC
Organism: Xerus rutilus; assembly: GCA_028644305.1. Classification (NCBI taxonomy): domain Eukaryota; kingdom Metazoa; phylum Chordata; class Mammalia; order Rodentia; family Sciuridae; genus Xerus; species Xerus rutilus. The sequence continues at coordinate 71,754,750 of CM053417.1, read as the reverse complement.
CTGGGGTTTTGCTTGTGTGTTTGTTTTTAACAGATGCCTACAACTTTTAACACGCTGTCTGGCAAAATGGGTCTATGGAAACTCGGTTACCAGGGCCGGCAAACTGCTGCTCCCGGAAGTCCCCTGACGCTTTTGTAACAATTAAGCGACTGGCCAATGCGACACCACTTCCGGTCTCGTTGAGGTTCCCGGAATTCTCCTTTACAAAGATTGCCTTTGACCCCGGAAGTGAGGTCTTCCGGGTTCCTCCCTCCCCCAAGATGGCAGCGTCTGAAGATGAGTTGGAGCTGCCGCGGCTTCCCGAGTTGTTTGAAACCAGCAGGAAGCTTCTGGATGAAGTAGAAGTAGCGATTGAACCCACCGGTTCCCGGATAGTTCAAGATAAGGTGTTAAAGGCACTGGACCTCCTCGAGAAGGCTACCGAAATGTTAACACAGCTTGATTTGTTCAGGTATGGGGGAGAGGGCAATAACGGCTGAGAACGAAAGTAATAATGGTTGCCAAGGGTGGAGCCCTTCCGCCTGGGTGTAAAGGACCTTTAAGACTAAGACCTTTAAGTTGTTACTCGATGCGATCTTGTGTACGTTTACATTGTCTACATCTCTTCCCAGATGATTGATAACCCACGATTCTGTCGGCTGAGTGCATAGGCTTCGGGCTTGAGCGCTGGGCTCCTTATATAGGAAAAGGCTGCTTTTGCCTTTGCTCCAGTCTTTCCTAGCCCTCCTCTTTCCCTGGGAAGCAAGGGCCATAGTTTGAATGCTTAGCCAGGCTTCACAGCCTCCTCTTTTGCTCTTTGCTCTTTCCAGCCGAAATGAAGATTTGGAAGAGATTGCTTCCAACGATTTGAAGTACCTGATGGTGCCTGCGTTTCAAGGAGCCCTCATCATGAAACAAGTGAACCCCAGCAAGCGTCTAGAGCATTTGCAGCAAGCTCGAGAACACTTTATAAACTTCTTAACTCAGTGCCATTACTATCATGTGGCACGGTTTCAGCTGCCCAAAACCAAGAACAACTCAGCTGAAAATAACACTGCTAGTTCCTCCATGGCATATCCTAGCCTCGTTGCTATGGCATCTCAAAGACAGGCTAAAATAGAGAGGTGGGTCAATAGCTGTAATTTGAGGACTGCCCAATGGCAGCGTTATTGGGGGGTGCATGTGCTTTTGTGTGTGTGGAGGACAGAATGGTGTGTGTCAGTCTTTTGGTTTTTATTGAGCATAGATCCTGGTGAGAGCAAACTTTAAAGGTTTTTGAGAAGCCTCTTCTGTTGTTGAGGTGACCATACCTAACCATTAGACCCCTACTGCCAAGAGCAGCAATGTAGTTTTGCACTGGCTCCAAACCTTTTCCACATCACAGTATAATATTTGTATGGGGTAAATATCTCTGAAGGGCACAGTGTTTCAGAGCTATAGTCTATGTTCTGTTGTTGAGCAGTTCTAACAGTACTGGATCAGATGTGTAATATCCTGAACACAACCTTAAGATGTGACTTTGAAAAAGTTGCTTACTCCTAGTTGTTGGTTGTTGTTTGTTTTAACATTCAATGGGTGCTTACAGTGTCTAGAAACTATGCTAGGCATTGTGAATATAAACTGTATAGGGGATTCTTGTCTTTGATTGTCAGACATTTTGGTGAAGGCAACAGACATAGAAGCAATGTCAATATAAAGTGATGTCACGAAGAGATGTATAAGGTGCTGTGAGAGCAGAAAGAAGGGGCATTAGCCAAAGAGGGAATTAAAGAGAAGAGAAGGCTCCCTGGAGAAGGTGTTTCCTGTGCAGAGTTGTTTAAGGATGAGTAAGAATATTGTACTGAGGAAGAGGAGAGAAGGGCATTAGCCAGCAGAGGTAACAGCATTTGTAAAGCCATGTGGGCATTAAAGAAACAGCACCAAGGTAGGGATGTGTGAGGGTGGAACAGCACCCACAAGCAATTAAGTGATGCTATAACACAAGGGGAGTGGAGGAGAGGGGAAAGGAATGATTCTGAAAATCTAGGATCCAGATCAAAGCAAGCTTGGGATCTGAGGAAGGTGAAGGAGCAACCTTGTTGCTAAGAACTTTGGAAAGTGTTTAAATTCAGCTCCATCATTTAATTACTCTATGATTGGGAGCAAGTTACCTAATTTCCCCCTCTGCAAAACTGAGATAATAATAGGTCCCTCCTCATAGAGTAGGTATGAGAATTGAAGTGAAATATATACAGAGTAGTTAGCTTAGCACAGTGTGACACAGTCACTCAAAGTCAGGGTTATATATTTGTAGCTAAGAGTATGGGTTGCAGAGTCAGTAAAGCTAGGGTTTAAGCCCTAGCTTTAATTTTAGCCATTGGACTTCGGGTAAGTTATTTAACCTCTGTGAGCCTCAAGTTTCCTCTTATGTGAAATCTAAATAATAATGGTACCTTTTTCACAGGGTCAAGCATAAATGAGGTAAAACACATAGAACAGCACAACATCTGGCACAAATAAAGTTTAGCGGCCTTTTTGGGTAGGTCATGCTAAAGAGCTTACTTCAGGGACTGAGATCAGCTGAAGAACTTTTCAAAAGTGTAGCATAGTCATACTTGCATTTTAACTAACACATAGTTAGGTCACAGAGGTGATGATGGCTCAGTAGGGCATTGGCAGAGGGATATAAAGGATATATTTACTCAAGAGGGTTAAATCTGTAGAAAACCTGGTGATTGGTTGTGGGAAGTAGGATAAGGGAAGCAGCATGAAGATGTCCGTGTTTCTGATTCAGGTGCTTGGCTCTGGAATTCATTGAGATGGGGAATAGAGGACAATAGGAGAGAGGATGAATTCATCATTAAGACATTTTGAGTTTGAGATGGCTAGAAGACATCGAAGTGGAGGTATCTGGTGGCCTGAAGTTCTGAAAATAGGCTTGGCCTTGATAGCTGAGGATTGGTTAATTTATTCAACAAATATTTATTGAGCCCTTTGTGCCAGGAACTGTTCTAGATACTGGAGAACCAGACAATTCCAGTGCCATCAGAAAGCTATTTTTCTGATTGAGACCCAGTAAGCCAGTAAATAATGTAATTTTAGTTGGTAAGGTCTATGAAGAATAATATACTGTGATAAGGGGATAGTGAGTAACAGTGAACGGCATTTTGGGGATATGGGATAGACTGATAACAAAGTGGTGCTTGGCATCCTATCTTGTGTAAGAAATTGAGGGCAGCCCATTGACATATAACAGGTAGTTTAAACAGTGAATCTTTTATCCAAATAATTATACACAAAAAACCCAGACTAAATGCCATAGATACATAGTGTTGTAGAAAGAGATGAGGGAGTGTTCACATGTAATTGGAGGAATGAGGAAAAGATTTCAGAGTGTAATGGCATGTAAGATGAGTCTTAAAGGATGGTTAAAAATGGAAATTACAAAAAAATAGGAATGACAGATTTTTAAGAATGTAAAAGTAATGCTCATTGTAGAAAGTTTACAAAACAAGAATATTTTTAAAATCAAAATAAGCTTAATCCTAGTACTCAGAGATGTCATTGTTAACTTCTGATGTATTTTCTTTTGGATATATAGTTATTTTAGCAATAAATTTGGAATTATACTGTAAATATAGCTTTTTATCCTGTTTTTTTACGCTAACATTATTTTTTGAACATTTCCTCATGTCTTTCAAAACCATGACATTTAATAGTTATGTAATATTCCACCCATAGTTGTAACATGATTATTTAATCTATTATTGTCAAATACTTAGACTATGGGGTTTGTGTTTTTTTTGTTTTTGTTTTTGCTATTCAATGCTATATATAAACCTCTTTAGCCACATCTATCTTTGTTTCCTTTGGATAGATTTCTAGAAGGACCAGTGATTAGATCAAAGAGTTTGAATATTTTAAAGTTCTTTATATGTGGTAACTATTACTTCCCACAATAACAAAATTTCAAAGTATGCCCCAATGCACTTGGAAAATCCAATTGGGCAAATAGAAAACAGTATCTCATTATTTAGGTTTGCATTTCTTTGGCCTGCAAGCTTGATCTTTGAGCTTTTTCTTTTCTGTCTTTTTTTTTCCCCCTTTGGCGCTGGGCCTTATACGCACTAGGCGAGTACTCTACTGCTGAACTATAGTTTGTTTGAACATTTTTTAAAAGTGTCTGACAGATAAGATAGCAACACTATCTTTATGCTAATGGCTCCCACTTTCATATCACTAGCCCAGACGCCTCTTGACCTTCAGATCCATACTTCCAGCACCCTTTGCGGGTGTTTCATAGACATCTCAAATTTAACGTGTTAAAATTGAACACCCCCACCCCCCCGCCGGCAGTACTGGGGATTGATTGAACTGGGGGCCTTGTGCATGGTAGGCAAGCACTCTACCACTGAGCTATACCCCAAGCCCATGGCTTTTTCTTTCATTTATTTATTTATGTATTTATTTTTTGTTCCTTGCAGTGCTGGGGATCAAACCCAGGGCCTCGTGCATGCTAGGCAAGCACTCTACCACTGAGCTACAGCCCAAGCCCAAACCCTTGGCTTTTTGACCCCCAAGTGTACTCCCATGCCCCAGTCTTCACCATCTCAGTAAGTACACCACCATTCAGCCAGGTATGTAAGCAAGAACCCTAAGAGTTAGCTTCAATTCCTCCCTTTTTCTGAATTTTCTCATGTAGTCTATCAGCAAGGCCTGTCAATTCTAGCCACAAAAAGCATTGCCTATCCTTCTATTTCTCTCCATCTCCACTAGCATACCTCAGTCTCGGCCACTGGAATCTCTCATCTGAAATAGCCAAACCACTGACTACAAAGCCCTGCATGATCTGGTCCCTGTCTTTCCAATCTCATTGTGTATATTCTCCTCTCACTGAATAGACTCTAGCTGCAATAGTCATCTTTCAGTTTTTTGACAGACACAGTTCCTTTCCTTTGTTGAATTTTTGTACATCCTGTTCTCTTTGCATGGAATGCTCTTTATATGGCAAATTCTTTTTCTTTTTGTCTCAAATGTCTCTTTTTGGAGAGGGCTTTCCAGACCATTCTCTAAATTAATATCTGTCATTCTATCTCTTTGCCCCATGTTTGTTTCCTTCATGGCACTTATCTCACATGCAGGTATTTCATGTGTCTGTCTTTCTGGGTTTTGTCTCTCTCCCCTACTACGTGTATATATGTATACATATATACTCCATGAAGGCAGAAGCCATTTTTCTCATTCACTGCAATATGCCTAGCAAAGAGCCTGGCACATAGAAGGTGCATAAGCAATATTTGCTGCGAATAAGCAGGAGAAATGATGTGAGCAAAAGCCCAAAGGCAGGTAAACTAAGCTATGTACAGGGAATAGATAATAGCCTGGTTTGGCAGAAGTTAAGTATAGTATGGGCAGAGTTCTGGATAAGGAATATATGTGTACAGAGTATTGAAAGGGAAGAGAGAAAGACAAGAGAATGCCAAATAGGATGAAGTGAGAAAAATGAAGTTATAGATATCATAGGTACTACTTTTATAAGAAGCATTGATAGGATTAGAAAACAAATTATTCAGGGCTAGGGATGTAGCACAATCGTAGAGCACTTGCCTACTATGCATGAGGCCCTGGGTTCCATCCCCAGCAATACACACATGCGCGCGCGCGCGCACACACACACACACACACACACACACACACACACACACTATTCAGATCCTTCTTTACATTCTATAAATTCCCCACCAATGACTTTAGGCAATGAGGCCATCCTAAATAAAACATCTAAATGGTATGTCTTTCGTCTCTCAAACCTGTTTCTTCACATATGTTCTCTAATTCCCATCTTTGAGGAGTGAGTGTGAGTCTGGTTGTTTAATAGCACTCCGTTCTTTTGACAGAACTGAAGAAGTAGAAGCTGGGTAAGTAATGACTCTAGTTTGGGATTTACTGAATTTAGGTCCTAAAGTGACAACTGGATAGCCATTTCCATAGACATGGAAATGTGCAACTAAAATTTATGAGGGACTGTTTTGTGGCTGATGCAAAAAATTAGGAGCCTTCTGCTGTGGTGAGTACGCATGAGTTTTCCAAGTAAAAACAAGTAGAAAGAAAAAAAGCTAAGGATAAAACCTTGGAACAAGTTAAGAGAGAAAGAAAAAGATGGAAAGAGCAATCAGAGGAAAGAGACTCAACAAGGTACAAATAGGAGAACTTAGAGAGCTGATGTTATATCCTCTTTGAAGCCTTTCCTTCTCTATTCTGTGGATACTGTAGCACTTAGTTGATATTACTTATCACAACATGACAGTCTCAAGACTTGGAACTCTGCAAGCTCAGAGACCATAAATAACTGTATTTGAGTATCCTAATTGTATCATTGTATCCCTTGGTGCCCATTCAGTAATTGTATCAAAGTAAGTATTCATAAGGAGAGGGACAGGTATGAATGGTAATCAGAAAGATGGAAGCAATATGGTGTATTAGAAAAAAATTCTTTGGAATCAGACAGACCTGGGCTGACCAATTTCTACCACTTAATAGATAGGATATCATCTAGACCCTTCTAGCCTCAATCTCATCATCAGCTGACTAAATTTGTGTTGTCACAAAGCATTTTTATGTATATTTTTCCATTTCATCCTCTTAGCAACCCCATGAAATAGACCTCAATTTTGGAACAGTGGAAATGAGCTCTGAGGATTGACTTGCCAAAAATTACATAGCTTGTACATGGGCAGGCCTTTAAACTCAGGTCTTTAAATTCCCAGTCCTAATGTTATTTCCTGTGTAGCATAGAAAAGACTGCATCATTTAAAAGGGTAGAAAATGAGTTGAGGGAAAGTGTTTCCAAAATGGGAAAGGCACCAATAGAGTAAAAAAGTATAGCTGCTAATGTCAGGGAGAGTGATTGATAGAGTGAGGCCTGGAGGAATGTGATTGGGGACTACATTGATAGGAAAAGTGGAATGGCAATGAAAACTCTTTAAGAGTAAAAGAGGAAGGGTGAAGCTGCAGAGATTTTAAGGTGAAAAGGGAAATTGAATTCTACATTGGCTGGCTATCTGGCAAGCATGATCAGGGGATGAAATCTCCCCAAAGGGTGAACAAAAACCTAAAGTTGGTTAATGAGGATTTATAGTTAACCCATTTGATAAATTTTTAATTCCTTAGCTCTGTTCACCAGCTTAGAAACAACAAGGGAATGGTGAAAGTTTCCCAGAGTTGAAAGGTTACAGGGGTAGGGAATTTAGGGGTTTTAGGGACTGCTTCCATGTAATGACCCACCATGGGAAATCTAGGACAGTGATTTTCAGCCTGTTCCTCAAGGCCCTAAGATTTCACCATGGCATCTGAGTAGTGTTGGGAACTCTCCTGATTCCATTAAGGCAGATTTTATTTGTTTAGTAATTGTTGGGTTTCCATTATAAGCTCTCATTAGAAGATAGGATTCTTTTACCAAGACAAAATGGTTTTAAAACACTGATCTAAAAGAGCAGATGATAAGCAGCCAGAAGTCTGAAGAATGAAAAAGAGCCAAATCACAAAAGCAAGGAAGTAGAAAAGAAGGGAGCAAAAAAATGTGGGGTTGTACACATAAGGAGAATGGAAAAAGAAGCAAAAGAACCGTAGAGGACCACTAAACTAATGCAGAATTTATCCTGGATTTTATATATATGTATATGTATATACATATATATACACACACGCGCACACACATTCTAAGGTCTTAGTATTTTTTTCTCCTGTGACATAAGTACATCCAGGAAAGAAGGTGGGGGTAGCAGTGGGAATGCTTAAACATTCTCAGGTAGTAACACTAATAGCAGTCATGAGCTAGGAATTGACCTTTGTAATATTTTGCTCAAAAGTTACCTATGATGGGAGTGTGACAGTTGTTTAAAATGCCAATTTGTTGGGTAAAAAAAAGAAGAACCTAAAATTTTTGATAGCAAAGAGTATTTCCAGAGTTCATTTTTCATTAATCCTGGACCCCTATGATAATTTGGTAAATATATCAAGTTATATTTTAAATATATTTACATCTCACTCTCTCCATCACTACTTCCCTCTTTCAAGTTATATCCTCTCACCTGGATTGTGGCAGTATTCTCTCAATTGCTTTCCCTGTGAATTCCACCTTTGTTTCCCAGCCCTGACTTGACACAGCACCAGAATGGCCCATATTTTTTTAGAAACGTCTTTTCATGTCTATTTATTCATATCATGTGTTCTATTCAAAAGCCTCCAGTAGCTTCCTCATCTCACTGAAAATTCCATGGTATTTGGTATTTTGGGTATCATGGCCTACAAGGTTCTACACATTATGATCCTGGCTCGCTTGCTCTCTGACCTCATTTCCTATCACTCTTTCACATTCCAGCCGCAATGGCCACCTTGTTATTTCCCAAACATGCCAGGCCAGGCACTCTTCCTGAGCCTTTGAGTTTTCTTTTCTTAGAACACTTTCAGATATCAGTATGACTTGCTTGTTTATTTGCTTGAAAGGTTTGCTAAGATGCCACCCTTTCAGAGATGCCTCTCCTGACCACATTGTATATAACAGCACTCCTACTTTCATACCATCACTCAATCCACTTGACCTTGCTTTTTACTGCTTCACAGTACTTAGACCTGACTCATCATCTGTCTGTCTTCTCCCACTTGAATGAAAGCTTCACAAAAGCAAAGAATTTCTTTTATAAACTGTATCTCCAGCACTAACAGTGCTGATCACACAATAGGCGCTCTGGAGATACTTGTTGGATGAATGATAGAGGATATACTAGAATATATCCTGAAAAAGACAGTTAAGTGTTTATGAGTCTTTAAATTAGAGGATGAGTCAAAAGTGCTGGAATGCTTTGACTGGAAGAAAAGAGATGATCACTTATTAGGCTGTTTCACAAGGAATTCCTACATCAATAGCAAGTAAATGACCCTCAACATTCTATGATTCTTTTTGAAGGTATAACTCTCAATTGGAAACCCCCTGGGAAGCACTGTGTGACACTAAGCACATAGTCGATTCAGGGTTGATACAATCAAATGACTGAAGTACACTTTCCCTAAAGATTATGGCAGGGCATGCTGTAATCAGGGTACATCTATATTTTTCTGACTTCAAATGTTATTTCTCAGCCTCTTTTGGGCCCTTCCTTGCTTTGTAGTCTGAGGGAACTGGCTGGTGGCAGGCTCTGGGTTGTAGAATCTATTTTCCTGTCAAGGTGGAAATCTGTGTACTTACTACGTGTACATTTGCAAAGGTAAAAACTTAGCATGGCCTTCTTTTGAAGGAATACTTCTTTATTTTTAAGTTCATGGGTAATGCTTTTCTGTGGAACAGATACAAGCAGAAGAAGGAGGTGGAGCATAGGTTGTCTGCACTGAAATCTGCTGTGGAAAATGGTCAAGCAGATGATGAGCGTGTTCGTGAATATCACCTCCTTCAGCTTCGGAGGTGGATTGGTGTCAGCTTAGAAGAGATTGAGAGCATTGACCAGGAAATAAAGATCCTGAGAGAAAAAGACTCTTCAAGAGAGGTAAGCCTGGTCACTGACCGCATACTCAAAATGCTGCCATGAGAGGGTCAAATATTCTACAGGAGAGTAATCAATTAAAATTCTTGTAAGTCTCTGTAAAATCATCGTTCTTAATAGGATAAGTAGAAAAAAAACTGATGGTTCACTATGGTAGCTTTCTCTTTAGCTTATGATAGCATTCCTCAGTGTTTTCTAATCTGTAATACACTTGTAGTTAATTTCAATTTTGTGACATAACATGGGGGACAGAGACTTCCCTGAAATAAAAATTGATTTTGGCTGTGGCAAGTCATGGCTGCTTAAGGCAGGCATAGGAAGGGAAGCCTTTAAAATCTGCTTGACTATGATAAAGAGAAGAATAGGATGGGAATGAGAAAGAAAAAGCAGAACTGGGGGGAGAGAGAGAAAAGAGTAAAAACAGGAAGATGAAACAAAAGACCATGGAGTATGTTAAGGTTGGGAGAGGAACTAGAACTTAACCTCACACAATGATGCACTCTCACACCTTTAGATCACCCAAATAGGAGACACCAGAGCAAGGACATCTCAATGCACAGAATGCCCAGAATACTGGTAAAGAAAACCTGGTGTAACAGCTTTGGCTGTCTTTGAAGATCCTAACCCTGTTTTGGAGCTGCTTCTTCAAAAGGATAGGCTGTGCTGCCACTTGCTCTTTGGTACAAGCTGCAACATGAATTGAGTTGAATTCATCAGCTGGTCACAGGCATTTACTTAAGTCCTGAGAGAAACCTCTTCTTAATATGTTTTGTACTAATAAATCCAGGACCTCTTGCCTCAGGATAATATCAACATAGTTCTTCCTGTTAAAAGATCAAAGAATGAGCAATTAGTATTCCAAGGGGCCATAAGGCCCTTTGAGCATATCCAAATGAGTGGTTTTCAAGCACTTTTAGGCTGAACTATTCTGGATACTGCCCTATCCCTTTTTTTGTTTGGTGGGTATTTTTTAAAATGCTTTCTCATGTAGTATTGGGATTGGCTTTTGAGATTATGAAGCTAGAACAAAGTGTGCACCTTTTTTAACCATTCTTTGTTTCCGTGTATCCCCAGAAGGCCAAGGTTCCTTGAAACATTTCTGTATACTTTTTTACAAAAAATTCTGCCCACCCTCCCCTTTCATTTAGAAACATCCATTTTCAAAACACCCTAGGGTTTCTTGACAATTATTAGCATAATTACATTGGAAAGGGTTTTAGAAGGCACTTAATTCATTCAGTGTTTCCACTGTAGGCCAATCTGAGGAAAGGGGCTTCAAATTCAGCTCAAGGAATTTAAATGGAACATGAAATGGGCTTTGGAATCTCCTTTGGAAGGGGGTATTTTTAAAATTTAGTTTGTTTGTTTATTTGGTACTGGGGATTGAAATCAGGAGTACTTTACCATTGAGCTATATCCCAAGCACTCTTATTTTTGAGACAGGGTCTCACTAAGTTGCTGAGGCTGCCCTCAATCTTGTGATCCTCCTGCCTCGGTTTCTCAGGTCACTAGGATTACAGGTGTGCACCACCACACCTGGCTGGAGGGGGTGTTTTAAATCAAATAATTCTTTTTCTACTGATAACATTTCTGGGAGAACTTTCTCTTTTTAGCAAAGTAGTCAAGTTCCCTCAGAAGAGAGCTATATCTTAAAGACTGATAAATAGAAAGTGGGTGAATTTTGAATCCAGAGCTTTTATAACACCAAAAGACTTGAGATCCTGCATGATAGGTGGTAAAATGGCAAATGTTCCTCTGAAATTTATTTTCTTCTTAGGCATCAACTTCTCATCCAGAGTCTCTTCAGGAGAGGCCTCCAATGAAACCCTTCGTACTTACTCGGAACAAGGCTCAAGCCAAGTAGGTAGTATAGGAAAGTGGTTTACCTTTGCAGCCCCATTTTGATGGTTCCATGGCAGTGCATGAGTGACGCACAGAATGGGCACTGTAGAAAAGTCATGGTTTCACCTGTGAAGCTGTTCTTTCATCAAAGGGATATTAACTTTCCTGATGCGTTTTTCATGTCTGTCTTTCTCAGTCATTTCCTTCACATTGAGCTTAAAAAGAAAGAAAAACAGGAAGAAAAAGGAATCTAATGGAGAATTATGTACTTTTTAAAAAGTTTTCCATTATCCCTGTATTTCCTTCCTTCAACTGCAATTCTCAAAAGGACATATTTGCTTTTCCATAATTTAATGCTGAGTTCTTGATGCTATTCCATCAGGTGGCCTTTCAGAGGCCACCAACTGTAAATTCTCATTCCACAGTATGATCACTGCTCTGTGGGGCATTGGCCTCTGGAATTGCTTATTGGGAGATGATCGTGGGCTGTTTGTTTTCTCATGCAAGCTCTTGATTTCAGTTTCCCTTCTGGGATGCCTCTTTTTATGTATCTTCATGGTTGGTTGTACAACTCCTCAGAAGAGAGCTGGGTAAGGGAATAAGACTGAAGCAGACACAGGCCTTGACATTAAAGTAAAAAGGCTTATTAATATTGTTATTTTATTTTCTAAGTGCAATGTGATTTTTGCAGAGTATTTGGAGCTGGTTATCCAAGTCTGGCAACTATGACAGTAAGTGACTGGTATGAGCAGCATCGAAAATACGGAGCATTACCAGATCAGGGACTAGCCAAGGCAACATCAGGTATGTAGGGAGTGGGGGGGAAATAGCTGTACTACTGATCCCTTACTTCCTGCTAATTAAATTCTGAGATGTTGTTGCTCTTTGGGAGTAATCTGGGCAAAGATTCTAAGTAATAGAAAGATTCTAGGCAGCATCATGTTTATAATTAAAATAAATAGCAGATTATTCTAGGAGGATGGGGACAGTAGCAGCATAGCTTGTCAATCTTTCCAGGTATCATGACATTAAAAACAGCAAAACAATAGCAAAATCAAAAATCCATGGACAGCAATTCATCTTTTACAATGGCAGAGCAGGTTTTATCACTCCTGCCCTGCATACAGATTAACAATTACAAACTGAACAATAGATTTTTAAAAAAACAATTACCTGAAGGCACTGGAGAATGACCAGGAGCAGGCATAAACTGGAGGGCAGACAACACTTACTGGTACTTAGAACGTATTGAGAGCAGGGACTTTGACTTCATATATTCTTGGTGCCCAACCTGAACAGTGTCTTTGGAATCTAAAGATGGAGAGAGTGGCCATCAGAAAGGTGAAAGCCACATGGTGTGGCAGAACAAGGCTGGACAGACTTCGGGTGACCAACCCAACTCTTGCCACTTAACAGATGGAACATCATCCAGCCCTTATGAGCCTTGGTTTTCTTAATGCATTTGACTCTCATTTTATAAACCCATGTCTTATACCCATTTTAAGATGAGGACATGGGTCTCTGTAAACTGAATTACCATATGATAGCTAAGAAGCGATCAGGCTAGGATTTAAATTCAGGCCTTCAAAATTCCAGCCCTAGTGCTGTTCTACTATAGCACAGAAAATAGTGGTCATTTCAAAGGGTTTCCTGTCTTTTTCATAGCTTTTGACCTGTGAAAAGTTTGCAGTTTCTGTGTTGTGGAATAGCGAAAATTTGGATAGGAACTGTTCTCTTGTTCATTGAGGAATTAGAGAACTGAGTTCAGGGTAACTATAGCAACTGAAAAGTGAGGGAAGATATCCTAGAAAGGAGAGAACCAAAGTGGAGGCTCCTTGATTCTGCATATAAACCCTGCAGAAATTTGTAGCTAACTCCTAAACTCTGTGTGTACAGAATACACTTCAAGCACCTTAGCTAAGACTAAAATAACTAAATGGAAAATTCAGCTATTTCCCAATCCAAGGGAGGTTGCATTTGGCATTTTGGTCCTAAGACAAGTTAATCACCTTCTAAAATTAAAAATCAGTACTCTTTAGAGGAATTAAACAATCCAGAATCTCTACAATACAGATATTACTCAACTTGAGAAAGGGTTACATCCTAGTAAACCCATCATAAATTTAAAACATCATAAGTCTAAAATACAGCTAGCCTACTGAACATCATAGCTTAGCAACACAGCATACTATAGAGTGTGGGTTGTTTACCCTAGTGATTGTGAGACTGACTGGCTGCTGTGGTTTATTGCCACTGCCCAGCATCAAGAGAATCACACTGTATATTGCTAGCCTGGGGGAAAATCACAATTTAAAATTTGAAATACAGTAGCATTTATATACATATAACTTTTGTACCATTGTAAGTTGAACCATCATCCATTGTACCATCTGTGTACAATTCATATTGTCTAGGATTCAGTCTTAAGCTACTAGACTTGGGGATAAACAGGAAAACACGACTCATTTTCAAGAGGAAAGGCAATCAATGAATATCAACTTCAGATGTTGGAAATTATCAGAGAGTTAAAAACAGCTATTTCTCTGCTCAAGGACAGAGAGGAAAATAAGCTTAGAATGAATGAAAAGCTAAGAAATTTCAAGAATGAAATAGAAACTATACACCAAAAAATTCTGGAACTGAGCAAGGCCTGGTCATGCATGCCTTTAATCCCAATGACTTGGAAGGCTGAGGCAGGAGGATCCTAAGTTTGTGGCCAGCCTCGTCAACTTAATCAGACCCTCTTTCAAACTAAAAAAAAATAAATAAAAAGGGTTGGGGATGTAGCTTAGTGGTGGTACAGCATGCCTGGTTCAATCCCCAGGACCAAAAATAAAAAAAAAGTTCTGGAACTGAAAAATAACATCTGAAATGTAAAAATGTCTAGATCAACATAAGAGCAGACAGGCTGACAGAATCAAGTATCAGTTAGCTTAAAGATCAGTTAGGGGGCTGGGTTTTGTGGCTCAGTGGTAGAGCACTTGCCTTGCACGTATGAGACACTGGGTTTGACCCTCAGCACCACATACAAAATACATAAATAAAATAATGTTTTTTAAAAAAATATCAATCAGAATTACCTACTCTGAAAAAAAGGGATTGAAAAAAGTAAATAATAACTTGGTGAACTGTGGAACAATGTAAAAAGGTCTAATGTACATTCAATTGGAATACCAGGAGAAGGAGTTAGAAGCAGAAAAAATATTTGAAGAAATAGATGGTTGCTGTACATTTTCCCAAATCTGTGAAACACATATTTATAGATTCAGAAATCTTGTAAAGCTCCAAGCAGGTTATTAAATATGAAGAAAATCATTCCTAGGCATATCATGGTTAAAATGCTAAAAACCAAGAGGAAATTTTGATAGCAGACAGGGATAAAGTACACCTTCTGGATAAGAGAACAATGATAAACATTGTTGCTGATTTCCCATTAGAAACAGTGGGAGCCAGAAACAATGAAGCATCTTTAAAGTGCCTGGGGTTGGGGATCTGCCAACCCATCATTTTATATCCATTGAAAATATCCATAACACTAAAGATGAAATTAGGGCATTTTTAGGTAAATTAAAGCTAAAAGAATTCTTTACTAGAAAACTGGCATTAAAGAAATGCTACAATTCTTCAGGCTAAAGGGAAAGATATCAGATAAAAGCTTGGATATTCAAGCAGGAGTGAAAAGCAGCAGAAATGGTAATTAAGTGGTAAATACTACTCTCCCCCGCCGACACAAGTAATTGTTTAAAAGTATATGTGGCTTTTTATAGCAAAAAAAAATTTTGTATTGTCTTGCTGGGTTTATAGTGTAACAGATGTAATGTATGTGACAGCTGTAGCAAAAAAAAATGACAAACAGTAAATGGAACTATATGTGAGATTCTTCTATTTTATGTGATACATATTAACTGTTGCTGTGTAACAAATTAATATTAATAGCTTAAAATAATAAACATTCATTGTATCACATAGTTTCTAAGGATGAAGAATCCAGGAACACCTGAGTGGTTCTGGCTCAGGGTCCCTCATAAGGTTGCTACCAACTGGAGTTACAGTCTTCTGAAAGCTTGACTGGGGCTGAATGATCTATTGCCATGCTCATTGATGATGGTTGATAGCAGGAGGCATCTCCACAGAGTTGCTCACAATAAAACATCTTCCTTTCCCCAGAATAAACTATCTGAGAGAGAGAATGAGCCAAGATCAAAAGCCTTGGTGTCTTTTATAACTTAATGTTGGAAGTGATGTCCTATGACTTCTTCCATATTCTTTGTTCACATAGAACAACCCTGGTATAGTGTGGGAGAGCCTGAATACTAGGAGAGTTGGATTGTTGGGCACCATCTTTGAGGCTGCCTACCACATGGTGTATTAACTCTGAGTAGACTGGAAAGTTAGAGATGAAGCCGGGCGTGGTGGCTCAAGCCTGTAATTCCAGAACTTAGGGAGGCTGAGACAGGAGAATCGCGAGCCTCAGCAATGGCTAGGTGCTAAGCAACTCAGTGAGACCCTGTCTCTGCATAAAACACAAAATAGGGCTGGGGATGTGGCTCAATGGTGAGTGCCCCTGAGTTCAATCTCCAGTACCAAAAAAAAAAAAAAAGAAAGTTAGAGATGAATATTGTATTTCCTAGAGCAACCACTTAAAATATGCATCAAGACAATGAGAAGACAAGCCACAGACGGTAGAAAATACTTGCTAAAGGTATATCTGATAAACTGTTATCTAAAATGTATAAAGAACTCTTAAAACTGAACAGTAAGAAAGTGAGTAGTCCAATTAAAACCTGGGCCAAAGTCCTTAACAAACACCTCACCAAAGAAGATATACAGATGGGAAATAAGTATATGAAAAGATGTCCCATGTTATAAAACATCAGGAAAACACAAATTAAAACCATGGTGAGATAATACTTATTGCACACCTATTAGAATAGCCAAATCCAGAACACCATAAATGTAAATAGAACAGGGGCTGAGGTTGTGGCTCAGTGGTAGAGCACTTGCCTAGCATGTGTGAGGCACTGGGTTCGATCCTCAGCACCACATAGAAATAAAGTCCATTGACAACTAATAAATAATATTTTAAAAAGACGTTTAAAAAATGTAAATAGAATAAACATTCAGATTAGGATTAAATAATAGATTATCAGGCCCAACTGCATACTTATTGATAAGAGAGATTTTTCTAAATACAAAGATATAGTTTAGTCAAAAGTAATAAGATGAGAGAGATACAGCATGCCAGCAGGAAACAAGAAAGTTGTGGTAGCTATACTAGTGTTAGATAAAGTAGACTTCAGGACAAAAAATATTACTGTAGAGAGATTTCATACTGATAAAGGGGCAGCTGATAAGGAATATACCAATTATAAGGGTGTTTGTGCCGATAGCAAGTTTAAAATTATATGAAGAAAAATATTTGACCAAATTAAATGAAAAACAGACAACCTTTATGTTTGGAAATTTTAGTACTTCTCTTTTAGTAACTCATAGGAATAGTAAACAAAAATCAGGATACAGAAGATCTTGTTAATACTCTCAGCCACCTTGATATATGTAATATTTATAGAACAACTATATCCAACAACTACAGCATAAACCTTCTTCTCAAATGTACATGGTACATTCAACAAAGGTATATCCCTCAAGTTAGAAAAAAGGAAGAATAAATCAACTACCTAAGATTCTGCCTTCATAAGTCGGGAGAAAAGAGAACAAAGTAAGCCCAAAGAAAATAGAGGAAATAAAGATAAAGAATCTAGTGGGTGGTGAAGGTAGGTGATAGTGAGCCACAAAAGTTGAATGTACATATACCTCCATCACCTGATAAATTTTACTCCTCAGTATATACATAAGAGGAATAAGACCATATGTCTACGATACTATACAAGATTGTTTATAGCATTGTTCTTTGTAATAGCCCAGAGTGAACACTACTCAAATGTCCATAAATACTAGAAAGGATGAAGACATTTTGTATATTCACACAGTGGACTACTATGTAGCAAAAAGGTTAAACTAACTATAGTTCTTCAGCTGTGACAAATCTAGTTGAATCTTGTAGAACAGGGTAGTCTTTAAGGAACTCTTGAAATTAATCCACCAGGTTTCCCTTCTGGGACAGGATCCCACACTGTAGAGAAATTGCTTAGAGTAGAATTGAAGTTAAAGCAAGACAGGAACAATAGAGAAGAAAGTCCAGGTAAAGGCGGGAAAGAGAACTAGAACCAGGAGCTATAATCAAGCAAGGCACCATATCTCTTTAGCTTCTGTAAAAACAGCAGAAATGTAGCCTCTGTGAAGTTAGATTAGCCACTCTGAACCACACATCTTTCTAAAAGTTCAAGAAAAGTTATTTCACATAAAAATGAACAGTAGATTGGGGTGAAGTTTGTACAACTTTGAATATACCTCAGACCATTGAACTGTACAGTGTAAGAGGATGAATTTGATAATATATAAAATATATCTCAAAGTTTTCAAGGTCACATCCCACAGAAAATTAGAAAATAAAACACTCTAGGAAGATACACTTCAAAAAGAAAAAAATGTGAATCACAATATATTTAAATGAGAAGATAAAAGGATATCAAAGGACATATAAGTCAAGATTAGAAATGTGGTGACAAATTCTGGAAAAGAATCATTTCAGAAAGGAAGACAAATTCTAAACAAAAAACGAGTAAACAGAAAATGCCTAACTAAGGTAAAAAGGAAAATTTTTTAAACTAAGGAAACAATCAGGGTTTGAGATAAAGTGACAAATACTAAAGACAGCAAAGAAACTGCATATGGTGGTGCATGCCTGCTACTTGGGAAGCTGAGGCAGGAGGATCCCTAAATCTAGGCCAGCCTAAGCATTGTAGCAAGACCCTATCTCAAAATAAAATTTTAAAGGGACAGGACTGAGAATGTAGCTCAGTGGCAGAGCACCCCTGAATTCACTCCCCAGTACTCAAAAGGTGATTTACAGAAGGAAGGAATCTTAGATTACTTTCAAAGTTTTCAATAGCCACACTTTATGCCACAGGAAAACAGAGTGGCAGATATTTAAGATACTCAAGGAGAAAATGTGAGCCAGGGTAGTATATCAGAAAAAATGACTTTGATGTATAAAGGGTATAGACATTTATCAACATAGAAGAACTCAGTAAATACTGTTCCAATGGGCCCATTCTAAGTAATTGGCTAGAGAATGAGATTCAAACAACCACAGCGGTGAGAGTCATTGACAAGGACTGGTAGTGAGTAGTAAACATTATAATTACTTGTAGAACTAACAGTAGGAGCCGGCACGGTGGCGCATGCCTGTAATCCCAGCACTTAAGGAGGCTGAGACAGGAGAATCACGAGTTCAAAGCCAGCCTCAGCAATGGGCAAGGTGCTAAGCATCCCAGTGAGACCCTGTCTCTACATAAAACACAAAATAGGGTTGGGATGTAGCTCAGTGGTCGAATACCCCTGAGTTCAATCTCCAGTACACACACAAAAAAAAGAACTAACAGTAAGATTTAAAAGGGAGAGAGTAGAATGTATAATGGCCTGTATGCTCAGATAATGTAGGTATAGTACAGCCATTTTTAAAAATGAAGAAATGGGCAAAGCATATACAAAAAATTTAACTGTTCTGAGTAATTATATTCGTGGCAATATTAGTGCTATTATTCCAAGACTATTTAATATGAGCTAATGCAAATGAGTGTTAGGTATTCTAATTCTATCCTCTGTCTTTGAGAATTAGGACTTTTAGTATGGAAAAATACAGATGTAATTCAAAAGTTGGGTTAAAAAAATGTAGTCCTGAATATAAACTCATGAAAAATTGTGTTTAAATATAAATGCATACACCTTTGCTCTATCCACTGAAAAGGCTTACAAACAAGGAATAACCCAGTAGCGATGAATATACATAATAATTAAGATTATGATATCGAAATACCATTCCTATTAAGAGAAATCAGGATACCTTAGAGAAATAGTAATTCCACCTCCAGGCAGGAATATATGAGACAAACTTGGAGCATCTTATCATAAAATATATGGAAGAAACCTTAAAAACTACTAAGGTCGTATCAGAAGGACCCACTATGCACTTTGGTGCTGTTTCCACTGGCCACCATGGCTTCAAAAAGGATAGTTGGGGGCTGGAGGTGTTGCCCAGTGGTGGAACAGAAATAGCATGAGCAAGGTCCTGGGTTCAATCCCCAGCACTGCCAAGAAAAAAAAAAGGAAAAAATGGGAGGGGGTAGGGATGTAACTCAGTGGTGGAGCACTTGCTTTGAGTGTGAGGCCCTGGGTTCCAGCCACAGTACTAAATACATACAAAAGGTCATTAACAGTAACAGTTAAAGTACTTTGAACATGCAAGTCTTGATTTCTTTTAAAAAATGCTTAATTTTTTAATTGACACAAAAATACATATATTTATGGGGTACCATGTTTCAAAACATGAATGCATTGTACATTTTTCAAATCAAGATAAGCATATCTCTGTTCAAACATTTGTCCTTTCTTTGTGATAAAAACATTCAAAAAACTTAGCATTTGGGAGGAGTGCTGGAGAATGAACCCAGGGCAGTGCACATGCTAGGGAAATGCTCTGCTACTGAACTAAACCTCAGCCCTCTTCTAACTTTTAAAATACACAGTACCTTATCATAATCTAGTCACCCTACTATGCAATGGAATACCAGAATTTTTTTTTTCTCCTAACTGCAACTCAGTACCTGCTGGTCAACTTGTCCCCATCCCTCCCTGTCCTTCACTCTTCACCACCTCTGGTAACCACCATTCTACTCTCAACCTCTGAGAGATCAATGTTTTTAGATTCCATACGTGAGAGGGATCATGCAGCACTTGTCTTTCTGTGCCTGGTTTATTTCATTTAGCATAGTGATTTCCAATTCCATCCATGTTGTCACAAATGACACATCTCATCCTTTTTATTGCCAAATAGTATTCCATTATGTTTATGTACTACATTATCTTTATCCATTTATCAGCAGATGAACACTTGGTTTACATTTCTTAGCTGTGTCAGTAGTTCTACAGTAAACATGTAGATATCTCTTCAGTAACTGATTTCATTTCCTTTGGATATGTGCCCAGTAATGGAATTGCTAGATCATAAGGCAGCTGTTTGGTTTTTTTTTTTTAATTTTAAGGACCCTCCCCACTCTTCTCTATAGTGGCTGTACTAATTTACATTGTCACCAACAGTGTACAAGGGTTCCTTTTCTCCACATTCTCACCAGCACTTGTTTTCTTTTATCTTTTTTTTTAATATTTATTTTTCAGTTGTAGGTGGACACAATATCTTTATTTTATTTTTTTATGTGGTGCTGAGGATCGAACCCAGTGCATCCCGTGTGCTAGGCGAGCACACTACCACTGTGCCATAACCCCAGCCCATTCTTTTATCTTTTTGGTAATAGGTATTCTTACTGAAGTGGGATGATATCTCATTGTAGTTTTGGTTTGCATTTCCCTGATGATTAGTGACGATTGAGCATTTTTTATATACTTTTTGGCCATTTGTGTGTTTTTTGAGAAATGTCTACTCAAGTCTATTGCCCATTTTTGAATTAGATTATTTGTGAGGGGGTGTTTTCATTTTGGTTTTTTTGCTATTGAGTTCTGGAGTTCCTTATATACTATGGATATTAGCCCCATACCAGATGTAGAGTTTGCAAAGATTTTCTCCCATCCTATAGGTTGTCTATCCACTCTTGTACCCTTTGCCATGTGGAAACTTTTTAGTTTGATGTAATCCCATTTGTCTATTTTTGCTTTCTTCCCTCTATGCTTTTAGGGTCTTGTCCAAAAGTCCTTGCCTGTTTCAGTGATTCTTCTGTATTTTCTACTGGTAATTTTATAGTTTCACGTCTTACATTTTGAGTTGACTTTTGTAACTGGTGAGAGATAGGAGTCTAGTTTAATTCTTCTGCATGTGGATATACATTTACCCAATACCATTTATTGAAAAAAAAGATTTGTAGCTGGGCACGGTGGCACATGCCTATAATCCCAGCACTTTGGGAGGCTGAGACAAGAGAATCGTGAGTTCAAAGCCAGTCTCAGCAACGGCGAGGCACTAAGCAACTCAGTGAGACCCTGTCTCTAAATAAAGCATAAAATAGGGCTGGGGATGTGGTCGAGTGTCCCTGAGTTCAATCCCTGGTACCAAAAAAAGAAAAGAAAAGATCATCTTTTTCCCTAGTGCATGTTCTTAACAGCTTTGTCAAAGATCAGTTGGCTGCAGCTTTATGGATTTACTTATAGCCTCTGTATTCCATTTCTTTGGTCTATGTATCTGCTTTTTAAAGAAAATAATATCTTTATTTTATTTTATTTATTTTTATGTGGTGCTGAGGATTGAACCCAGTGCCTCATGCATGCAAGGCAAGCACTCTACCTCTGAGCCACAATCCCAGCCCCTATGTATCTGCTTTTTATGCCAAAACTATGCTGCTTTGATGATTATTGCTTTACAATATATATATTTTAAAGTATTTTTTTTAGTTGTTGATGGACTTTATTTATATGTGGTGCTGAGAATCGAACTCAGTACCTTTCACATGCTAGGCAAGCACTCTACTTACTGACCTACAACCCCAGCCCTACAATATATTTTTAAGCCAGGTAGTATAATGCCTCCTGTTTTGTTCTTTTTTATTCAAGATTACTTTGGTATTTGTGTATGTGTGTATTTCTTTTTTTAAAATATTTTTTAGTTATACATGGACACAGTGTTTTTATTTGGTTTACTTGTTTTTGTGTGGTGCTGAAGATCGAACCCAGTGCCTCACACGTACGAGGCAAGCACTCTGCCACTGAGCCACCTCAGCCCCTGTATGTGTATATTTCAATACAAGTTTTAGGATTATTTTTTTCTAGTTCTGTAAACAGGGATTCCAAATACTATTTTCTTTTTTAAAAATAATTTTTTAGTTTTGTTGGACATTTATTTGTTTGTTTGTTTGTTTGTTTGCAGTGCTGAGGATCAGATCTAGTGCCTCACATATGCTGGGAAAATGCTCTACCACTGAGCTACAACCCAACCCCCCAAATACTGTTTTCTAATACTATTATTCAACAAAGGAACCAGGGCTCCTTGGAGAAATGGCTGATTATAGGCCTGGGTTAAGGGATATACAAGATGACATGGAACATCTTGTAAGCACTAAAAAATAAAGAAGAGCTCAAAAGAAGGGAATATTGAGGGTGTTAAAGGGACACAGAAGCCAGCTGGAAGCACTGTCACTGACCAAACCTGAAAAAAGTTTGAGCAGGACAATAAATAAGAGTGTGGGATTGATTATCTCATAGGGAATAAAATAACTGAGAGTCCATAATGTTAAAAACATTATTGACTAAATGAGGGGGAAATGAATTTCTCCTACTAGAAAAAAAATCTTCCATATAATTTGTATAGATATTCCTGCTGTAAGAAATGGAGCCTAACTGATCACTGCTTAAGTGTGAACTATGTTTAGCATTTTGCTTCCAAAGACTACAGGGGGGAAGGTGGGGAGAGGAGCAACTTTATAATGGTGAACCCTGCTGACACTGCCTTGGTCAGGCGATCGAGATTATCAGTGGAGGAGGTTGAGGATTTAGCTCAGTGGCAGAGTGCTTGCCTAGCACTTGCAAAGCGCTGAGTTCGGTCCTCAGCCCTGAAAAAAAAAAGATTATCAATGGACTGTGGATGTAGCTCAGTGGTAGATCTCTTGGCTAGCATGTGTGCAGCCCTAGGTTCAACCCCAGCAACACACACAAGGAAAAGGATTATCATCAGTGATCATTGAATTCAACAATATAATATATTACCCAATAGGATATGTTGAGAATACTTCACTTCTGTGTTATTCTCCTTCAAACCTAGAGTCCTAGTCAAATTATGAGAAAAGCAGGCAATACCAGTTGGGGGACATCTTTCAAAACAGCTGATCAGTAGTCTCCAAAACTGTCCAGGTCACAAAATTTCAGTATAGCTGGGCACAGTGGTACACACCTATAATACCAGCTACAGAGGAGGCCAAGGCAGGAAGATCACAAGTTGGAGGCCAGCCTGGGCAACTTAGCAAAACCTTGTTTTGAAAAATATAAAGGGACTGGGATGTAGCTCAGTGGTAAAACACCCTGAGTTTAGTCCCCAGTACCAAAAAAAAAGATTATGCAATTAGTTGAAATCCATCCAGTATGTTTAAATGAGTTCATAATTTAAACAAAAACTGATTGTTCAAATTTAGAGAGTGATAGGGAACCCATTTACTTTCTTGAGAAGTTAGAGATGAAAGAATCAAGTATTTTTCTTTCCTTCTGGGTAACTATATAGTAATAAATGAGGGAAAGCCTCTCTTTAAAAAATTCAAGCTGGTCATGGTGGTGCATACTTGTAATCCCAGCGGCTCAGAAGGCTGAGGCAGGAGGATCAAGAGTTCAAAGCCAGCCTCAACAATGATTAGGTGCTAAGCAACTCAGTGAAACCCTGTCTCTAAATAAAATACAAAATAGGGCTGGAGATGTAGCTCAGTGGTTGAGTGCCCCTGAATTCAATCACTGGTACCCCCCCAAAAAATCCAGTCAGTGAAAAAGAAATGTTAAAATTAAGAGTAGCACCTTTTTAAAACCACAGTAAAGTAATGGATCTAGGCATTGAACATCACTATCTTAGTCAGCTTTCTGGTGTTGAGACAGAATACCTGAAATGATCAATTGAAAAGGAGTAGAAATTTATTTTGGCTCATGGTTTCAGAGATTTCAGTTCAAAGATAGTTGACTCCCTTGCTTTTTGGCCAGTGTTAAGGCAAAATATGGCAGGAAGCATGTAATGGAGCAAAGCTGCTCATCTTGTGGTGGCCTGAAAACAAAGAGGAAGGGGGCAGGGTCTCACTGTCCCCTTCAAGTGCATGCCCCCAGTGACCTGAAGACCTCCCTCTAGGCCTCATATCCTAAAGGTTCCACCACCTCCCAATAGCACCACAGACTGGTGACCAAGTCTTTAGCACATAGCCTTTGGGGGACAACATATGAAACACCAAATCCCATCATTATATACAATTCTAAGGCACCAATAAAAAATGTGGAGTAAACAAAAGATTCAAACCCTAACAATCACAACAAAAGTGTCAGCTATTGTATGCCTCCTGATGAAGGAATGTAGCACCTCTTATAATCATGCCAAAAGGATCCAACATGACTCAGATCTTTGCATCCAGTTGCCAGTCTGCAGGAAATGCAGATAAACATTAGACTGTATCATGACTGTGCAAACAGCAAAATCCAGGCTCTGCGAAACTACAGATCAAATGGGCTCAGCTTCCTCTGATAACTTGGAAAGGGGCAGAGGGGAAATTGAAGATACAAAAAGATTTCAAAATATTTTAAGTAGGGCTGGAGTTGTGGCTCAGTGATGGAGCACTTGCCTAGCATGTGCCAGGTACTAAGTTCGATTCTCAGCACCACATATAAATAAATGAATAAAATAAAGATCCATCAACATCTAAAAAATATTTTTAAGTAGGCTAGACTAACCTCCAAAACATTGTGTTAAGAGAAAAAAGTCAGTTATAGATGACGACATCTGTTTTTATGAAATGCCCAAAATAGGCAAATCTATTTGAGCCAGAATATAGATTAGTGGTTCTAGGGGCTAGAGGGAGGGAAGGAAAGGGAATTAACTGTAATTGGGCATAAGGGATCTTTGGAGCATGATAGAAAATTTTTAATTGGATTGCTGTAATAGTTGCACAATTCTGTACTAAAAATCATTGAGTAAAAAATGAAGGTAGTACAAATGGACAATTGGTGTATAGGGATGCACACTTGGGTAATAAAGTTATAATAAACTCTGGGAAGTTATTAGTAAGAAAAGCAGTAACATGGTTACTTTTATAAGGAGAGAGGACTTGTGATTTGTATGATGAACGTGGAGACTTTGGGGATAGCTACAGAAATCTATTTCTTGACCCAAGTGTAGGCTGTAAGACCTCCTTGTATAAACTTTTCTCTTGCACGCACACATTTTTGTGGTTTCTGATTATTTTACAATGAAGAGGTTAAGAAAAGAACATGAGATGGCTGGGGTTGTGGCTCAGTGGTGGAGCACTTGCCTAGCATGTGTGAGGCACTGGGTTCGATTCTCAGCACCACATATAAATAAAGTAAAGGTCCACTGACAACTAAAAAAATATTTTAAAAAAAGAACATGAGATTTCTATTCTAAGCCAGTAGATCAGATCCCCACATATTTCATTCTTTGTCATAGCAATAAGAATATTTCTCATGGACAAACTCAGGGTAGCCAGGAAAATGGTGCTTTACCCCACAAAGGAAAAAGTCAATGCAAAAGAGATATGTAGCTGTTAGTTTAATTTCTTTTGGGTGTAAACTGCATAGTAAGTGCCATTTGGACCTCAGAAGTTTTCCTAAGAATATGCAAAACAATGCATAGGCATTATTTTCTGGAGAAAATATCAGTGATTTTCAGTTTTACACATGCAACAAAAATTGCATATGAGGGAAATTGGAAATGAGGGAAAGAGAGAAATTCCCATGCAGTCCCACCTGCCTGGCCATTCACAAATCATAAACATATTTTACTTTAGTTGTTTTGGATTGCTAGGGTTTTATTGGTATTGGTGGTGGTATTTTTGTTTGACAACAGGCGTTATTGACTATTTTAGCAAGAATTCTTTTACAAAATAGAATTCGTTGGGGGGTCTATAGTTCACCTTTTTTTTTTTTTTTTTTTGGTACCGGGGACTGAACTCAGGGGCACTCGACCACTGAGCCACATCCCCAGCCCTATTTTGTGTTTTATGTAGAGACAGGGTCTCACTGAGTTGTTTAGTGCCTCACCGTTGCTGAGGCTGGCTTTGAACTCGCAATTCTCCAGTCTCAGCCTCCCTAAGTGCTGGGATTACAAGCGTGAGCCACCGCGCCTGGCTTCACCTTTTTTTTTTTTTGTACCAGGGATTGAACCAGTGATGCTTAACCACTGAGCCACACCCCCAGCCATTTTTATTTTGAGATAGGGTCTCACTAAGTTGCTGAGGCTAGCCTCGAACTTGCAGTCCTCCTGTCTCAGCCTCCTGAGTTGTTGGGATTACAGGTGTGCACCACCATGTCCAGCTTCAGTTTTAGCTTCTTGTGGAAACAACTCAGTATCCTTTTTCTTGCTGTAATTTAGCATATATTAGAAGTAATTGAGCAATAGATGCATTCTCCTCACTTCTGCTGGGCCCATGGCAGGCAGATGGCTATATTCCTGTTTTGTTTGTCTGAGGTTGTATTCAGAGTGGAACCTAGCCCCCTGACATTATTTGTTAACATTCCCTCAATTTCTTACCTCCCCATTTCTTATATTCCCACTTCAGCTGAGTACAAAAGGACAGCTCAGCAACAGGAAGATCAAGAACAAAAGGAAGAAGAGGATGATGAGAAAACAATCCACAGAGCAAGGGAGTGGGATGATTGGAAGGATACCCATCCTAGGGGCTATGGCAACCGACAGAACATGGGCTAATCTTCCCAAAACACGACAGGACTTTGGGGCGCGTGCCTTCTCTGCCAAGGAAACCCGTGCCGCCTTCCCTTCCCTGGGCTACTGCTTCGGCTGTGTGCAACGAAGGCAAAGATGCTGAATCTTGCTTTGCGTTCAATAAAGTGTCAAACAATTAAGTGTGTATTTGTACCCTAGATTATGACCAGTGATCTTGTTTTGACATTACTAATTCTCATCATGGTGTATTCTGATTTCTTAAGTGGACAGAAAAGAGCACTGAGAATTGGCTCTGTATAATCAATGCTGTATGAATTATCTTAAAAATAATAAAATCCATTCTATCACATGAGGCTGTGCAGAAATGTGGGTATCAGCTGCTTTTTTTGTGGGGGAAGGGAAACAGGGAGGTACAGCTGTGGATCTCCAGGCTTATGAAGAGATCCTGGTCATCTTGTCTATTCTGGGCAGGGAATTATCCAGCATCAGAGCTGCCCAGACTTTCTTCTTCCCACTAGGTACATGATGGGTACTGTATAAGTAACATTGCATGTTGTGAAATAACCTAACATTGTACTAGGAGAGAGAGCACAAAAGAATAAAAGGCCATAAGACTTTCTGTGCCACACAGTACTGTTTTCAGGAATTAGAGCTGTAGGTGAATAGACCATAAAGGGTTAGAATTGCTGGGTGCAGTGGTACACACCTGTAATTCCAGCAACTCAGTCACCTGAAACAGGAGGATTCCAAGTTCAAAGCCATCCTCAGCAATTTAATGAAACCCTGTCTGAAAAAATAAAAGGGCTGGGTATGTCGCCCAGTGGTTAAGTGCACCTGTGCTCAATCTACAGTTCAAAAAAAAAGGGGGTTAGAGTCTTTGTTAATCCTACCTACCTAATTTACCTATAAATAAAGCACTGTAAAGAGTCATCCTCTACCAGGTGTTGTGGTGTGCTTTGTAATCCCAGCAATGAGAGAGGCTGAGGCAGGAGGATTCTAAGTTTGAGGCTGACCTCAGCAACTTAGCAAGACCCCGCCTCAAAATAAAAAGGGCTTTGGATATAGCACAAAGCCTGGTGTAGTGGTGCACACCAGTAATGATCCCAGTGATTTGGGAGACTGAGATGGGACGATACCACATTTGAGGCCAGTCTGGGTTAACAGACCCTGTCTCAAAAAGGGAAGGTAGGTCAGTAATAGAGAGCACTCCAGGGTTCAAGTTCCGGGACCACACAAAAAAGTCATTCTTGCATGTGTATGAAGCCAAGGCCTTTCCTCTCCTGGAAACAGACCTAACCCTTAAGGTAGAGAGCAGCCTCAGGTTGTAGTCCAGCTCTTAAACTGGCTGCCTTAGACGATTTGGACCCTCTTTGCCAGCGAAACTGGCGGCTTAGTAAATGCACCATGGCGGTTTGCTTAGGGAGGTGCCTTTGGTCCTGCTGGTCACTGGATGTGAAGGATGGGGACAGCACAGATGACACTGAGTGGTACTGACTCCAAGGGTAGAGAAAAGAGTGTCCTCAGCTCTTGGGTTGATATCCTATAAAAGCAGCCATGTGTTGAAACAAATGATCTGCATAGAAAACATACTTTTGTTCTGTGGCTTTGGTACACTTAGGTTTTCTTTGAAGAGGAACATGACTCAGCCCTCCTATTCTAGCTTCTGCAGTCTAGCTTAGGAGAGGGGTTTGAAAAGGAGACTCAGTTCCCTCTTGTTTATAGGATGGCAAATGGAGGGCTGTCAGGTGATGAGGAGGTGGTTGTGTTTCGTGGGTGGTGACAGCAAGAAGACTACCAGTAATATATTTGTATACTGCTTAATAAAGGACTTACCTCACCCTCACACACAAGCTCCTGAAATTGGTAGTGCAGATTCAATCCCCTGTGGATCTGCAAAGCAAACAGTGTTTTCAGCTCTCTTCCAGTTGTTGCCTGTTTGCCTTTAGCCATGGCCTGTTTCCTGCTCTCAAACTTCATCCTGAGTTCATTTCCAAACCAGGCCATATTGGATTCACCCCTTGGTCTAGGTCCATTTAAGATCGGGCTTTCCAGAAGGTTCAGCTTAATTAAGCCCCTTCATATATTCTGATATCCAAGAGGAAAACTGAACAAGGTGGTTTGGAATCCTGGTAACCAAAATCTCCATCTCTATAATTTTGTTATTTCAAGAATGTGCTATAGTGGGGCATGGTGGCACATGCCTCAAATCCCAACTACTCAGGAGGCTGAAGCAGGAGGATCATAGGTTCCAGAGCAGCTTGGACAACCTAGTGAGACCCTGTCTCAAAAAAATACATTTTAAAGTCGGGCGTGGTGGCGCACACCTATAATCCCAGCACTTAGGGAGGCTGAAACAGGGAATCTGAAGTTCAAAGCCAGCCTCAGCAATGGTGAGGAGCTAAGCAACTCAGTGAGACCCTGTCTCTACATAAAACACAAAATAGGGCTGGGGATGTGGCTCAGTGGTCGAGTGCCCCTGAGTTCAATCCCCAGTACCAAAAAAAAAAAAAAAAAACAGTCCCAGAGAAGCTGAGTGTTTTCCTCAAGTTCATACTGTAAGACTATGCTTCTGTCATTTTCCATGTGTCTCCCAATTGCTTGTGCTTTTAGTTATTCCTCTTAAAGCCACTTCCAAGCAGAAGTGCTTTAAAAATCCAAACTAAAACCAACACTTCCACACCATGGGAGCTCTGTAAATTCCTCAGGAGCTGACTCACCAAAGGAAAAGGGTTAGGCCAGCTCCCCCGCCCCTGCCCCCTCAGCTGGGGGCAGAGGAGGCGGTGAGCAAGCCCAGCTTCCTCCATTCTCCCCAGTTCCGCCTGCCTGGAGGCCTGACTGCTAGAAACCAAAAAAGCACCACCTTCTCTACTCCCACCAGAGCTAGTCCTTTCAGGGTCCTAGAGTGAGCTGGGTTTCCTGGACTCCTCAAAGCTTTCAACAGAACAACACTGCTTCATAGCTAGCACGAAGCTTTCAAGTCTGCTTATTATGCATACTGAGAGGCATATCTGCATTTACATGATTTTAAACATGCTGCCTAATACATTCTCACAATTCTTGAGGCTAGTTATGTATGATATCTGCATTTTCCAGAGCAAGAAAGTGGATCTAGGACACGAAGTAAGTGACATTCTTCGGTCACATAGCTAAGAAGTAGAGCATGCAAACATGAGTTTAGCCAAAATATGCACACTCTGTGCTCTTGCCTGGAGGTGAGTTAGATTTGGAAAAGTTGAATGTGAGGCCTATTTCATGTAATGCCATTACAAACTGATTTGTCCTTTCCATTCTTGTTCTTCTCAGCACCCTTGTTGAGAAAGGGCAGGAGGCTGAATAAGCTGATTTCAAACCCCCCAACACTGGAGTTAAGAGTCCAGATTTAAAGTCTCAATTCTCCATATATGCCACTCCCAAGCTGGGTGTCACCTGAGAAAAGACTGCACTTATGTTTTAAATAACAGCTTGAGGCCGGGTGGTGTCACACACGCCTGTAATCACAGCAACTCCAGAAGCTGAATCAGGAGGATTGCAAGTTGGAGGCCAGCCTCAGTAATTTGGCGAGAGACCCTGTTTCAAAACAAAAACTAAAAAGGGTTAGGGATGTACCTCAGTGGTAGAGCACCCCTGGGTTCAAATCCCAAGTACTGGGAGTGGGGGGAAATAATAATAATAATAATAATAATAATAATAATAATAAAGAGTAAAATATAAAACAACTTGAGAAGCTGGAAACTTTTGAAACCAAAGCCACCTCTCTGTGTTATCTGAACTCCAGAAAGTCCTGGGCTTACCTCATAAGTCCAACAGGCACTTTGCCCTCATCTCTGTTAAGTACCCTACAGCAATACCATATTGTTACCACTGTCTCCTTGCACAACAGCTGCCACTGACACCTACACAGCATTTCCTCACAGATTCCTTTCAACCCACTGAAGCCAAGGCGCAACTCAACCTGGCACAGTTCACTCATGTTCCATAACAAGGGGATGTGGGCTCTAGTCCCAGCTCTGTCACTATTGTAGCTGCTCCAAGACACAACCAATAGCTGTCCTACTTTCCTCACAGGCTAGAGTGGGAACAAATGAAATCAAATACGTGAAAGCACTTTGAACAGTTATAAAAGACCACAGGAAGGAGAATGAGGCATAAAAGTAGTAGGCTGTTGGTAAGCTAGGGGGACAGAGGAAGGGACTCTTTTCTTTTTGGTACTGGAGATTGAACCCAGGGGCACTCGACCACTGAGCCACATCCCCAGCCCTATTTTGTGTTTTATGTAGAGACAGGGTCTCACTGAGTTGCTTAGCGCCTCGCCGTTGCTGAGGCTGACTTTGAACTCGCGATTCTCCTGTCTCAGCCTCCCTAAGTGCTGGGATTACAGGCTTGCGTTACTACACCAGGCTTGGGATTCTTTTTTATTTCCTCTTTTTTTTTGGTACAAGAGATTGAACTCAGGGGTGCTTAACCACTAAGCCACATCCCCAGGCCTTTTTTATTTTGAGACAGGGTCTTACTAAGTTGCTGGGGCTGACCTCAAACTTGCCATCCTCTTGCTTCAGTGCTGGAGCTACAGGTGTACAGTACTGTGCCCAGCTTGAGATTATATTTTTAAAGGCATGTTTTGATCTTTTCAAAATATCTTTTGAAATATTTATAGATCAAAAGAGATAATGCCTGGAATCACAGTTTTGTAACCCTGCTCCTCTAATGCTTTCTCGATCTATATCTATCACCACCAGCCAAAGGGTCTGTGGCATGATTTTCTTTGTCAGCTGAAATGACCAGCAAAGGAGAGCAGTGTGTACAGTACAATCTGAGAACTTGGTTTGACATATCTGTCTGCCAGGCCACCCTTGGCAAATGCATATGAAAGGATAATGAACAAAGCCTAAGATTTCAGCTTCTTGTCCTAGCTGATAACAAATACCTCAGAAAGTAGAACTGAATGATGTCTTAGGCCAGCGTAGTGTGTTGTAGGATAAGAAAGTTGTTCTTACCTGGGGAGTAATGTGGATTCATCACAAGGTGTTTGTAGATCAGACCTGTTGTTCCTGGGATCCAAGGTGACTTAGAGTAAAGGATACAGATGCAAATGGGGGCAGAGATACTAAGTCTTTAATCCTGCTTTTATCTACCCATTAGACATTTGCAGGCTGAGTCTAAATCCTTCTATATATTGAGCACCTACTATACACGGGGAGCTTTGTATATGATATTTCTAATCCTCACAACTGTCCAAGGTAGATGTTGTTATAGCCTGAATTTGTAAATGAGGAAATTGAAGCTCAGAGAAGTGATTTCTCAAAGCTTCGAGTGGGTCTGGATTCCAGGTCAGCCCGACTTCAAGAGCCCCTTTCAGTTGGTCATGTTGCATCTCTAGGAGGCACGAAGCACAGGGGACTTATGAAAGTGGGGAATACAACCTGATGGCACAGTGTTCTAGGGATAGATAACTTGTCCTCTTTCTCTGCCCATGTTTTGAGCAACAATTCTATCAGCTTTGTCTGCTGGGCCTTTCAGGGACACATCTGAGACCCACTCACTAGGGGAAAACCACACTTCCTGGACCCCTGCCATTCTTCACTCTACAGGGATGCCCCAGTAGCAAACCCACCTGCAATTCCCATACTTCCCCAGCTGATCTATGTTCAAGTAAATCTTCAAAGCCCTCTATCTCAACCTCTCACTTAGGAATCCCTGCTTATTTCCCAGCCTACCTTCATCTACCAGGTCTTCCAGGACAACCAAAACCAGACCCGGACCAGGAATATGTGACGCATGGGGAATAGAGTCTGGGAGGGTTTCTGCCTGAACTCTGAAGCCCTTGGATACTCAGCAACAGATATGGCCTCTGCTAACTGGTGCCCTGACTCAGAGGCATCCAAGGCATCAATAGACTTAAAGATAGACTTCTTCATCTCTTTATTTAATCTTTCCTCCCTTTTCCTTGTCTATATTCTCCCTCAGTGAGTTCCACCCTGCCTCTAGATTTCCTGGTCACGTGTGTGCTGATAGCAATCACTAGACCTGACCTTTCCCCCACCCCCAGCTCCTACCATCTGCTAGCCTACTTCTCTTGATGAACAAACAGAACTGAAATTCAACAGTCTTAAAATGAACTCATCCCACACCAGCCCTCTCTCCATCAGAGCTTCTTGTGTCCCCATCACCTACTTAGTGCTCATCCTGAAAAGCTCAGCATTGTTTCTGGCTTTTTCCTCCTGACAAAGCAAGCATTCAAATGTTTGCTGAATGAATGACTGAATGAATGAGTCCGATCATGAATCACACTTCTTCATCAGGCAGATTCACAATAATCCAGCCTCTTTCTTTTCATATTCAAACAACTTTACATAAAAGGAAACTCAGAATCCCTTCACCTTAAAGCAGCAGTCATTTCTCTCTCAGACTGATAGATCATTTCAGCCTCTAACTGAAGAGAGCACTTTTTTTACCAAGCACATTCAGTGTAGAAGTCTGCTTTATATTCTGCTTTGAAAGCTTGCCTTATAATTCTACAGTCTGCCTTACAATAATTTTAGTGACTTTTAATGACTACAGATTAGTCTGTAATGTGGTTATGTAATCACTTAATCAGACCCAGATTTTGAACACTTAGATTGTTTCCAGGTTTTTGCTGCTTATTTCTTTATTTGTTTCACAAAGTAAATGACCTTGTTTGCTTGTGTACAGATAAAATAAACCTGGGGAAGAAAAAAATATCCCTGGAGGGGGAGGAATGTTGGGATGTTCCAGGCCAGGAGTGGGAAGGAGAATTTTCTTTTTTTTTTTTTAATTTTTTTTTTAAATTTTTTTTTTAGTTATAGATGGACTCAGTATCTTTATTTTGTTTGTTTTTTATTTTTATGTGGTGCTGAGGATTGAACCCAGTGCCTCACATGTCCACGACAAGTGCTCTGCTACTGAGCCACAACCCCAGCCCCAGGAAAGGAGAATTTTCACTGAATACCCTTTTGAATTCTGAATCATGTGGATATCCTAGCTACACAAAATACATATTGAAAGTGTCCTGTCCACAATGCATTGCCCTACAAGTTGAATATAGACTTAATTCCCTGTTATGTGCTTTCCCAAAATTATAGATAATGTACCTTGAGAACCTAGAGGAGAGAGCAGTCTCAGGCAGTGACATTTTCACTGAGTCTTAAAGGATGGGTTGGAGTGAATCAGGCTTATCAGAGACTGCCAGGGGCAAAAGGCCAGAAGAGGAAAGGACACTTCCTGGTTGGGTATAGAGACTGTATCTGATGTGGTATGAAACTGAGGGGAAATGTGACCTTTGTGTTTGCTGGGGCCCCAAAGGAAATGTCATGTTTCCCACTTCAAAACCTGTTGGAGTCTATTGCCAGTCCCACTCCCACAGCTGAATACTGGTACCATCAAACAGCTCCCAGGGGGCAGGCCCTGCACATGCGAGAGGCTTTTCAGACATTAACACTAATCTTCACAGCAAACAAATATGTTAGACTCTTTTACTGGATGAGGAAACCAAACTTCTTTAATTGAGCTGAAATTACAATACCTAGACCTACAAGGTCACACAACTACTAGCTTTCTCTTCCATCTCCTTTGTAATTCTCTAGTAACCTCCATCCTTATATAGATGATGTGTACACTCCTTTCATTATCTGCCTATGCCATGACCCAAAACACACCCAATTGTAAACTTAGTACAATGCCAGACTTCTGGTACATACGACCTTAATAAAAATGTGTTGAATAAAGGGATTATATATGTATTTTCTATAGTACCTGGCCTGGTACATGGCATTAAATTAGATTCTCCATTAACTCTTTTGGGGGGAGGTACTGGGGATTGAACTCAGGGACACTCAACCACTGAGCCATATCCCCAGCCCTACTTTTGTATTTTATTTAAAGATAGATTCTCACTGAGTTGCTTAGTGTCTCGCTGTTGCTGAGGCTAGATTGAACTCATGATCCTCCTGCCTCAGCCCCCCGAGCTGCTGGGATTATAGGCATGCACCACCGCACCTGGCTAACTTCTTTAATTGAGCTGAAATTACAATATCTAGACCAATAAGGGTAAGTCTTCCTTTCCTTCCACTTTCTTCCTTTCTTGTTTTTGTTTTTCTGTTGCTCCTTCAAAATTTCTTTGTAGTCCACCTTATCCCAGTCCCAATTCCTTCCATTTGGCCAAATCATTGCCATCTTTCTTGTACTGTCCTTCTGAGGCCTCTGCCTAGACCTTTCACCCCACTGAAGCACCTCCTCTTCCACAGGGTCTTCCCTGATCACCTCGGAACTGGCGGGTGCACAGTACCCTGAGCAGGTGTCTCTTTTCCATCCACTTCCCACACTAGACTGTGGGTTTCTTTTCTTTTTTTGGTACTGGAGATTGAATCCAGGGGTGCTCTACTACTGAGATAATAGAGCTAGAATGTATCTCTAGCCTTTATTATTATTACTTTTTTAAATTTTGAGACAGGATCTTGCTAAGTTGCCAAGGCTGGTCTAGAACTTTTTTTTTTTTTTTTTTTTTGGTACTGGGGATTGAACTCAGGGGCACTCGACCACTGAGCCACATCCCCAGCCCTATTTTGTGTTTTATGTAGAGACAGGGTCTCACTGAGTTGCTTAGCACCTCGCCATTGCTGAGGCTGGCTTTGAACTCGCGATTCTCCTGTCTCAGCCTCCCTAAGTGCTGGGATTACAGGCT
>CM053417.1:71705305-71719111 GCA_028644305.1 Xerus rutilus | reverse complement strand
TTGCCCGGCTTTGGTCTAGAACTTTTAATCCTCCTGCCTCAGCCTCTTGAGTCTAGGATTATAGTGTGTGCCACCATGCCTGGCTAAACTGTGGGTTTCTTGGAGATGCAAATCATGTCATCCTGAAATAATTTCAAATGAAACTGGCAGATCTTTGTGCTTTTTAGCCACCTTTCTTTATTTATGCTTACTTTGCCAAGTTTTGGTTGGTAGAAATGAAACTGGAAAATCCTGAACGCTAGAGGTTTAGGATTTCTCTGTGGTCTGCTTCTCTTCTTCCTGGTCTTTCTATTTTCCCTGGTGCTTATGTTACACTTGTCCATTAGGCTTCAGAGTGTTGCAGCTCAGCCAGCATGTTTGGGGGGAGGAAAATGCAGCCAATCAGGATCTTGGCCAAGCCCTGCAAGCTCATCTTTTTGGAGACACCAGGAGTTCTGATCTCCTTTATCAGTTCCACAAGAAATTACTTGAGCATCTTCTCTGCTCCAGGCTCTGAGCCCAATATTAGAAAAACAGAGATGGAAAACAGTCTGGCCCTGCCCTGCCTCTAGCTCCAAGTGTGACCTTGAGTCCTTTCTAGATCTACCCCATTTATCTCCCTGAATGTGGAAGCGGGGGGGAGACCTGATCTGTAAGAAGTTTAGAGCTTGACATCCTAGGTCTATCCTGGGTATTCCAGGTCCCTCCACATCTGCTTTCCCCCAGAAGACCCAGGACTTCCTCTCTTACCTCTTTCCTTTCTCCCTTGAAAATTCTGAGCAGACATATCCCAACAATCTTCCCCTCTATGAAGCTCTAAAAAGCAGCTTGAGAACCCCAGCTAGACCAGAAGGAAGAAAAGAAAGGAGAAAAAGAAAAAGAAAAGAGGAAGCTGTGGCATGTCAGGTGGACCTCTAAGGTACACGGGGGAACAGAACACCCTGACATAACAAAAAGTTTTCTAAGCTCAATTCTGAAGAGTCATGTTAATCCTTCTAATCAAGGAGGCCAAACCAGAGTGGGAGATGAGAAGATAGAGCTCTGCTTATTTTCCTGGAAAGGGGTAAAGGATCAATGTTCCTTGCACTCATAAGACACTTGATATTACTTTTGTATTTGATTTTCCCAGTAACCCTTTCAGTTACATTTAACATTTTTTAGCTACCCTTAACATTTAATGCCTTAGGCTGGGAACATTGGCCTTTTCTGTAAGACACATCACAAATTCAAGTATATAGACTTTTCTTGTGATTTTTGTTTTGTTTTGTTCTTGGTACTAGAGATTGAATTCAAGGGCTCTCTACCACTGAGCTACATCCCCAGCCCCTTTCATTTTTTTTTGGTTTTAATGTCTGTCTCCTCCACTAGACTGTAAGTTCAATAAAGACAGGAATCATGTCTGTTTTCATCCTCATCCAATCCTCAACATGTAATAGTGCCTAGCAAACAGTAGTCGCCCAATAGTGACAAAAAAAGTAAATCCAGAGGTCTGGGATCTGGGGACAATCTTTGATTTTCCCAATCTTGTGTGCTGAATCAAGCCTTTTAACCTGAAACATAGTAGTTTAATAGCCATCAATTAAATTAAATGAACAATAATAACAGGAAACACTTATACAGTGCCTACTGTGTACCATGCTCTGTGCTAAGTACTTTATGTTAGGTCGGTTCAGGGTTCAGGGTGTCCACCTAAAAGCACTGATGCTGACGTCACCTGTAGAGGCGCCTCCAGCCAGACGCTGACGTCACATGTAGAGGCGCCTCCTGTCAATCAGTGGATTTTTCCTGACCTATCCAGGAAGGACTCTGGCCTTCTCTTCCTGCCCCCCAAGCCCTCCCCTTCCTGACTGGGCCTTTTGAAATTGTCTGTATGCCCGAACGCGGGTGCCATTCTCCAATACACACTCTGATGGACGGGAGAGTTCAGCCCGAGAGCGTGTATTTCCAATAAAGCCTTTACCAGCGGCTTTAATTCATCTCTTTTTGGTCATCTAGTCTTTACATACTGGTGCGCAAAACCCGGGAGAGTTCTTGAACCTCCCCCTGTACTGGGGTAGAGGCAAACTCTCCGAACCAGACCGGGAGCCGCTCTCCATCTCCCCTCACCCGGACCGACAAAAGTGAGGTAGGCCCCGGCCCCGCCCTGTCTCCTCTGACTTCTCAGCTTGCCTCCCTCCCCCAACCGTCCACTCCAGAGGCGCATCTGATAAGTCACAAGTATGCAATAGGCCTCTCTGTCTGGGCCGCTTGGATTGGGGAGATGTCCCCAGCCCTCATGTTAGCCATCCGTCGTCCAGGGCCCCGGAGAGTTCCCAGGGATGCCTGAATTCTCCGCCTGGCCCTCCATTTTCCTTGCGGATGCGAACATTTTTAGAGACACCTTTTTCTGTTCCCACCCACTTCCCGGGAGCGCTGAGAAGTCACAGGAAACACCGACTCTTCTCTAGACCCCAAAACTCCACTGTACTATGGCTTAGATAACGGATCAAAATGGCCTCCAGTGGGAACTTCTGATTTTCAAATCCTCAGTGATCTGGCTAATTTTTGTCACCGGACAGGGAAATGGACAGAAATTCCTTACGTTAAGGCTTTGTTGAAAAGTGTGCTCTCGCCCCTCCCTTCTTTCCCATCTGTTCTGTCCTCTCAAGTTCTTTTCGCTAAAAAAATCCCAAGCCCCCTTTCCCATTTGCTCTTCTGTACCTCCTTCCTCATTCTCTGATCTACACGTGTGGCCGCCATTATGTCCCGCTCCCTACCCAGACCCCACCTCCCCTCACTCTTGGCTCTACCGAAATGCAGAGCCATCTTCCCGGAGGCGGAGCCAGCTTCAGTCCCAGCGCCTGAGGGCAGAGAAGAGGCGTTGGGTGGAGCCTGCCCGCCTAGGTCCCTGCATCACGCACTCACATCTGTGCCGCTCAGATGGGCAGCTCAGTGTCTGTGAGCTACCAAGCCAAGCACCCTGCATTTTTTAATTTTACAGGCTGCATCATTTTTTTCTAAGATTCCTGCTTTTCTTAAGTTCTATGTTTTTGAGCTCATGACCTTAATCCTTCACATCTAGGATAATGTTTTCTGATCAGTCCTATTTTATTCAACCATGGAGTTTAAAAAAAAAAAAACATCTAACATTGCCTGCAGGCCTTTACTATTGTGTGTATGTGTGTGTGTGTGTGTGTGTGTGTGTGTGTGTGCGCGTACCATGTACATGGTATCAAAATTGGCACAGATAATGAGTGCTCATCAATTAAACCTAAAAATGGATCCAAATATTTTAATTCACATAATTTAAAAGGTTCAATTTAAATTGAGTAAACACAAAGGTTTATAGATTCCTATATGAAGTTTTAGAGGTTTCTACTGTTGCCTAGGTTCAAAAAAATTACAAGGATTGCTTTGGGATATGAACAAAAGGAATTAAAAATTCTAAATATTTATTGGAAGGAAAAAGAATATTTCTAGTCAAAAGGTTTACAACTATGATTAAACAAAAAGTTAAAATTTTGAGATTGGCTTGCTGAATGTTTAACATCAAGACTTAAAAACTAAAATTAAATTAAAGGGCTAAAAAAACCAGTATTTGGCTCTTGCCCTCTGAGTCAGCCTGAATCCAAGGAATGAGGAAACTTCTCTAAAGTGCTCTACATCTCTGGGCCACAGGACCTCCTAATCAGGGAGATTTCTGAGACCATTAGAGAATTAAAGAGCTGATCAAATGCCATACAATGGAGAGGAAGGTCAAAGAGAGGAAACCATCTCTCATGCTTCCCGGGGAAGCCACATGATCAGCGCCAGACCTTGACCTATCCTAATGCAGATGGCACTAGCAGAGCTAACAAGCTGCTCTAAAGTTCCTCAAGGATGCCTCCCAGGAGACTAAAAGGTGACTCTTAACAAAAGGTAAAAACAAAAGTCAATTTGACTTACTTCATCTTAAACACCCAGCAAAACAGCAAAACCAAGAACACAGCCATTCCTGGGCATTTAAAATAGTTTAAAGACAGACATCTGTGATGTTAAAAACTAAATACTATGTTTACATGCCTTGTTCTCTCCAGCCTTGTTATGGGGACAAATTCTCAACATTTATACTTCCTACATTACAGACTGTTTCCTTTGTGTAGGTTTGAATCATAACTGTGATTCCCATTGACTCAATTAACTGTACAGTGAGGCTGAATTACCATGACTTGTTACCACCTCCCTTTCTAGGGCAAAAAGGGCTCTCTTTGGCCCCCATTTGCTACCTCTGGGCTGGGGCAGGAGGACTTGATTATGCAATAACTGCTACTTAAAAACTTAAACAAATTTCATTACAGAAACGACCAGCCTTGGACTCCCATCATGCTGGACTCTCACCAAACTCAAAATTTCTCGGCAGCCCCCTTCTTTTTCTGCTAATCAGTAATCTCTTCCAAGCCTCTGTTCCTACCCACAGGTGATGCTTCTACATTCAAGCAACATGACTGACAACCAGAGGCTCCCACACCCCTGCGTCTGCCTCCCTGCCTGACCAACACCCAAGCCATCTCCCCCTCTCTGGCACCCCTAATCCCACAAGAAGTAGCCAGACCGAATCTGCTGTCCTATATCATCAAAAAGGCCAGGATGTTAGGTTGGTTCAGGGTTCAGGGTGTCCACCTAAAAGCAGCCAGCCAGACACTGATGTCACCTGTAGAGGCGCCTCCGGTCAATCAGTGGATTTTTCCTGACCTATCCAGGAAGGACTCTGGCCTTCTCTTCCTGCCCCACGCCCTCTCCTTCCTGACCAGGCCTTTTGAAATTGTCTGTATGCCCAAATGCGGGCGCCATTCTTCCGTACACACTCTGATGGACAGGAGAGTTCAGCCCGAGAGCATGTATTTCCAAAAAAGCCTTGACCAGTAGCTTTAATTCATCTCTTTTTGGTCATCTAGTCTACACTTTACATTCATTTGCTCATTTAATCCTCAGTAAAACCCTGTTAAGTAAGTATTCTCATTATCCTCATTTTATAGATGGGAGAAATCAAGGCATAGGAGTTCACAAACTTGTAAGTGACAGAGCTGTAATTTGAACTATAGATGTCTGGCTCAGAAAGTCCATGTTCCTAACCACTACACTGCCTTTCAACAAATGCTCACAAGGACCATTAGTGAGAGAGAGCAATTTACAAAGGGAATTTTCACATGTGGAGCTAGAACTGGAAGCTAGCCTGCTCTCTATGTAGTGCTCCTCCCACTCTGCCATATTGGATCTGGCTGCTGATACACAGCCCCTGGGAATGGAGGCACAAAGAAGGATCTGAGAAGTCTAGCTATTTGTGCAGAAAAACAGCCTAGACTAGAACTAGGCAGCTCTCAGCAGAAAACAGGCAGAATCAGAGCAGCCGCTAGGGCAGAAACAAGTGTGACTACCGGTCCTTTTTAAAAAAAAATTATTTATTTTTGCAGTACTGGGGATTGAAGCCAGGGGCATTCTACCACTGGACTACATCTCCAGTCCTTTTTAAATTTTGAAATGGGGTTTTACTAAGTTACCGAGGGTCTCACTAAATTGATGAGCCTGGCTTTGAACTTGCAATCCTTTTGCCTCAGCCTCCCAAGTCACTGCTATTACTGGCATACACCACCATGCCC
This sequence comes from Xerus rutilus, assembly GCA_028644305.1. NCBI lineage: Eukaryota > Metazoa > Chordata > Mammalia > Rodentia > Sciuridae > Xerus > Xerus rutilus. The sequence continues at coordinate 71,713,517 of CM053417.1, read as the reverse complement.
AATTACCAGGTCCCTTTCCTGGAGCAGGGACAGAAGGTGGACTGCTTTCAGAGGTCCTGATTGAGGCCAAATCTGGTTTTTTTGCACTACCTTATCACACATATCCTCACCACAGCTAAAGTCACCCAAGGCCATTTCTGCCACATTTAAATTGGGCACACATGGAGAAAGGAAACCTATTGGGGAGATGAGATAGTCTGATCTGCAACTAGATGTGTGTGTAGGAAGTTGGGGTGGGGCCTCCAGTAAGTAGTGAACTGGAGGAAAGGTGTGGTCAAGGCTGACAAAACTCCAGCAGCTAAACCCAGTGATAAGAGATTATAGCAAAACATCTATAATCAACTCAGCTTAAGAAGTTCAGAGCTTCTGGTTGGGCTTCTTGCCACCACAGAACAGCACCTTGACCATGACCTTTTTCTCCAGGCTAGATCTTCAGGAGGGCCTCCGAACCCTCTCTGTTATGCAGTGGATTCCAGTCTATGTAATTTTAGGTGAGTAAACTCCAAGGGCTGGGAGCACATGGGAGCAGATCAAGAGGCCAGGCATCCTCAAATGAGTAGGGTTCTTATGTGATCATCTGATTGGTTCCCCCCTATCCTGGGGAAAACGACTGAGGTGGTGGCACAAAGGCCAGGAGTGAGTCTGTGGCTTTTCTTGTTTAAAGATTATTTCAGCCTTCTCAGGAGCTATCTCCTTTGAAGCAGGCTGAAAAGAGTCACATTTGGGCACAGGGCAGAGGTGGCGGTGGCTTGCAAAGCTGGTGTTACTAGGTAAGTGTAAGGTGATTTTCTAGTATGAGACTGGAGAGAGAGAATTGTGAAAAATCTGAGGGCTGCCTTAGTGACTCATTGAACAGAATTTTGAGAAAGGGCCAGTTGTTTGGTGGATTGAGGGCACAATAGTCGTCAGTGTGGAACAAATGGGCTGACAGCCACAAGTTCTGGCCAGCCAGAAAACGGGGCTTTGTGGGATATCAATTATAGGGCCAATCCTGGAAACCAGATGAGAAGAAATAATGTCATTCTGAAGGATGAACAGGTAGAAAACAGTTGGCTCCAATCCATGGGAGGCTATATGAGCCCTTAGAACAAGAGGATCGTAACCAGCAGTCTGCAGACCAAGAATCTGAGGTTAACTGCAGGACTTTGAATTTGGCTCGAAAGAAATACTTCTTTCCTTTCACTAACCTCTAGTGGAAATGGAGCATATCCTTCTATGATGAATGTAGGCAATAAACACCAGAAGTGTCAGCAGCCCCTGTGACTTTGTAAAGAACAGACACTACAGAAATTTGCATTTCATATTAAAGTTGTTACAGGCATCTTGAAATTTCATTTATGCTCATGACTGCTTCAAAATTCCAGCAATTATTAGAAAGGCTGATAGATCTGGTTATTTATACATAAACCAAGAAGTCCCTATTGGTTACTATATCATGTTTTGAAGTAATATTGTGATAACTGTATTTTAAGATAATGGGTTTCTTTTGTATGTGTGTGTACCTTATTTTGTGCATTTAAAAATATTTTTCAGAGGAGAACATAAGAATCACCAGATTGCCAGGGATTCCTTGACCCCTCAAAAAGATAAAGACTTACTATACCTTATTAAAAAGGAAATTCTCTACTTGGGAGGCTAAGGCAAGAGGATCAAAAGTTTGAACCCAACCTTGGCAACTTAGGGAGATACTGACTCAAAATAAAAGATAAAAAGGGCTGGGAATGTAACTCAGTGGTAGAAGCACCCCTTGATTCAATTCCCAGTGCCACAAAAATAAATAGATGATAGTTTAGATAAATAGATAGATAAACAGTAAAATAGAATCATACCTGATCATTGATCATGTCTGATCAATGGCTTGACTGTAGCTGTATAAAGAAAATTTTGTAAACTTATTTGTTTATAGTTTTTCATAGTTTCTTTTTGTTTTCCTTTGCATTCCACCTTAACTTCCTTGAAGAGACTCCTTTGCTAAGTTCCAGTCCTCAGCTAGAAAAGTAAAGGGCATGGGAATTTCCTAAGAGACTTGGTATAGCACTAGCAGCCACCATTTCAAGCCTGGAACCCAAAAAGAGTGAGCAAAGAGGGGTGAGAAAAGCTGGGCGTGGTGGCTCACGCTTGTAATCCCAGCACTTAGGGAGGCTGAGACAAGAGAATTGCGAGTTCAAAGCCAGCCTCAGCAATGGCGAGGCACTAAGCAACTCAGTGAGACCCTGTCTCTACATAAAACACACACAAAAAAAATAGGGCTGGGGATGTGGCTCAGGGGTCGAATCCCCATGAGTTCAATCCCCGGTACCAAAAAAAAAAGAGGGGTGAGAAAGAGCAAGGGAAAGAGGTCAGGAGAGGAAGAGCTGAGGGCTGGGGATATGGCTCAGTGGTAGAGCACCTGCCTGACTTGCCCTAGGTTCAATCCCCAGCACCACAAAAATAAAATAAAAGATAAAATAGGAGAGAGGAAGAGCTGTGTGAGTGGATCCTTTTAGGTTCATGATCTTTTCTACACAAGAAAGCCTTGGTATAATACTTGAACACAAATGCCCAGATTATCTAGGTCTTCTAGGGTGGCTCTCCTCATCAAAATGGTCTTATTTTTCCTCACTGAAAAAAACTCAAGTATTTTTTCTTCTATTCCTTTTCCCCTCTCAAAGGACACTCCTTCTGGGTAGGGTAAGAATTGAAGGAATATCAGGCAACTCAGTTGGTAAGAGACCAAGAAGGTAAGGGTGAGCCTCCTGCAGGCTAAATCTCTCCAGCTTCCAGTGGTCCTGGAAGAGCTGTAGGACTGGAGTGGGCATGTTAGGGACATATGATGACATGGTTGTATCATCAATGAAATCACATAATAATAAATGTGAATGTTGTCTTTTGCCTGCATTTTGAAGGTTGTTTTTTATTGTGATAAAATACACAGAGCATCATCATTTTAACCATTTTAAAGACTACAGTTCAGTAATATTCAGTACATTCACCACCAATCATCTCCTGAATTTTTCATTTTCTCAAACTGAAAATCTGCATGCATTAAACACTAACTACACAATTCCCTCTCCTTCCACCATGTGCAACTACCATTCACCTTTCTGTCTCTATGAATTTGCCCATTCTAGGTACACATGTAAGTGGAATCATACAGTATTCATCTTTTTGTGACTGACTTATTTCACTTAGCATAATGTTATTAAGGTTCATCCATATGGTGGCATGTGTCAGAATTTCCCTTTAAATTTAGATTTCCCTTTAAATTGCTCACTATAATATCAGAAATACTGCAGTCTTGCTTTGTTGCTGAGGTTGGCCTCAAATTCAAGATCCTCCTGCCTCAACCTCCCAAGGAGAGAATTTCCTTCCTTTATAAAGCTAAATAATATTACCTTATATGGATACACTAAATACTGTCTATGCATTTATCCGTTGATAGATACTTCCATCTCTTGGATACTTTAAATAATGCTGCTGTCAACATGAGTGCATAAACTGGGTGTGATGGCACAGTCTTGTAATCCCAGCAACTCGGGGCTGAGGCAGGAGGATTGCAAGTTCAAGGCCAGCCTCAGCAACTTAGTGAGGTCCTAAACAACTTAGCAAGACCTTGTTTCAGAATTTTAAAAAAAAAATTAAAAAGGCTGGAGATGTAGCTTAATGGCGAAGTGTCCCTGGGTTCAATTCCTAGTACTGAAGGAGGGAAAAAAATATAGGTACATAAAAATCTCTTTGAGACTCTGATTTTCTGCTTTCTTTTGGATAGATATCCAGAAGTGGAATTGTTGGATCATATGATGATTGTTTTGTTTATTTATTTATTTATTTTTGAGGAACTACCAATCTGTTTTCCACAGTGGCTGTACCATTTTACATTTCTAACAACAGTGCACAAGGGTTTCAATTCTCCACATCCTCAGCAACACTTTTTTATTTTTTTGGTCCTGGGATTGAACCCAGGAGCACTTTACCACTGAGTTACATGCCCAACCCTTTATATTTTGGGGGACAGGGCCTCACTAAGTTGTTTAGGGTCTCATTAAGTTGCTGAGGCTGGCCTTAAAATTGCGATCCTCCTGCCTCAACCTCCAAGTCACTAGGATTACAGGTGTACATCACCACAACCAGCCACAATCTTAATCATTATTATTATTTTTTTTGGTACTGGGGATTGAACTCAGGGGTACTCGACCACTGAGCCACATGCCAGCCCTATTTTGTGTTTTATTTAGAGACAGGGTCTCACTGAGTTGCTTAGTGCCTCGCCATTGCTGAGGTTGGCTTTGAACTCACGATTCTCCTGTCTCAGCCTCACTAAGTGCTGGGATTACAGGCGTGCACCACCGCACCCGGCTACACACACTCTTATTTTTTGTTGCTGTTGTAACCATCCTAATGGGTGTGAAATGATATTTCATTGTGATTTTGACTTGCATTTTCCTAGCAATTAGTGATACTACACATCTTTTCATGTGCTTGTTGGACATTTGTCTTGATTTCTTTATTTATTTAGGTACCCAGGATTGAACCCAGGGCCCTGTAACCACTGAGCCACATCCGCAACCCTTTTATTTTTTTAATTTGAGACAGGGTCTTGCTAAGTTGCTTAGGACCTCGCTAAATTGCTGAGGCTGCCTTTGAACTTGCAACCCTCCTGCCTCACTTTCCTGAGCTGCTGGGATTACAGCCATGAGCCACCATGCCTGGCTCTTCATTTCTTTTAGATTTATTATTATTCCATTTGTCTTTCTCTACTCGTTTAGATGTTAAACATCCTGATTCTATTCATTTAGTGATTATCCTAGAAATTATAAGAATCTTAGGTCTTGGAGATTACCAAGATAGCTATGTCACCTACCAAGGTGTGATGCCCACAGCAGTTAAAATCTGTTCGCCAGTAGTTACAGAGCAAGCACTAAATATAAGTAAGCCCTTGGGCTGCTTTTTCTGAGAGTACAACAATAGTTAATTACAGGTTCTTTACTATCTAGTAACAGAGATAAATGAATCATTCATTCTAATATTGTGCATAGTTTACGTGCCAGCACTGGACACATACACAAATCACTATAATGTCAGAAATACTGCAGTAAGCAAAAGAAAGACCCATGATAAAGTGATATTAGGGTGTCATATAAAAATATTACAACTGAGTGGATCAGGAGAGTCAGGAAAGGAAAGCAGGATGATATGGTAAATAGAACATGAGTTAGCTTGACACTATTTGGGGGGGGGGTATCTAGGGATTTGAAGAACCTGACACTAAATTGATGGTCCTTCCATATTCCTTCTTCCTAAGCAGAAACCTTCAAGTTCACCTCTTTTTCTTTTTCCTCTCCCTTAGACATTCTTCTTATATATATGAGGGAGTCTGCCCTCTTTAGTTTCTGATACTATAAAAAATAGAATATAGTCTTGGGGGTCAGACAGGGTTGTGCCATCTACTTGCTACAAGATCTTGTGCAAGTAACTCTCAGTTCTTTATGTGACCTTAAGCACTCCACTGTAGTAGAAACAGTATAGTGCCAGCCTCTCAAGAATGTCCTGAACCTGGGCGCTGTGGTGCACACCTGCAATCCAAGCAGCTCAGGAGGCTGAGGTACTAGGATCTCAAGTTCAAGGCCAGCTTCAGCAACTTAGAGAAGCCATAAACAACTTAGTGAGATCCTGTCTTAAAATAAAAAATAAAATGGGCTGGGGATGTGGCTCAGTGGTACAGTGCTTCTGGGTTCAATCTCCAATACCCCCACCACCAACATAAAAAATATATCCTGATCATCAATGAAGTGAGAAAATCCTCAGCAGATGGTAATTTTCTTCCTTTCTATCATAGTAATGGATGTTACTTGGAGTCCAACCAACTCACCGGTGTTAGTTTCTGTTGCTGTAACAGAATATTACAGACAAGATAACTTATCAACAATAGAAGTTTATTTTAGCTCATAGTTCTGGAGGCTGACAAGTCCAATATTAAGGTGCCAGAATTTGGAGAGGGCCTTTTTGCCACATCATCCCATGGCAGAAAGCAAGAAATGTGAGGGAATGCATGCAACAGAGAGGTGCAGGAGGAAGCCATGCTCATCTTTATCAGGAAGCCACTCATGTGACGACAGCGTTAAACTATTAAACACTTAAAGTTTCTCACCCCTCATAACTGTTGCATTGGAGATTAAGGTTCTAACACATGAGTTTTGGGGGACACATTCAAACCATAGCACCACATCATGAGACTGCCAACCTTGCACTTGACCCACAGATGCATGACAATCACTTCCAAGGCAGATACCCTAGACTTTTATTTCACTGAACCTTCAGGAAGAAAAAAATATAACTAGTTCCTAGAAAATTAAGCAGATAAGGACTATAATGCATTCCCAGCATCCCCACAGGCCCCGTCAAGACATCCTTCACTGCTCCCTCTCTATCCTCCCTACAATTGCATTGGGCTGAAATTTTAACTCCCGTGGCATCTTTCAAACTGGTTTGATATATAGTAGCCTATTCTGGGTTCCCATTGCCTCTCATCTGAATCACTAAAACTCTTAGCTGATCTGCCTGCCTACAGTTTTTCTTTCTTTCTTCCTTTTTTTCAGTCCTGGAAATTGAACCTAGTGCTTCTTGCATGCTAGGCAAACACTCTTAAGCTACAGCCCCAGCTCCCTGCCTACAGATTCTATGGTTCCCACAGTTATTCTAAGTTGTCTTCCCCAAATACAGATATGATTAAGCCATTCCTGTGCTTAACAGTCTTTACTGACTACTCATTCTTTTTAGCATTAGCTCTAATGCCCACAGCTTCTTTCCCAGCTTCACTTCCTGTTCTATGACTTCCTCATGCTTCTTGTAGTTTTGCAGGTTGTAGTGTTACTCAAAAGCCTTGGACTCGGGGCTGGGGTTGTGGCGCAGTGGTAGCGTGCTCGCCTAGCACGCGGGCGGCACTGGGTTCGATCCTCAGCACTACGTAAAAATAAAATAAAAGCTATTGTGTCCACCTACAACTAAAAAATAAATATTTAAAAAAAAAAGCCTTGGACTCTTATCATATCCAGGACTTTGTTCAAGTACTTCCTGTGTGTGGAAGGCCTTTCTTCCACCAATCTATAAAACTCCTACTGTTTGTCTTTAAATAGTAACATCCACATGAAGCCTCGAATTTGTGGAAGCAGAAACTTTGTTTCCTACATATATTAATATGAGTTAATATATAAAGGTGCTTAAAATAGCTCTTTGCACATAATATTTAATAAATGCTACCTGCTTTCTTTTTTCCAAAATTTTTCCAAAATTTGGAGTGGAGACATGACCGCTCTGAGTCTCAGTCTCTTTATCTGTGAAATGTGAATAATAAAATTACCTGTATGTATTGTGAAATGATTAGATAAGATAATTGCACTTTAGGTACTGAATGACTGCTCCTTCATAGTAAATGCTCAATACACAGGACCAAGGAGCACACTTGCCTTATTTTCTTTTTTTTTTTTTTTTTTTTTTGTGGTACTGGGGATTGAACTCAGGGGCACTCCACCACTGAGCCACATCCCCAGCCCTATTTTGTGTTTTATGTAGAGACAGGGTCTCACTGAGTTGCTTAGCGCCTCGCCATTGCTGAGGCTGGCTTTGAACTCGCGATTCTCCTATCTCAGCCTCCCTAAGTGCTGGGATTACAGGCTTGAGCCACCGCGCCCGGCTAAATGTTTATTTTTTAGTTGTAGGTGACAGAATATCTTTATTTTATTTTTTATGTGGTGCTGAGGATCGAACCCAGTGCCATGCGTGCTAGGCGAGCACGCTACCACTGCGCCATAATCCCAGCCCCCTTGCCTTATTTTCATCATTCCACAATTTACTCCTTTCTTCTTCCTTCCATTCCCCAATAACCTCCCCATGATTATTTTGAGCACAGCAATTTTATATGAGGCAGTTTCTGTCAATGTTTGTTTGGTTTTTCATTTGTTTTATTTTGGTTTTTTTTTGGGGGGGTACTGGATATTGAACATAGGGGCAATTAACCACTGAGCTGCATCCCTAGCCCTTTTTTTTTTTTTTTTTTTTTTTTTGGTACTGGGGATTGAACTCAGGGGCACTCGACCACTGAGCCACATCCTCAGCCCTATTTTGTGTTTTATGTAGAGACAGGGTCTCACTGAGTTGCTTAGTGCCTCGCCATTGCTGAGGCTGGCTTTGAACTCGCGATTCTCCTGTCTCAGCCTCCCTAAGTGCTGGGATTACA
>CM053417.1:71618409-71705205 GCA_028644305.1 Xerus rutilus | reverse complement strand
ATCCCTAGCCCTTTTTATTTTTATTTTTTTTAATTTTGAGACAAGGTTTCAATAAGTTGCTTAGGGCCTTACTAAATTGCTGGGGTTGGCTTTGAACTTTTGATCTTCCAGCCTCAGCCTCCTGAGCCACCAGGATTACAAATAAGCACCACCGCATCTGGCAGTTTCAGTCAATATTTGTTGAATTATTACTTATCTTTTACTCCTATAGTTTATTACACTTATAGCTAATTTCTTTTCAATAAGTAACCATAAAGCCACTGAAAATCCTCTTTGACAAACCAGCTGTGTTCTTGGATTTCTACAAGCATTGGGCCAACTGACTCAATTTGACAGGTGTTGCCAAAACTCAGACTTCATTCATTGCCCTGAAACATAATGTTTCCACCCTTAATCTCCAGCTTATGCTGGAAATAACTGGTTATCCACAGCATTACACACACACACACACACACACACACACACACACACACACACAACCTCTGAAGGCATTTCCTTATTTGGAAGAAGGGCACTTGTAGTTTCTATTCCTGTTAACTTTCACCTGCCACTTGGATAATTTTGAAATTGAACTTCTCCCTGTACTACAATTCGGTGTAACAAATACATATCATGAGCCATCTGCCTGTGCTTGGCCCTGAGCTAATGACTGTTTTTAAGGTTATGTCTAATAGGGAAAGGGCCAGACATATGAGGTACTAGCTACACAAGAAAACTAAGTGGAAAAGGGACAGGCAGGAACATAGCAAGTTAGGAGTATGCCAAGGAAGAAATCTTTAATTCTGTCCAGGGGATTAGCAAAGATATCACCAATGAAGTGTACTTTAAGCTAAGTCTAGAAACCTGAGGGAATTTTGATAGGTGGAAAGGTAGGGAGAGAGTAATCAAGATAAAGGAACAGCATCAAAATGGGGAACAATTGAAAAAAGAAGTTTAAAAAACAGTGCCCCTTTAATATGTTCAAAGAATGAAATACTTCTGAATAAATCCAATAAAACATTTGTGTCAATAAATTCATAAAGGAAAAAGAAAGATCTCAAACACACGAATTTTTACCTCAAAGAACTATTAAAAACAATAAGTTCAAAGTTAGCATAAGGGAATAATAAGGATTAGAGCATAAATAAAAAAAATAGAGACTAGAAAAATAATAGAAAAGTTCAACAAGCCAGGCGTGGTGGCGCAAGCCTGTAATCCCAGCACTTAGGGAGGCTGAGACAGGAGAATCGCAAGTTCAAAGCCAGCCTCAGCAATGGCGAGGCGCTAAGCAACTCAGTGAGACCCTGTCTCTACATAAAACACAGAATAGGGCTGGGGATGTGGCTCAGTGGTCGAGTACCCCTGAGTTCAATCCCCAGTACCAAAAAAAAAAAAAATCAACAAATGCAAGAGTTGGCTTTTTGAAAAGATAAATTGACAAACCTTTAATTAGACTAGCCAAGAAAGAGAGAGAATATCAAATTAAACACAAAAGAGGATACATTACTACTGATACCACAGAAATACAGAGGATCACAAGATTAGTATGAATGATCATATGCCAGCAAATTGGATAACCTAGAAGAAATAGATACTTTCCTAGATACATACAACCTACCAAGAACGAATCATGAAGAACTAGAAAATCTGAACAGACCAATAATTAGTAAGGAGTTTGTGTCAATAATCAAAAACCTCCCAAAAAGTTAAAGCCCAGAACAAGATGGCTTCATGACTGAATTCTACCAAACATTAAAAGAAGAATTAGTATCAACATTTTTTGCAATACTGAGGACTGAACCCAAGGGTGCTCTACCACTGAGCTACATCCTCAGCCATTTTTATTTTTATTTTGAGACAAGATCTCATTAAACCTGTCCTTGAACTTGTGATCCTCCTGCCTCAGCCTTTCAAGTAGGATTACTTTCCTTTCAAGGATTAAAGGTGTGTGCCACAGTATCTGGCACTCAACATTATTTTTGTGGTGCTGGGGGTTGAACCCAGGCCTTTGTGCATGCAAGGCAAGCATTCTATCAACTGAGCTATATCCCCAGCCCATCAACATTTCTTAAATGCTTCCAAAAAACTAAAGAGGAGGGAACACTTCCAAATTCATTTTACAAGGCCAGCATTATCCTGATACCAAAGGCAGGCAAGAAAACTACAAGAAAATAATATTCTAGCTCCATATCCCTGATGAGAAAATAGAAGCAAAAATCCTCAACAAAATACAAGGGAACCAAATTCAATAGCATATTGGAAATATTCACCAAAGCTGGGCATGTTGGTACACCCCTGTAATCCCAGCAAGGAGGCTGAGGCAGGAGGATTGCAAGTTTGAGACCAGCTTCAGTAACTTAGCAAGGTCCTAAGCAATTTAGCAAGAACCTGTCTCAAAATAAAATATAAAAAGAATATTACAAAGTTTGGGAATGTTGCCCAATGATTAATCACGCCTGGGTTCAATGCCTAGTACCAAATATATATATATTCACCAAAATCAAATAGGATTTATCCTTGGGATGTAAGGATGGTTCAACACACAAAAACCAATAGATTCAATACATAACATTAATACAATGAAGGATAAAATCATATGGTTTTCTTAATAGATGCAAAATTTAAAAATTCAACATTCATTCATGATACAAATTCTTACCAAATTAGGTACAGAAAGAATGTATCTCAGAATAACCAAAGGCCAGAAATAAAAAGTCCATTGCTTCCAGGTGTGGTGGCACACACCTGTAATCCCAGCAGCTCGGGAGGCTGAAGCAGGAGGATCACAAGTTCAAAGCCAGTCTCAGCAACTTATCGAAGCCCCAAGCAACTTATTGAGACCATGTCTCTAAAAATAAAAAGGACTACGGATGTAAATGTTTAAGCACCTCTGGGTTCAATTCCTGGTACAAAAAAGAAAAGAAAAGCCCATTGCTGACAACATACTCAATGGTGAAAAACTAAAAGCTTTTCCTCTAAGATTAGGAACAAGACATGCATGCCCATTCTCACTATTTCTTTTCAACATGGTATTGGAAGTCCTAGCTAGAACAAAGAGACAAGAAAAACAAATAAAACACACCTAAATTGGAATGGAAGACATTATATTGTCTCTGTTAGCAGGAGAAATGATCTTATATATAGAAACCCTAAAGTCTCCATCTCCACCAAAAAAATCTGTTTGAACTAATAGATGAATTCAGCAAAGTGGCAGAATACTAAATCAACACAGAAAAATCAGTTGTGTTTCTGTACACTAACAATGAGCTACCTCAAAAAAGAAAGAAATATTCGTCCTTTGAATGGCATCAAAAGAACAAGGTACTTAGGAAAAGATTTAACTAGTAGGTGAAAATATGTACACCAAAAACTGTAAGACAATGAAAGAAATTTAAAATGACACAAATAAATAGAAAGAAATCCTGTGTTCCATGGATTGGAAGAATTAATATTGTTAAAATGTCCATACTTCTCAAAATGATCTGTAGATTCAATGCCTTTCAAAATTCAATAGTATCTTTCACAGAAACAAAAAGAACAATCTTAATATCCATAGGGGACTACAAAAGAACCTAAATAACCAAAGCAATCTTGAGAAAGAAAAGCAAGCCTGGAGGCATCCTACTTATGATTTAAAACAACATTATAAAGCTATCATAATCAAAGCAGCATGGTACTAGCATAAAAATGGACACAAACCAATGGAACACAATAGATAACCCAGAAATAATTCCATACATACATGGTCAACTAATCTTTGACAAGGGTACCAAGAATACACAGTGAAGAAAGAACAGTCTCTTCAATAAATGGTGTTGGACTAGACATTTGCATGCAAAATAATGAAATTGGGTCTTACCTTGCACCATGTACAAAAAATTAAAACAAAATGAATTCTTTTATTTTTATTTTTTGGTACTGATGATTGAACTCAGGGGTACTTGACCACTGAGCCACATTCCCAGCCCTATTTTGTGTTTTATTTAGAGACAGGGTCTCACTGAGTTGCTTAGCTCCTCACCATTGCTGAGGCTGGCTTTGAACTCACGATTCTCTGATCTCAGCCTCCCAAAGTGCTGGGATTATGGGTGTGCACCACCACGCCCGGACTCAATTCTTGAATGTAAGACCTGAAACCATTAAACTCTTACAAGAAAAGATATAGGGAAAGCTCCTTGATATTGACGTTGGCAAATATTTTGGGGGGGCAACAAAAACAGAAAAACAAAAACACAGAAAATAAAAGCAAAAATGAGTGGAAGTACATCAAACTAAAAAAGCTTCTGTGCAGCAATGGAAACAGTCAACAAAATGATAAAGCTAACTACAGAATGGAAGAAAATATCTGGGAATCATATCTGAGAAAGGGTTAAAATACAAAATATATAAATAACCCATGCAACTCAATATCACAAAGCAAATAACCTAATTTTGCAAATAGGAAAAGAATATGAACAGACATTTTTCCAAAGAAAATATGCAAATAGCTAACAAGTATATGAAAAGATGTTCAGGGGCTGGGGCTGTAGCTCAGTGGTGGAGCGCTTGCCTAGCACGCTGAGGCACTGGGTTCGATTCTCAGCACCACATATAAATAATGAATGAATAAAATAAAGATCCATCAACAACTAAAAAAATTTAAAAAAAAAAAAAAAAAAGATGTTCAATGTTTTTAGCCATCAGGGAAATGCAAATAAAAACCACAGTGAAATATCACTACACGCCTGTTAGGATGGCTATTGTCAAAAAGACAAAAGAGGACACACACCTGTAATCCCAACCACTGGTGAGTCTGAGAAGGAACATTGCAAGTTTGAGGCCAGCATGGGCCACTTAACTTGACCCTGTCTCAAAATAAAAAATAGAAAGGGCTGGGGATGTAGCACAGTGGTAGAGCACCCCTGGTTCAATCTCAAGTAATGAAAACAAAAAGACAAGAGACAAAGAGATAACAAGTATAGACAACAATGTGGAAAAAGGAAATCTTTGTTCACTGTTTATGGGAACGTAAAATGGTAGGCCATTATGAAAAACTGTGGAGATAATGAATTCAGTATGTTGAACAAATATCTGCACCCTCATGTTCATTGCAGCACTATTCACAATAACCAAGACATGAAACCAAACCGAGTGTTCATCAACAGATGAATGGATAAAGACAATGTGACACATACAGAGAAGAATATTATTCAGCCATGAAAGTAACAACAACGTGGATGAACCTGGAAGGATATTAAGTGAAATATACCAGACACAGAAAGATAAATACTGTATGATCTTACTTATATTAGGAATTCAAAATAGTTGAACTCAGCTGGGCACTGAGGGGTGTGCCTGTAGTCCCAGTTACTCAGGAGACTGAGGCAGGAGGATCACTTGAGCCCAAGAGTTCCAGGTCAGCCTGGGCAAGATAGCAAGACTGGGGCTGGGATTGTGGCTCAGTGGTAAAGTGCTTGTCGCGCATGCGTGAGCCACTGGGTTCGATCCTCAGCACCATATAAATATAAATAAAGATATCATGTCCATCTACAACTAAAAAAAAAAAAGATAGCAAGACCCTGTCTCTTAAGGAAAATGTTGAACTCATAGAAGCAGAGAGTAGAACGGTAGTTGCCATGGGCTGGGGCAGGGGAAAAGACTCAGAGATATTGGTCAAAGGGGTACAAAACTTTAGCTATAAGATGAATGAATTCTGGGCATCTAATGTACAAAATGGGGACTCTAATTAATAGTACTATATTGTTTACTTGAAATTTGCTAAGTGAGTAGATCTTAAGTATCCTCACCTCCCACACCCACACAGTTATGGTGGTGTTGTGCTGGTTAATTTGATTCTGGCAATCATTACACAAATATACATATATCAAATCATCATGTAAGCCTTGAATATATAGAATTTTATTTGTTAATTATACCTCCAAAAATTTTGGAAAAACCTAACTTAAAATGGTTCGTAGATCTAAACATAAAACAGCAAGCTGTAAAACTTTTAGCATAAAACATAGGAAAAATCCTTAATGACCTGAGGTTATGACAAGAGTCAGATTTGACATCAAAAGCTCAATCTAGCCTGGTGTGGTGGTGCATACTTGTAATCCCAGCTATTCTGGAGCCTAAGGCAGAAGGATCATAAATTCTAGGCTACCCTCAGCAACTTAACAAGACCCTGTCTCAAAAAAAATAAAAGGGCTGGGGATGCAACTCAGTGGTAGAGCAATCCTAGATTAAGTCCCCAGTACCCCCCAACAAGCATAACCTACAAAAGAAAAAAAGATAAATTCACCAAAAGCAAAAAGTTTCACACTAAGAAAGAGACCCCCATTAAAAGAAAGAAAAGGTAGAAAATGACTGAGAGAAAATATTCACAAATTACATATCAGAACAAAGATCTGTATTTAAAATATATAAGCACCTCCCAAAGTCAACAGGAAGAAAACAAATAACCCAATTGAAAAATGGGCAAAAGATTTGAACAGAAGCTTCATTAAAGAGGAAACACAGAAGGCGGATAAGCAAAGGAAAAACTTGTAAGCATCTTCAGCAATCAGGGAAATGCAAATTAGAATGATGATGAGCTACAATTGCACATCTATTAGAATGGTTTGGTCAGCCTCAGTACAAACTAAATTAGAAACCAGGATGTGGGGGAAAAGGTACACTCATATATTGTTGGTAGGACTGTAAATTGGTACAATCACTATGGAAAGCAGTGTGGAGATACCTCAGAAAACTTGGAATAGATCTACAATTTGACACAGCTATCTCACTCCTCTGTTTATATTCAAAGAACTTAAAATCAGCATGCTACAGTGATGCAGCCTCATCAATGTTTATAGCAGCTCAATTCACAATAGCTAAACTATGGAACAAACCTAGATACCCTCAACAGATGAATGGATAAAGAAAATGTGGTATATATAAACAATGGAATATTACTCAGTCTTAAAGAAGAATGAAATTATGGCATTTGCAGATACAATGGATGGAATTAGAGACTATCATGCTAAGTGAAATAAGCCAATCCCTAAAACCCAAAAGTCAAATGTTTTCTTTGATAAGTGGATGCTGACCCATAGTGGGTCGGGGGATAGAGAAGAATGAAGGAACTTTGGTTTGTGTAGAGGGGAAGGCTGGAGTTGTGGGGATGGGAAGGATTGTAGAAACAGAAAGACATTATTACCCTATATACAAGTATGATTACACTATTGGAGTAACTCAGAACCATGTACAGCCAGAGGAAGGAGAAGTTGTACTCTGTTTTGTGTACTATATGTCAAAATGCATTCTATTATAAAATTAATTAATTAATTAAAAAAAGAAACCTATGGGGCTAGGGATGTGGCTCAGTGATAGACTATTGGCCTAGCATGCCTGAGGCTCTGGCTCAGTCCCCAGCACTGCAATATTTAAAAAAGGAATTTATGTATATGAATTTCATTCTTGATAATCCTCTTCACATTCCTTCACTTGACTGTGAACAAGATGTTGGAACCATCTCCTGGTCTCAATGTCATGCCTAAGGGAGTGTCACACACACATACACACAAGTGACTATTTTTCATCACTCCTTCCCCAGATACCTTTGCTTTATCTCGTGAAATTCCTTGTCCTGTGATCTTTAGCTTTTCTACTTTGGGCCTCTGTTTATTCTCTCTCTTTTATTTTTTATTTGTTTATTTTTATTAGAGCTTTATAGTTGTACATAGTAGTTGGGTTCATCTTGACAAACTCATACATGCATGGAATTTTATTTCAGTTCATGATTTCCCCCTTTCCCTCAGGTTCTCTCTCCCCTCCCCCATTCTACTTCCTGTACTCTACTAAACTTCCTTTCCTCATCTTAACCAGTGAGCCACATCTCCAGTCCTTTTTAGTTTTTATTTTGAAACAGGGTCTTGCTAAGTTGCTCAGGGTCTCCTTAAGCTACTGAGGCTGGCCTTGAACTTGCAATGCTCCTGCCTCAGCCTCCTGAGTAACTGGGAATACAGACATGCACCACCACACCCGGCTATTTAGTTATATTTAATTGGTTCTTTCTACAAATGCATAAAGGTGAGATTCCCTGTGGGGTGTGTGTGTGTGTGTGTGTGTGTGTGTGTATACATCACATATATGTTATGTGCATATGTGATTTTTTAAAGAATTCATTCTGCATTGCCTCCCCTAACCCATCCTTCTACTGTGCCTCTCGATTTCCTTATTCCACATTACTGATCTTCCCTTTATCTTTATGATATCCTTCAATCCCACTTTTGTCACCCCATGTTACACTGATGGCATTCAAACAGGCAGGATCTGGAAGGCTTGTTCTCAGATTGCACTTCTGGTTTCCTGCAGAGCCATACCTGCAGTTCCAATAAATTCCACAAGAGGGTGTTTATCCAGGTAAGGGCACCTAGACTACCATAGGACTGGTGGATAAACCATATATATAAGAAGGCACACAATCCATCCACACTTTCAAAATAGCATCACATTTAAATAGCATTACACATGCTGACTAAACATTAATCACTTAAGTTGATTGTAAAGAGAAAAATATTTATTTTCCAGCCAGTCTAGATATTTGTTGGCCCACTGCATGCCAGGTACTGTTATAAATACTAAGGATTTCAATAAAATTTCAAAGCAATATAGGAAAAAAAGTGATATATGTATACCACATTTAATTAGAAATTTTTGTTTGTTTTTGATTTTTTGCAATACTAGCACATGGTAGGCAAGTGCTTTACCACTGATCTACACCCCTAGCCACCTTCTTCTTCTTCTTCTTCTTCTTATTATTATTATCATCATTATCATTATTATTATTTTGAGACAAGGTCTGGCTAAATTGCCCAGGCTGGCCTCAAACTTATGATCTTTCTGCCTTAGCCTCCCAAATTGCCAGGATTACAGGTGGGCACCATCATGCCTTGACTTTTTAAACCAATGCCCATTATGTCTTTTTCCTGCTATTTTCATCTATGTCCCAAATGCAAGAGACAAGCCTATTGGTAACTCTTGAGTTTCTTTTGCTTCTCTGAAACTTTCATCTACCATGATGTGGCAGCTGGTGACAGATGCCATTCCCTTAGCTACGCCTTTTTTTTTTTAAATTCATGATATGTGTATCCCATCTTTTCCATGAATGCAGATTTAATGGAATATAGCTTACTGGTAGAGCACTTGTATAGGATGCACAAGGCCTTGAGTTCAATCCCAAACATGGCAAAAACTACATAAAAATAAACATGGCATTCATTTCCAAGAACTGTAAGATGTAATATGTTTGTATTTCACAGCCTGCTGTGTTCCTTTGCTAACGGAGATAAAATTTCCCCCCTTTGAACTTTCATAACATTTTGAAAGTGAAAAACAGAACATAGTCAAGCAATTTCTATTCTGCATGTTTTTTCTCAGAATCAAATAGCCTGTTTACTGCAGGCAAGCTCTCTACCCTGAAATACACAGACTTAGCAGTTCAGCAAAGGAAGGAGGGCCAAGATTTTAGAAAGAATTTCCTGAGGTCCCAGAATGGAAATAATCACCCACCAGCCTAACGTGCTGTTCTATTTTCTAAGAGGTACTGCTGTCCTTGGACCCCAGCTGAGGGTCTGCCCTGAGAACTTCATGGCTTTGTTATTAATATCTCAGCCATTGAGAGCTCCAGATCCAAGAGTTCAGAGGTCTGCCTGGACCACAGAAGAGCTGGGCAAGGGAACAAGGGGAGAAGGAGAGAAGAGCCCACTCTGACTTTGCTCTGCTCCTTTGGTATGGAGTGCAGATGGGATTTACGGGAGGTGTGCTGAAGGGCATGATCCCATGTGTCTCCTCAGGAGCTATTCCCATTGTCCTTATGCCCTACTTCATGGTGTTCACTGGCTTCTGGTCCTTGACTGTGCTCACCTTAGCCTGGCTCGCTTATGATTGGAACACTCACAATCAAGGTAAGTCATGAGGGTAGAATGGTGGTCCTGTCTGTGCCACAGATGGAACCACAGGGTGAAGGAAGAAGATGAAGAGGGGCTAGAAATAAAGTGGGGAGGGAAGGGGACAGAGGGCTCTTCCAGGCTTCCCAGAAAGAATTAAGAGGTTGAAGTTTCTGAGCAGATGCCCCCGGCCTTGGGATGTTTTCCTAAAAACTTTTTGGATGGCTCCAGAGGAACAGGGGCTTCCTATCTTGGGAGTTGGACTAGGGATGGTACTTAGAGCTCTAAAGTGTGGGAAGGAGACCCCTCTAAGGGCCTGAGTACTTCCAGCAGAACTCTTCACCTCTGGGAGAGGTAAAGGGACTGGCAAGTCCTCAATTGCTCTTCCCTTCCCTTTTCTATCCACAGGTGGTAGGCGTTCAGCTTGGGTACGAAACTGGACCCTCTGGAAGTATTTCCAAAATTACTTCCCAATAAAGGTGACTATCTTTCTTCTGGATGCCCTTGGTCCTTTTTGCCCAGACGCTCACACTCTACCCAGTTCCATTTATTCAAGGGTGTTAGTGGCCAGCAGTGAAGGTCAAGGCCCAGAGGTATAATGCAGAGCAGAGACCCAAGATGGATAGGCAGGTGGGGAAACAGATGAATAGCAGCCTTTCCCACTATGGCAAAATCAGGTTAGCCTCTTTGACCACTACGATCCCTGGCAAGCTTGTGAAAATGATGACATCCCAAGGAACAGGGATTTGAGGCTCCTAGAAGGAAGCATAGGCTACTTGTTGGGGTCTCAGTCTACTCATCCCCTCTTTCTTCTGTCTAGCCAATTCTCTGATTCAATGTCCCTCTAACAGCTGGTGAAGACACATGACCTTTCCCCCAAACACAACTACATCATTGTCAACCACCCCCATGGAATTCTCTGTTATGGCGTCTTCATCAACTTTGCCACTGAAGCCACTGGCTTTTCTAGGATTTTCCCATCCATCACTCCCTTTTTAGGGACCTTGGAAGGGATCTTCTGGATCCCAATTGTGCGAGAATATGTGATGTCGATGGGTGAGTATAATAAATTATTCAATTTTTAAATTTTGTTTATTTTTTATTTGAGCATTAAAATTACACATAGTATTTGGGTTCATTTTGGCAAAATAACATATGCAAGGAATTTGATTTCAATCCTCATTCTCCCTGCTTTTCCTTCCCTCCTCCCTCTCCCATTCTCCCTCTTCTTCTCTAATGATCTTCCTTTCATTCCTGCATTTATTTACTTTTTTAAATAAGATTTTCTAAAATCTTTATTTCATTTATTTATGTATTTTGTATGTGGTGCTAAGGATCGAACTCAGTGCCTCACGCATGCGAGGCAAGCGCTCTACCACTGAGCCACAACCCTAGCCCCCATTTATTTACTTTTGATTGGTATTTTCTAAATATATATAGGTGAAATTATTTTGGGTACAATTGTTCCATTTTAGAATCTATCTCAGGTCTCCAACTGATAAGGACTGATAAGTCCTGACAGTCATTCCCTGATAGAAAATAACTTGGTAAAAATTGAATCCAGAACATACTGAGCCAGTATCAGGGGAGTATGTGGTGAAGCATCTGATTCTATCTGAGATCTGGGAAGCAGGATTTGGTTGGGCAACAGGGGAAGTTACAGGCATTCATATGATTTGCCAGAATTCCTTTCACAGGGGAAACCAGAAGAATGAGTTCAGGATCAATGCTAAAATAGAAAGTAGAAGTTGAAAGCCAAGTATTAAACAGAATCACAAATAAAATCAGGGATGATTTGCCTGACTCTTTTCTGGGATGTCAGTTGCCTTCTTTTGGCCAGTCATCCATACAGCTCTCATCCAAGGGTATCTTAAAAACATTTTATAGTCTCTCATACCAACCAGTATATTCTTGGTTGATGAACTTCATCTCCTGTGAACCCTCCTCTGCCCTTGCATAAGATGCCATCCCTCAGAATCCAGGACAACTTCCCCACACCAGGCTTTAAGCCAGGGCAGAATGACAAATGTCCTCTCTGGATGAATATTCATCCTTCGGGACACCAGAAAACAACTGAAGCCAAACATAAAAGGTAAGATACATTTATCTGAAGGGGCCAAGTAGAATTACTAGAATCTCAGGGAATGCTTCTGCTCTTCATGCCTCTGAGGTTGGCATGACCCTGGAGCAGGAGGGATCTCTATGGCTGGAGATCCTGGAGGCAATTTCTGTCATCCCAGTAGAGAATAGAAGGTAACTGTAGGGCAAAGACAGGATTCAGAAATGATGAAAGACTCTGTGGCTGTCACTGAACAACAAGATGTCATCCATATTCCATTATTCATTTCAATTTGGCTTAGGTAGGCTCCCAGGTGTGCCTACTCTTTAAAATCACCAGCCAATGGCTCCCCTTTGGCAAGTTTCCCTTAGGGAATAAGCACATTGATGGTGGCTCTAGTCCTGATCACCCGTGGAGGAAAGAACTCTGGAGGGTCTCCAGTGCTGTCAGCCTGGGCAGAGTAGAAGACAACTATAGTTCATGGGTATCAAAGACTTGATTTAGAATCAGTAGACTACAGATGGAAGTAGGCAGAGGAACTCAGTATAGTCCCAACTGTACCAGCACAGACCCCTAAGACAAGCAGGTAGCCCTAAGAAACCACCTTAGGCTAGGTCTAGCCCAGGATATGGGAGCCAAAGACAGAGGGTGGGAACTGCAATAAAGAGGAGACAAAACTGTCTCTAACAGGAAGAGTCTGGAGAAAACCCTGCACCAAGTTCTTCTACCACCTGACTCTGGTTTCACAGGTATATGCCCAGTGAATGAGTTGGCCCTGGAGTACTTGCTGACCAAGAAAGGCTCAGGCAATGCTGTGATTGTTGTGGTGGGTGGAGCTGCAGAAGCCCTCTTGTGCCGCCCGGGAGCCTCCACCATCTTGCTCAAAAATCGCAAAGGTTTTGTGAAACTGGCACTGAAGACAGGGTGGGTCCCTGGGTTCTGGAGCTCTCTTGTCATAGTGACAGAGGCCCTCTGTAGCCCTCTCCAAAATGGTGTCCTCCCTGGGAAACCTGTTAGGGGGGCTCTTGTTCACTCTGTTTGTTTCCTTCTACCCCTTTACCACTGTGCCTTGGGGGTGTTTGGACCTCCATACATATTACAGTGCACTTTTCTCACTTGAAGTTGGTGAAAGAATTGTGAGAAACCTTCCACCTTCTGCCCATTAGCCTGGTAAGCTGGGGGTCTAGGGAAGTGGGGCTTCACTCTATATCCATCTGTTCACTGAGGGGCCCTGAGAACCTCCAAAGGGCAAGGAAGGCACTAGCCCTGGTGCTAGGATTGCCAACAAGGATAAGGCATGAACCCAAAGAACATCCAATCTGGTTTGAAAAAATATATAACACATTCATTCAGCAGTTATCAAACACCTACTATGTGTAGGGCATAGGACTCAGCACTGAGGCTCTAGAAATAAATAAGACCTGGTCCTCACAAACTCACAGTCCAATGTGGAAGGCAGACCCACACACATATCATTACAAAATATAATCAGAATCCAATCATTTACCACCTCAACCACGACCACCTAGTTTTAATTACCATCATACAATGCTTCTAGCTACTTTCCCTGCTTTCCGTCTGCCTCCCTTACTTCCAAGAGTCCATTTTCAACTGTAGCCAGAAATAATTTTGTCCATTATAAGTCAGATCATCTCACAGTCAAAATGCTCCAGTGGCTCCCATGCCGTTCGGAGCAAAAAAATCCTTAAAAGGGCCTAAAAGACACTCATCTAGTCCTCAGCCACCTCTCCTTCCTGACTTCCAGGAAGGAGACCTTCCACTACTTCTTCCCCTTGTTTGTGCCTTCACAGCTCCACCGGCCTCCTTGCTGTTCCCCAAATGGACACACTCCTGCCTTAGGGTCTTGCTCTCATGTCCTCTCTACCTGGAGCACTATTCCTCCACATGGCTGCTTGGTTCATTCCTGTACCTCCTTCAAGCCTTTGCCGAAACATCTTTTCTCAAACAGCTCTATCCTGACTCTCCTTCTTTACTGTTTTCCTATTGTATTTATCATCTTCTTACATATCATCTATTTTATTTATCTATTTTAGTGTTTGTCTTCCTCCTCTTCCAGTAGACAAGTAAGTTCCATGAGGTCAGAGATTTTTTTTTGATCCAGTGTGTTCACGGATATATTCTGAGGGCTTAAAACAGTGCTGGCACATAGAAATAACTTAATAGGTATTTGTTGAATAAATGAAGTGCATAAAGGAGATGTATACTAATTGGTATGGGAGCACCAATTTAATGGAAAGACCTAGAACCAGAGTAGAGTTTTCATAGTTCAGTGACATCTGAACTGTGAATTTAAATAGTAGGATTTGCCAGTCAGATGAAAAGGGAGGAAAAAATTCAAGCATTCCATGAGGACCTATGACATACCAGGCACCATGTTAGGCCCTTGGGATTCAAAGGCGAATATGATACTATTCTCACTTTTGATTGGCTTGCCATTTCCTGGGGGAGTCAGACAGGAAAGGAGATGACTGTAACACAGGGCTAGAGAGTGAGAGGGCAAGAGACAGGTCAGCACTAGATGGGGGGCACTGAAGCCACTAGAAAGGAGTGATTGGAGATAGCTAAAGAAAGTTTCTTTTAGGGGACAATATTGGAACTGAGAATTGAAAGGCAAAGTGGAATTAGCTACAAGAAGACAGAGGGAGGGCACTTATGACAAGAGGAAACAGCATGAACACACAGCGAGAGAACTTAGCACACTTAGTTTGGCTAATCAGAGTGCAAGGAAGGAGCAGGAAGGGGACAGGTAGCCAAGTAGGGAGAGCTGGAGCACAAAAGCTATGCTAAGCCGCACAGTACACAGTGAAGAGTTCTGGAAGAGTTTCAATGAGGGCAGTGACATGTCCACATATGCGATTTAGGAAGATTACTCTGGATGCTGGATACACTGAAGGCAGTTAGGTGTCCTGAGATTAGTTGCTTTCTGTCACAGAACAAAGTGCAGCAACTCACCTAAGAGAGTTCATTTGGAAGGATGAGACCTGGCAGAAATGGGACACAATACTGGAGATGCTTGAATGCTTAAGTTCTTGACCTATAATGAGGAGGCTGGAGAAATTTCTGATCTTGGGCAGAATTTTTCTGGGGGAGAGTTTGCTTGGCGAGGTTTTGCTTCCTCAGGGATTTCACACTGTGCCCCTCTCTTTGCAGGGCATACCTTGTCCCTTCCTATTCCTTCGGTGAGAATGAAGTTCACAATCAGGAGACTTTCCCTGAAGGCACATGGATAAGGTTCTTTCAAAAAACCTACCAGAGAGCACTCAAAAAAATCCTAGGAATAAGTTTCTGTACCTTCCATGGCCGGGGCCTCACTCGTGGATCCTGGGGCTTACTGCCTTTCAATCAGCCCATTAACACTGTTGGTGAGCTTTCCACATACCCTGGGTGGAGTGGGTCCTTGATCCCCTGACCACAAGTCATCAAGTCCCAGGAGACCTGACTAACAGTGAGGATGGACAAAGGGAATTCCAGTAGGTGTGGTTGAGAGTAGGGTGGGGAAGACAATTAAGCAGATAACATTTGTGGCCATTCCCAGGTGAGAGTTCAACAGCTGTCACAAGAACATCATTATTCACACACATTCCTTCATCTCTTTCCCATACTTACTCTGGATCTCTGCAATATGGTTGATGTTAGGTGACCAGAGTATGAAGTTCATCATAGAGCTGGAGCCGGGGTGGGAGGGGTGGGGGAGTGAAGAATGAAGGAAGTATAGGGCGTGGTAGCACATGCCTATAATCCCAGTGGCTTGGGAGGCTGAGGCAGGAGTACAAGTTCAATGACAGCCTCAGCAATTTAGCAAGGATGTAAGCAATAACAATTTTTTCAAAAACAATGGGCTGGGGATATAGCTCAGTGATAAAGTGGCCCTGAGTTCAATCCCTAGTAAGAGAGAGAGAGAGAGAAAGAGAGAGGGAGAGAGATATCAACAACAGAAAAAAAGAATGAAGGTAGGGGAAGAGCCCAAATACTGTCAGTAAGTGGCTCCCAGTGAGGGGAGGGTAGTGTGAGTTGGGGTGGGGACTCTGATGCTTCTCTCTTCTCCTTCTCCATAGTTGGGGAGCCCCTGCCAATCCCCAAGATTAAAATGCCCAACAAGGAGACTGTGGACAAGTACCATGCACTCTACATCAGTGCCCTGCGCAAGTTGTTTGACCAACACAAAGTTGAATATGGCCTTCCTGAGACCCAGGAGTTGGTGATCATATAACAGGAGCCAGATTCCCTATTACTAAACCCACAAAGTCACAAAAGATCCGAATAGAGCCATAAGAAAGGAAGAATTTGGATAGGGGATGGATCTCAAGGATATAAAGTGACAGCCAAGCCAGAAAGTACTTATTGAATCCAGATTCCAGAAATGGCATCCTCTCCCAAGTGGCAGAGTCAGGTATGTGAGAACTGGGGAGGGCTAGCCAACAGAAGAGGGGGCTTTATTCTCCCCTGGTTATTTTAGGGCAATAACCCACTTTAGAGGTCTTGTGAATCACTCTCGCCAACTAAATGAAGTAATGAGAAGCCAACAAACACCATGCCCTGTCCTCCTAAACCTTAGTAATACCATTACTATTTAGGTTTAGGATTAGAAGCTTTGTGTAGAAAAAGGGTGGTTTGTTTCATCTCAGGCTCTTTCCTTACAATTTGGGGTCTACCACAAGGTAAACAAGGGACCTGAATTGTGGCTCACACAGACAGGATTCCCTCAGCTATGACAAAGTTCCAGATCTACCATGCAACTATGTGTTTCTGCTATAAAAATAAAGTTCTAGATATATAAAACAGTATACAAATTATTTTCTCATTACTCTATAATTCACTACTGGGCACTCCTCAAATCTAAGATTTACCCTTCTGGCCAGAAAGTTTGTGTGTAGAAAGCTATTTTTTCTTCTTTATCATTCACCCTTTATACCACCTCTGACAGAAGAGATGAGAGAATGGAATTATAGCTGCTACGGGTGTGGGAGACAGAATTGGAAACACAGGAACTGGCACAGGTTACAACGGAGCAGCTCACCTTTCCTGACACCATACAACCACTCTGGGTCAGAAGGGAGGGAGCCACAAGACCATGCACCAGCTATAAATTTGCTTGATGTCAAATACCTACTGTGTCCCAGGGATCGCGTCATCACTTTCACAACTTTTGTCTCATAATGCTAATGCCCTCTGAGATTGACATTGCCATCATCCCCATTTCACAGTAGCTGAAGTCCCTAGAGGTTAAGAAACTGACACAAAGCCATACAATTTTGAATAGAACTAGCATTCAAATCCAGGTCTTACTAATTCCAAACCAAAGTTCTCTCCACTGCACCACTACATGTCCCATTCCTGATTTCCTGGACAACTATTTTTAGCTTCTTATTCCTAAGTGAAGTCCCATGGAACTCCACCAAATTTACTCATAAATGAGGGCAAAAATGGCATGATTCTACCCATAGTGGTCCCTAGGGCTCAGGGAAAATAATTCATTAAAAAACTATTTATGGGGCTGGGGTTGTAGCTCAGTGGTAGAGGGCTTGCCTAGCATGCGTGAGACACTGGGTTCAATCCTCAGTACCACATATAAATAAATAAAATAACAACTAGCTGGGCGTGGTGGCACAAGCTGGTAATCCCAGCACTTAGGGAGGCTGAGACAGGAGAATTGTGAGTTCAAAGCCAGCCTCAGCAATGGCGAGGCGCTAAGCAACTCAGTGAGACCCCATCTCTACATAAAACACAAAATAGGGCTGGGGATGTGGCTCGGTGGTCGAGTGCCCCTGAGTTCAATCTCCAGTACCAAAAAAAGAAAAGAACAACTAAAAAAATTTTTGAACAAACTATTCGTTCCTGGCATGGTGGCGCATACCTATAATCCTAGCAGCTCAGGAGGCTGAGACAAGAGGATCACAAGTTCAAAGCCAGTCTCAGCAAAAGTGAGGCACTAAGCAACTCAGTGAGACAGCGTCTCTAAATAAAATACAAAATAGGGCTGGGGATGTGACCACTCCTTCTGGCAAACACCTGGAACCCCTGCCAATCCCCAAGATTAAAATGCCCAACAAGGAGACTATAGACAAGTACCATGCACTCTACATCAGTGCCCTGAACAAGTATGAATGAACTCAAGTGCCCCTGAATTCAATCCCTGGTAACCTTCCTCTCCAAAAAAATAAAACTATTTATATCAATAGAATGGAACCAAGTACACAGAAACATACCCATACATTTATGATCGACTGATTTTCACCAAGGGAGCCAAGACAATCTGATGGTGGCAAGAATAATCTTTTTAACCAATGATACTGGGATAATTGCATATCCACATTGAGAAAGAAATTGAGGATGAGCCATTTCCTAACACCATATGTAAATATTAACTCAAAATGAGTCCCATACCTAAAGTGAAAGATAAAAATATTAAACACTTGGAAGAAAACATAGGTATAAAATTTCATGATCTTGGGTAGGCAATGGTTTCTTAGATATAACACCAAAAGCACAGCAACAAAAGAAAAAATAGACAAGTTGGGCTCCACTAAAATGGGACACTTTTTTAATATTTTTAAGTTGTTGATGGATCTTTATTTTATTCATTTATTATTTATATGTGGTGCTGAGGATCAAACCCAGTGCCTCATGCATACTCGGCAAGCACTCTACCACTGAGCTACAGCCCCAGCCCAAAATGAAACACTTTTGAACTTCAAAGCACACCATTAAAAAAGTGAAAAGGTAATCCATGGAATGGGAGAAAATATTTGTAAATCATATACTCTTACAACTTAATGACTAAAAGAACAACAATTTTAAGCCAGGTATAGTGGTGCATGTCTGTAATCCCAGTGACTTGGGAGGCTGCAGCAGAAAAATCACAAGTTTGAGGTCAGCCTCAGCAACTTGGTGAGACCTTGCCTCAAAATAAAAAGGGCTGGGGTGTGACTTAGGGGTAGCACACCCCTGGGTTCAATTCCCAGTGCTGCAAATAAATAAATATTTTTAAAAACAAGTATAGTTAAAGCAAGATATAAAAGGAATACATTCCATCTTGAACAAAGTAGACACTTTGTTTACCAGCTACAGGAAAATAATTGATTGCTGGTAACATCAGAGTTGAGGGAGGGGTACCTACAAGTCTCAGAACAAAAGCATTGAAGAAGTTCTGACAAAGTTATCCGAAATCAGCAAAGATAAAGTCTACTATTTGTAAACACATGTCTAATATCAACAAAACAGGACTGGACTCTAATATAATACTGTCACAAATCAACAAAGCTAGGAAATACAAATCGAGGCCTGGTTATAAAACAGAGGTGATTAAATTATTAGATTCTCAAAAGAGCTCAGTCATAAAGGTTTGATTAAAATAGGAAAAGAAGGGATCAGTGATAGAGTTACCAAAAAGTTACCCAGCTCCAAATATATACCATGTTTCATTATATATCTCATTGACAACAGTAAATTTCTAAAGAGTTAATCCTATTTTAAAATGCACCTGGGCTGGTCCTCTGGGCTCACTTCTCCAGAGGCCATGGTTGCTCAGGTCCTTGGTATCCTGTGGCTCATGTTAAGGGGCTGGGGGTGCAGCTCCATGGCAGAGCCCTACCATGGCATGCACGAGGCCTAGGATTCAATTCCTGAAACTGCAAAAGAAAAAACAAAAACCTGTGGCTCTTGTCGGGAGCTCCTGCCATCACCACCACTATGAGCAAGAAGACACTTAAATACAAGAACCTCAAAATAGTACAATATATTTGTAAATATCCAAAAATAAATAATGCTACACAAGAACCAGTTAATCAAAACTACACAGTTCCTGTTCCAGGATCCAACGTCACTTATAAGGATTTCAGTGGCAATGCAACACATTTTACTGTTAATGAGGTTGGTTTTTCTCAAGCCTATTTATAGCTGAAATGTGTATGGCTACTCACACAAAGTGGCAGTTGCATTATCTTTTTTTCTAGGATGGTTGGGAGCAGATCTATTTTATCTTAGATACACTACCCTGGGTTTGTTAGTTTGTCACTGTAAGGTGTGTGAAATTGAAAGTCTAATTGTTTTCATTCATACTTCAATGCAGACTGTTGGACCATCAGAGGGAAGTACATATGTTACAGATTAGTATGGAACCAGATTGAGTATTAGTAATGAAATATTTAGAAAAACGCAATTCATATGTGTGTGTGTGTGTAGAGGGGGAGGAAGGAGGGAGAGAGGGAGAGAGGGAGAGAGAGAATTTTTTTCTTTTTTTCTCAGTACTCAGGATTGAACTCAGGGGTTCCCTACCACTTAGCTACATCTTCAGAACTTTTTATTTTGAAATGGTCTCACTAAGTTGCTGAAGCTGGCCTTGAACTTGCAATCCTCCTGCCTCAGGCTGCCAAAAGCTGGAATTGCAAGCATGTACCACTATACCTGGTTCCATAAATATTTTTTTTAAAAGGAACACATTGAGTCACCTTTTTGCTTTTGTTTGCTTTGTTTTGTGGGCCTTGCTCCCTACCACTAAGCTACATCCCCAACCCCAAGCCTCCTTGATATTAATAGAGAACTTCCAGTGTGTGGATTTCCAGATTTTCCCTTTTCTTTCTTTGCATACCATTTTAGAGGTTCTATATAATTTTTTGTTATGCCCATTATTTTTGACTTCTGAATCTATTTAAAATTATATTATTCTGATATTTATTCAATAGAACTTTCATTAAGAGCTGTGTAATAGTCTTTCTTGGGCTACTTTCTCTGTGAGATAGACAACTTATTATTCTGCTATTTTAATGTCTTTTGCAAGGACAAGTTGCTACTTGTCATTTTTGCTTCTGAAAAACAAAAGCATAGCATTCAAAAAATTTAATGCACTTGGAAGATCCTGAGGTTAATAAAGAATGCCTGTTTTTACATGACTGATATTTGCAGAAAAAGTGTATGACATCCTCATTCCAATTTTAGGACTGGTGGGTTTTTTTAAGTTGAGATATAGTTTGCAAACCATATAATTATCTCTTTAAAGTGCATAATTCAATGTTTTTTCATATAATCACAATGGGCGTGTATTTTAAGACATCTTAGAGAGTCCAGTCTCTGAGGAAAATTAACTTCCCCAAAGAAACATTTATGATGTAGAATTTCTCTTAAGTATTTGGCTTTACATACTTAATAAGGGTTTTAAATTAAGATATTTGGATTTTCCTTTTCTTTATTTTCACTGTCAATTTTGATATTTTCACAGGGCTAGATGAGTTTTAAGGAACAAATTACAAGGTATTACTTTTTAAAAATATTTTTTAGTTATACATGGACAGTATCTTTTTTATTTTGTTTATTTTTATGTGGTGTTGAGGATCGAACTCAGTGCCTCATACGTGCGAGGCAAGTGCTCTGCCACTGAGCCACAACCTCAGCTTTACAATGTATTATTATATTGCACCAATAATATATAAGTTTACCTTATGACAACTTAATGCCTGGATTCCACCCAGGAGCTAATATAAGCTATAAGTTATTTGCAAACAATATAGTTGTTCACTTTTAAAATGCAAGAGAAAGTTAGGCATGGTGATTGACTCCTGTGATCCCAGCTACTTAGGAAGCTAAGGCAGGAGGATTGCAAGTTCAAGGCCAGCCTCAACAACTTAATGAGACCCTGTCTCAAAATAAGACAGTCTGGGGATGTAGCTTGGTGATACAAATACTGGGTTCAACCTCCAGTACTACAAAACAAAGCAAAACAAAATCCTTAAGACAGTAAGCTGAGGAAAATTGTTAAATTGTTAGAATTGATAAGAAATCTCATTCAAGAAGTGCTTAGCCAGGCGTGGTGGCACACGCCTATAATCCCAGCACTGTGGGAGGCTGAGACAGGAGAATCGTGAGTTCAAAGCCAGCCTCACCAAAAGCGAGGTGCTGAGAAACTCAGTGAGTCCTTGTCTCTAAATAGAACATAAAATAGGGCTGGGGATGTGGCTCAGTGGTCAAGTACCCTGAGTTCAATCCCGGGCACAAAAAATAAAAGCACTTAATACAAAGTAATCAATACAAATATATTTTCCTGTCTACCAATAACAACCAAGTAGAAAATATAAAAGTGCTACAAAAACTTGTTGAGATATATAAAAGGAAAGATATAACACATTCCTGAGTGAGAAAACTCAATGTTGTAAAGATATTATTTCCAAATTAAATTGAATGTTTTATCTGCTTCTGATTAAAAACCTAGTAGGATTTGTTTTGGAACTTCAGAAACTTATTCTAAAATTCATTGAAAAGAATAAACAGTAAAAAATAACTAGGCAATAAAGAAGAATGAAATTATGTCATTTGCAGGGAAATGGATGGAAATTGAAAGAATTATGTTAAGGGAAATAAACTAAACTCAGAAGGTTAAAGGTCATATGTTTTCTGTCATATGTGAAAGATAGAGAGGAAAAAGAAAAATAAATGGCTGGGGGAGGGTAGTCTCATGAAAACTGAAGGAAGACCAGTAAAATAGAGGAAGGGGACCAGAGATAGAGAGCAGGAAAGAGAAAGAGGAGGTACTGGGGAATGAAATTGACTCAATTATATTTTATATTGTATGCATGTATAAATATGTAACCATAAATATCACTATTCTGTAAAATTATAATACAGCAATAAAAATGTGAGAAAAAAATAAGAAGGCAATTTTTTTAAAACTCAGAATAATGAGGAGGAGCTAGATTCACTAGATAGCAAAACACATAAGTATCCAAACATTAAAATTAAATAGTTAATAGTGAATAATACTAATACAAATTATATATATATATGCATATATATGTCAATGGATCAGAAAAGAGAAATTGATATATGAACACACACACACACTAAACACAGGAGAAAAGAAGCCTCACAAACAGGGAGGGGGTAGATTGTTCATTACATGGTACTATAAGGGAAATAAAGTACTATTTGTGGGGAGGAGCTATAATGTCATCTCAGACAGTATACTTAAATGTATCCTAATTAGATTAAACCACTTCTTTTGAATGATCAAACCATAAAAATACTGGAAGAAAGTGGAAGGGCCCTCAGAAAACAGGCTTTGAATTTGAGTCCTTCCATTTGCTGTTTCTTCCCTTAGGAGAAAACAGAGGGGCTCTCGTGGGGCCTACAATGTTTTTTTCTTTGACCCTGATGCTTTCTAAGCCAAAGCAATACCCCAACCCAATGGCACAACACTCTTATCTGAGTATGCAGCAAAATCAGTGGTCAAGGTCCCTTAGAATGTGTAAAACTGAAGCAGGGGAAGTAGCTCAGTGGTAGAGAACTTGCCTAGCATGCATGAGGCTTAGGTTCCATCCCCAATAGCACAGAAAGAGAGAAAAGAAGAATTTGTGGAGCAGAAAAAGAATGGAATGGCGTCTCTGCTCAGGCATTCATGAGCTGACTTCCCCCAGGTACCACAGGCCCAATCTCACTTCTATCCTGTTGCTGCACAAAAGAAAGTATTAAGAGGGACAGTGAGGAGAGGCCAGAAGGAAAATAGCATGAGAAGGTTCCTGGCTGGGAGGGACCTTGAGATTCACTGCTACCCTTAGGCCCAAGACTGTCACAGGGAACCTGCCCTTTTGGGGCCTCCACAATACAAACTACCACAGTCTCAAAGTGCAATGTCTGAGGAAGAACTAAGATCCTTTTAGGCCCTAAATTCTGATTTCCAAGACCTGGTTGAGGTTTTGATTCTCAAGAACCAGTTTTCTAGCCGGGTGCAGTGGCACATGCCTGTAGTCCCAGCACTTAGTGAGGCTGAGACAGAAGAATTGCGAGTTCAAAGCCAGCCTCAGCAACAGCGAGGCGCTAAGCAACTCAGTGAGACCCTGTCTCTACATAAAACACAAAATAGGGCTGGGGATGTGGCTCAGTGGTCGAGTGCCCCTGAGTTCAATCCCCGGTACCAAAAAAAAAAAAAAAAAAACCAGTTTTCCTCAGTAACTGGAAACAAACAGAGCTTAGGGATGGCCTAAGACAGGGAACTGGTGAGTCAGAAAACAAAGTAGTCACAGATAGCTGGAGGAGGACTCCGCCCCTTTTACAAACCCAACTGCCCAGGTGGGAGCCCGGTAACATCTGTGCAAACAAATCCTCCCTGAAGACAAGCAGAGTCAGAGAGATGCTTCATATTTATCCTCAACATCTTTCACACCATATGACATATACAGGTCATGACAGCACATGGTGTTCCTGGATGATTAGCAGTTCAGCAAATGTGTCAGCCTGACTCTTCACACTGTGCTTCCAAACTATGGCTGTTCTTTCCTTATTTTAACAAATGCTCTGGAATTTGGAGTTTGCGCTATGTGGCAGGTACTGGTCTAAATGTTGCATCACGGTGCCAAATAAAACAAAGACCCCACCTTCCCAGGGTTTGCATTCTAGTTGAGGGAGGCAGACAAGGAAGCAACCAAGGAAATAAGTAACACCATCAGGTAGTGACAAATGACATTAAGAAAATCAAGTCAATAAGGAATCAGCTGGTTATTATGATTGCCATGTCGGCTGAAGGAGTGAGGGAGATCCTCTCTGGAAATGTGTTACTTGAACAGTGATCTGTTCAAAGTGAGGCAGCCAGTCATGCTAACATCAGGGGATGGGCAGTCCAAGGTAAGGGATCCATACAGACAAAAACCCTGTGAGGGAATCTACTTGGCATTTTCAGGGAAGAGCAAGATGGCCTGTTTAGTGGTTGAAGTAGAATGAACATGGGAAGAATGGAAGAAGAGGGCTGGGGTTGTGGCTCAGTGGTAGAATGTTTGCCTAGCATGCGTGAGGCGCTGGGTTCAATTCTCAGCACCACATACAAATAAATAAAATAAAGATCCATCAACAACTAAAAAAATATTTTAAAAAAAAGAATGGAAGAGGAGGTGAGAGAGGTAGATAGAGACTAGATCCAGTAAAACCTCATAGACCAAGGGGATAATTTTGAATATATTTCCTAAATGAGAGTACTAATTGGAGGGTATAATATTCTTTTATTATTAAAAAATAATATACTGACCCAGTGGTACAGACCTGTAATCCAAGCAACTCAGAAGGCTGAGGCAGGAGGATCACAAGTTGAAGGCCAGCCTTAGCAACTCAGCAGGATCTTGTATCCAAAAAAAAAAAAAAAAAAGAATGAGGACAGCTGGGCACAGTGGTGCACACCTATAATCCACTTTGGGAGGTTGGAAAAGGAGGATCATGAGTTCAAAGCCAGCCTCAGCAACAGCAAGGCGCTAAGCAACTCAGTGAGACCCTGTCTCTAAATAAAAATCAAAATAAGGCTGGGGATATGGCTCAGTGGTCGAGTGCCCCTGAGTTCAATCTCCGGCACCAAAAACAAAAAAAAACAACAACAACAGAAAACCAAGCATATAGCTCAATGGCAGAGCACCTCTGGATTCCATTCCTAGTACAATTAATTAATTAATTAATGAAAATATGGCCCAAAATATAAAAGTCTCATTTTCTTACATAAAAGTAAAGATATTATCACACCTACCAAAATTAATAGTAACTCCTCAGTACGATCTAATATTCAACCCATAGTCAAATTTCTGTCATTGCCTTAAAAATGCCATTTTTTCTAGCTGGTTTATGGTGCTCCATAAATTATTTTAATCTAGAGTAATTCTTGTTCTTCTCTCCACACTTTTTCATACCAGTGATTTCTTGAAGAAACTAGATCACTGCCCTATAAAAAGTCCCATACTCTGGACTTGTCTGTTTGCCTCCTTGTGATGTCTCTTAACTTGTTCTTTTATTCCTCCTATTTCCTATAAACTGGAAGTTAGTCTGAGGCTTAGAGGTTAGAATTGGTTAGAGTCAGGTTCAATTTTGAAGGTAAGAGTATTTTAAAGGTAGGACTTCACATTGAGTTGTCCTACTTTTAGCTTCTGATCAGAAGTGCAGGCAGTGCCATTTGGATCTTTTCATTATGACATACCATGTCAACCCTTCACCTCATGGTTTTATCAGTCACTGATGACCATTCCCTGACACTATTGTTTCATCAGAGGTTGTATAATAATGTTTTTCTATTTCTATCATTCTCTCCATGCTTATTAGCTGATATAATACAGTATGTTCAGAGAAGTCTCACTTGCCACTACACCCCTCTAAGGTTTTCCTTTCCTCCTTTGCTAATTTGGGAGTTTTTCCTTCTAGACTTTTTTGCAATTAGAAGCATTTGCATGTGTGTGTGTGTGAGTGTGTGTGTGTGTACATGCATAAATATAAACACACATGTGTGTATAAGTATATATGTGTATGTATAAAATATGTATGTATATATATATGTATATATACATGTATACATAAATTTTGTATTCCCTTCTTGTAGCACAAAGATAGCCTTACTATATATGCTGGGTTTTTGGGGTTTTTTTTGTACTAGGGATTGAACTCAGGGGTACTCGACCACTGAGCCACAACATCCCCAGCTCTATTTTGTGTTTTATGTAGAGATAGGGTCTCATTGAGTTGCTTAGCATCTCGCTGTTGCTGAGGCTGGCTTTGACCTCGCGATTCTCCTGTCTCAGCCTCCCTAAGTGCTGGGATTACAGGTTTGCGCTACCGCGCCTGGCTATATATGCTGTTCTTTATTTTGCTTTTTTCACTTAAATGTGTCCTGGAAATCCCTCCACATCCCTGTTTAGAGATTCTCCTCATGACTGGAAGGGTTTCAAGCAGGAGAATGGCAAAAACTAACTTAGGGATTAGAAGCCTTCCTCTAGGTGTCTTGTAAAGAACACAATTTAAAAGAGCAAATGCTGAAGCAGAGAGGCCATTAAGAAGCTGCTATACTGGCCATAGTAGCCCAGCCATTTGGGAGGCTGAAGCAGGAGGATCGCATGTTGGAAGCCAGCCTAGGCAATTTGGTGAGACTCTGTCTCAGAATAAAATAAAATGGCTGGGGATGTAGTTCATAGGTAGAACACCCAGGGTTCAGTCCCCAGTATGGAGAAGGAAGAGAAAGAGAATGTAAAGCTATTACAAAGATCTAGGTAGCCATGGAGATGAACCAGCTTGGATTATGCAAATTAGTACAACACCCTAAGAATGGAGGGGCTCAGGTCCCTGAGCAGAGCTGCCACAGTAGCCAGATACCAAATAAATCTCTATCTTATAAGGCACATTTCCATGTGGACCTCTGTCATGTGCACTGAACCTACATCTTAACTCATATGAAACATTCTAGTTCTAACATGCTCTTATCATTACAACTGGGAGTCAAGACAACTGGCTTCTTGTCTTGACTGAGTTGCTTATGTGAACCTGGGCAAAGAAGAGGTGAATGGGTATTCCAAGCAAAGGGAACAACACGGGTAAGGTTTTAGAGGCTTGGGAAATTTGGCCTTTACTTCATAAACCATAGTCCCTGGAAGTGACTGGTACAAAAGGAATTTCCAAAACACTAAATGGCAGTGAAGGGAAGAGAAACAAGAGATGAGGAGACAGTAGAAACCCTGTCCTTGGCCTTGTTTCTACCCAGCATCAATGACCCAAGGTAACTCATTTCCTCAAAGACTTGCCAAGACTAATCCTACCACCACTTCTCTGACTCCACTTCATACTGTTTTCTGTACTTGTTGCTCACTACGCTCTACCCACACTAACCCACTTGCTGCTCTTTGAACAAGTTACACATGCTCCTGACTCAGGTTCTTTGCACCTACAGCTTTCTTTGCAAGGATTTTTTGTCTAGAAAGCTGCATGCATTCCCTAACAAGCCTACCTAAGACTGCAACCCATTTCCTGGTCTCCTCATTCTGATTTATTGTACTATGCAGAATGCAATACCACTTGGTATTGTATATTATACATGTATTTGTTTGATGTACTCTTCCCTCCCAGCAATGTAAACATCATGAGGATACAGATTTTATTTATTTCACTTCTGTAACCACAGCACTTAGTACACTATGCAAAACACAGCCAGAACACAAGAAGTATTTGTATGGATGGGTGAGATATAAAGTATCTTTCATTTCAGTCCTTCCACTAGTACTTTACTTCACAGTCTTAGCTAGAGATGATGTGAGGCAGAAGTAGTGGGGAGGACAATGATGGGAAACTTGACTCAAACTAAACACAAAGGAGAAAGATCTTGGAGAGGAGCCAAGAGGCTTAGCTTAGCCCTATTTGGCAACTGAGAAACACTTGGGTCAATTTGGTGGACACTTAATTTTTTTGTAAAAACCTATTTTTTGCAGTCCTTTATTTTCCCTAATGTTATGACTATTTTGTTAAGCATATCAAACTAGGGCTGGGGCTATAGCTCAGTGGTAGAGTGCTTGCCTAGCATGTGTGAGGCACTGGGTTCGATACCCAGTAGCACATATAAATGATAAATGAATAAAATAAAGATTCATCAATGACTAATATATATATATATATATATATATATATATATATGAATATCAAACTATTTCCTGTAATCCCAGCACTTAGGGAGGCTGAGACAGGAGAATCGCGAGTTCAAAGCCAGCCTCAGCAACGGGCGAGGTGCTAAGCAACTCAGTGAGACTCTGTCTCTAAATAAAACACAAAACAGGGCTGGGGATGTGGCTCAGTGGTCGAGTACTCCTGAGTTCAATCCCCAGTACCAAAAAAATATATATATCAAACTATTAAATCTTTGGAAGATAGTGTAGAAAAATATCTTCACTACCTCCAAGAGGAAATGGATTTATTAAACAACACACAAAAAGTGTAACCTTCAAAGGAAAGGACTGATAGTCAATCACATTAAAATTAAGAATTTTAAATCTGTAAAGAAAGTGAACTTAGGGGCTGGAGTTTGTGCTTAGTGGTAGAGCACTTGCCTGGCATGTGTGAGGTCCTGGGTTTGATTCTCAGCACCACATATAAATAAATAAAATAAAAGATCCATTGGCAACTAAAAAATATTTAAAATAAAGAAAGTGAACTTCAACAGATGAATGGATAAAGAAAATGTGGTATATATACATAATGTAATATTATTCAGCCATAAAAAAGAATGACTTTAATGACATTTGCCAGTAAATGGATGGATCTGGAGACTATCGTGCTAAGTGAAATAAGCACCCCCCCCCAAAAAAAAAAGGTCCAATGTTCTCTCTGATATGTGGATGCTAACCCACAAAAGGAAGGGGCAGGCAGATTAGAAGTCTAGAGGATTAGACAAAGAGGAATGAAGGGAAAGGGGGATAGGAATAGGAAAGACATATATGTACATAAGCTTCCTATGTACATATATGAAAACACCACAATGAATCTCCACATCATGTACATCCATAAGACTGGGATCCTAATTAGAATAAGATATACTCCACATTTGTATAAATATGTCAAAATCTACTTTACTGTCATATATAACTAAAAAGAACAAATAAAAATATATGTTGCAAATTATTAAGAGTTGGCCATTCCTAATAAAGACAGTGCTAGCAAAAACAAACAAACAAAAACAAAAACATCTGCAGTACCATCATAACATCCCTCTGATGATGTCCTTTTACAAGTAGAGCAAAAAATAAACTCTTTACTTTTGTCCTCTTGCTTGTCTCTCTAACTGCATGCTGCCTGGCTATTAGAAAATACAGATTTTTGTTAAGATAGTATCCCTTCTAGTACCACTTTCCACATCAGTTAAGGTCAAAGACTAATATTCTATAATAAAGAGACCACTGAATGTAAAAAAAATAAGTTAAAAACAATCTACAAACTATGAGAAAGAAAATTCATTCAACAAATATTGAGCACCTACTGATGTAATTCCCCACTACCCTGGAGTAAAAGGCAGTCCTCTCCACCCACACCTAGCAGGATAAAGGTGGGGCTTTGTAAATGCCATGCTGCACCAGCTAGCTTCTTCCATAATATTAGATGAAGATTTTCATGATTCTTATAACTTGTAGTCTCTCTGGCACCAATAATGGAAAGGGTGGGAAACTAAGCTTGTTCAGAAGCATCAAAGGGCCAGTGGAGTATATTACTGTGTCAAGAATATAATGTAGGAGATGAAGGACTGTTCTTGAATGGGCACTGATGAACTTCTTAAGCTACAAGTCCCTTGAGGGTGCATAGGCCCCAGAGAGTCTGTAGCCAATATACTTCCTCTTCAGACTGATTTCCCTTAGTTCCTCACAGTCCAATTACCTTAGGGAAAATAAAACAGCTTCCTGGTTAGCATGTGCCTAGGCACATTCCCTCATATGAGAGGCTCTTTCTTTGCAAACTATGGTTCTCATTCCTGCAGCTATCACACTGCACTGGACAAATCCTCAGTCTCTGCCACCTCCAGCTTGGCTATTTCTGCACACACCATACTGAATGAACTCATCCAATTGTTAAGCATACAAAACAAGCTTAGAAGAAATAGGCAGATAGCCAGAGGCAAGCAGAGTTACTTGGAGAATAAGAGGAAGTTGATCAGCAACACTTCATAGCAGGGTGGTTAGGCATGCCAAAGCACGTGGGTACAAGGCAAGATACGTATCGGATTGTTCTAGTCTTGTGGACAAAGATATCAAGGTCACTTGCTCTTCTGAGTACCAGTGACCTTTGCGTGTGGGGGTGGGGTGGGGAAGAATACTGGAGATTGAACCCAGGGGTGCTCTACCTCCAGTCTTTTTACTTTTATTTTGAGACAGGATCTCATTAAATTATCCAGGCTGGCCTCAAACTTGTGATCCTCCTGCCACAGCCTCTCCAGTTGCTGGGATTATAAGAGTGCACCTTTGTGAGTGACAGAGCTCCAATAACCTCTGATCTAGGACCAGACCTAGGTGATTTCCACTGACTTTGTCACCTTTTAGAATGAACTTGCCTTTTGGTTTTGGTTTGTTTTTGCCTTAACTTCACCACCTTGCTGACCTACCAGATCTTAAAATGTAAGTTTACTTGTTTCTTGATATATAGATCTCCACATGACTAGGAACTGGCTTAGGAGATTGTTGACACATACATCATTCTCTGTGACCTACTTTAGCTATTGCTGCCCACATTCTATTGTGACACAACTCACTTGAAAGTTTTTTTGCTGTTCTGATGAATCCTTATAGGCTGGTGACTAAATATAAGGCAAAGAATTCTATTTCTAAAGCTGTACCTTCAAGGAGATACATTCAGCCCTCAGAGAAGGAAGTGAAGACCAAGGCCAGACAACAAGCTACTAAGCTGTGATTTAGAGGCAAGACAGTACTTTTCATGTGAGTGCTCAAGAGAGAAATTCCTACTGGAAAAATTGGATCAATAAATATAGATAGATAGTAGAAAAGAAAGACATCCATAAAGCAATGATAAGAGTATGTCATCAACCAAGGATTGTGATTAATACAATTCTATGAGGTCATGTTAATAAAAACAATAAAAACAAGTGGAAGGGGCTGGAGATGTAGCTCAGTGGTAGAGCATTTGCCTAGCATGCATGAGCCCTGGATTCTATCCCCAGCACCATGTGCACACACACACACACACATACATACACACACACCAAAAAAAGTGGGGGAGGGGAAGATCAGTGTACTTTATTAACAAGCAGGAGCCACATCCTTAAGTTTCCTAATCTGTTTTGCTATTACTTCGTTTGCTTTGATACAATTCATAATGGCCAGGTACACCCACATACCAAGGAAGTCCCTGGATGCCCCAGATATTCTGGCCTAGGAAATTGCAGAATACTCTCACCGTTAGTTTAGGTGAGACTAGATTTGTTTTCTTTCTTCTCAAAAGGAAAAGAAAATAATCTGACAGCAGAGAAACTAGCACACTGATAAAGCACAGATCCCTTACCCTAGTTTATCCTAGGTACAAACTGACCTCATTTATCCATCACTTACTACTCCCATTTTTTCAGGCTCCACCCCAGCACTGGACTTGGATAGCACTTGAACATTCCCTTGGCTCATGCTGAGGTGAATCTAATCAACATCCCTGCCATGTCTAGTAGGATGTGGGGGAACATCATGAAACCTGCTCCCCGAGCTGTTTGGAGAAGAGGGTCAAGTCCTCCTCAGACCCAGTCTTCTCCTTGGAGAGAGGTTGACTCTACCGATCTAGCTACCTAGTCCCTGTACCCCACTTAGGTTCATGGAGGCTTGAGAATGTATACCACTTTCTGCACCCTAAACTGCTACAAACCTACTGGGGGAGAGGGCATACAGTGGAGTTACTGACAGACCTGTAAGTAAAGGACGTTTCTCATCAGTGACATTTCACCTACCACTAAAAGACCCAGAAATCTAAACTGAGTGTGAAAGAGACTTGTCTAAATATTTGTGCTTCCTCCACAACAGGAGATTGGTTAAATGAATTACGTCATCTCTGTACAATGAAATGCTGTATATGATGCTAAAGAATAAATTTGACATGAAAAATGTGCCAGTATACCACTAAGTGAAAAAGCAGGTTACAAAATGAGATAAAGAATAGGGTATTAATTAATTAGAACTAACATTTATTGAAGTTTGAAAGAGCATGTATGCGAGCAAAGCACCAAAAAAGTGTTTTATATGAACTATTCTATGTAAGTGAAAATATTACAATATGCATAGTATTTGTTTTTTATAGATAAAGAAACTGAGGTAATAAGGTTAAGTCATTTGCCACAGTCTACTGAGGTAGCAGAGCTGAGGTCCAGATATATTAGATTCAAGATCCTAAACTCTTTAATAGTGATACCATATATATGCCTATATTTGTACAGAAAAAAAAGTCAAGAAAGATGGCTACCAGGGTAACAGTCAATAGTGTTTATTTCTGTGTGGTGAGATTATGAGTGACTTTTATTCCTTTTATAATTTCCTCTGAAAGTTGCATGATTTACCTGGATATTTTCACAGTCAGGAAAAAGAAGAAATCAATTTCCATTTTGAAAGAAAAAACAACAAGCCATTGTTCCCAACCAGTAGACAGCAAACTGCTGGGAGTGGGGAAGTATCTTAATGATTACAAGGACTCTGGAAATTGCTACCTGGCCCAAGCATTGTCTAGAATGAATAAATAATATGCTTGCACATATTTTCTGAATGTATGCAAATACTGTCATAATACATACACATAATGTCTTTGATTTGTCATATATCTCTCAATTGAGATCAAGAATACAAGTATTATCATGAGGAGGTCCTTGCCATTTTAGACATGAAAATACTAAATAAAGCAAAGGCTGGAATCTGTGCTAAGCCAAATGATTCATATACAGACCAACTTTCTGTAGCTTGAGTACTTCTCAACAACTTACCTCCTTTTTTGGGGAGGGGAGGGCAGGAGGAAATAGAGGGGAAAAACTGAGAATTCACACATTATTAAAAGTTAACTTAGGAGGCTTGCTTCCTGGAAAAGACAATTTACAAGGCTGAGAGAGTGTGGAAAGGGAGTTGATGAAGTCCCAAGACATTCTCTTCTGGAAAGACAGAGTGTTAAGCTCCCCCATATTGCCAGGGATAAGGCACCACCCTCAACCACATGGATGTCAACACATCAGCAGGGCAGTGGTGCTGCAATACTGGAGTGCTAATGCTTGCTCTAGAGCCCAGCTGGTTCCAATCAGCAAGCACTTGAGAGTAGGAGAGGCACAGTATAAGGAGATTTCTTTTTGGCCAAACTGCCTCAAAGGTCAGCACCTGCTTCCTTTCTCTCATTCTTTCTTCTCTTTTGTAATGTTCCCTTTGTCCTCTATTATTGTACAGCCTATTGTTCCCTGAAGTCCCAGGACACACTCTTCCATAGGACTCAAGTGATCTCATTACATGTAAGAAACCATCTGATAACAGACCTCAAAACTTACTGATTGTTCACTCAACACTGAAGCCCTAGGACTTTCTAGGTATTAAGAACAGTTAAAGTGATAAATAAGATATAGTCTTATTCATTTAGATCCGTACAGTCTTCAGGTATGAAAAGCAAAAAACAACACACAAATACACATAGCCTGATTTGCTTTAATGGGCATAAAGTTACAAGGTAAGTGATCAGAATCAGAGATGAATGAGGGTTTTTTTCTCTCCTATACACTTTGGCCTATATTTGGAACTCAGCTAGGAACCAGGCTCCATAACCCATCCCTGCTCCTGGAACTGGTGCTGAGGCCTACAAGACTGACATACTCCAGGGGAAAACAGTCTTCAATAAGTCAAAGTTGTGAATAAAGAATGACAATATGAAAGGAGATCATTCTATAATAAAAGGAAATTAAGATCTTGCCAAAGGGATCAGATCTGAATCCTACCCAGCCTTTGAATCCAGATGCCACTCTGTGGGAAATACAGAGGGACATGCTGAAGTGCACCATGAGTATACAATAAGCAAAATCCAGACTGGGAAATTGTACAGGTCAAATGCTGTGGGTTCTCTAACAGCTAAATCTGAAGGAAAGGAATAGGATGGAGGGGGAACCTGAACATTAAAACAGACTTGAACTCTTCAAAGGTGTCAAGATGAAGAAAGGGAATTGTCACAGATTGGAAGAGACTAAGAAGACATGATGATTAAATGCAATGTTGAATCCTAGTGGAATTCTGGAACATAAAATGGGCATGTGTGGAAAAACTGGGGCAATTCAAATAAAATCTGGGGAGTTTAGTTAATGAAAATGCACTCATTCATAGCGATTTCTTAGTTGCAATAAACACATCTAATTACATAAGATGTTAGGATAAAAGGGAAGCTGGGTGAAAGGTATAGAGAATTCTCCATACTAGCTTTGCAAACCCACCCCCATCGATCTAAAATTATTCCAAAATAAAAAGTTTTTTTTTAAAAAATGGAGAGAACATTTAAAGGACAGGTCAATTTTTAAATGGGCAAGACTAAACCATAGTCATTAGGTAAGTACATATGGGTATGAAAACCATAGAAAAGTAAGAAAATGATGACTTTAAATGTCAAGATAATGATTACTTTGGGAGGAAAAAGGTTGTGAAAGAATGGGGCACCTAGAGAGGGTTCTGGGGCAGTTAGGAAATTTCTACTTCCTTACTTAGCAGTGATTACCAGGTGGGTTTTTGTTTTTGTTGTTGTTTTGTTGTACTGGGGATTGAAATCAGAGCCTCACACATGCCAGGCAAGGGCTCTACCACTGAATTACAACCCAAGCCCTTTATTTTTTTTGGTACTGGGGATTGAACTCAGGGGTACTTGACCACTCAGCCACATCCCTAGCCTTATTTTGTGTTTTATGTAGAGACAGGGTCTCACTGAGTTGCTTAGCGCCTCGCCGTTGCTGAGGCTGGCTTTGCACTCACGATTCTCCTGTCTCAGCCTCCCTAAGTGCTGGGATTACAGGCTTGAGCCACCACGCCTGAGTACAACCCCAGTCTTTTTATTTTTTTTTTTATTTTTTTTTATTTAAATGCATTTCAAGTCATAGTACATAAACAGAGCTCAGTTTTTCCAACCCCAGCCTTTTTAAAATTTGATTTTTTTTTTTTTTTTTGGTAACACTGCTCTGGGATCTTCTCTGGGAATGAACCCAGGGGCACTCAACCACTGAGTCACATCAACAGCCCCTTTTTAAAATATTTTATTTAGAGACAGGGTCTCACTGAGTTGCTTAGGGCCTCACTAAGTTGCTGAGGCTAACTTTGAACTCATGATCCTCCTGCCTCAGCCTCCTGAACCGCTAGGATTATAGGCATGCACCACCATGTAAAATTTGATTTTGAGACAGATCTTGCTAAGTTGTAGAGGCTGGCCTCAAACTTGTAATCCTCCTGCCTCAGACTCCCAGATAGCTGGGATTACAGGTATGTGTCACCACATTCAGCTCATAAAGTGTTTTTCTTATAATAATTTATTAAGATATACATTTGTTTCAAGTGTTTTTATTTTGTATGTGGGTTCTATTTTACAATGAGAGAGA
Source organism: Xerus rutilus (assembly GCA_028644305.1). Classification (NCBI taxonomy): domain Eukaryota; kingdom Metazoa; phylum Chordata; class Mammalia; order Rodentia; family Sciuridae; genus Xerus; species Xerus rutilus. The sequence continues at coordinate 71,669,399 of CM053417.1, read as the reverse complement.
GAGGAAAAAAACATGAAAAGAGAGATGCATAACATCCAAATACAACCAATGAACCATGTTCAGAGTCAGCTATAAAGACACTTAAATATGGATTTGGTATAGATATTGTTAGGAAATTATTAAATTTGCTAAAGGTGATAGTGGTGGTATTATTATGGAAAAAATGTATATTTTTGTAGATGCATAATAAAGTATTTAGGTGTGTGTAAAAGAAATAATGGTTTAGAATTGCTGTAAAATACTCCTCCAAAAAAGGTGGGGGGTGGGGGGATAGATGAAATCAGTATGACAAAATGTTAATGTCCTAATAAACTCAACAAAGAGAGTCAAAGGGCAGATGGGCTGGGCCTGACCTGATGGGGCAGTCCTCAGTACTCCAGAACCTGCCCCTGCAGTGGGTGGGGGTGAGCTAGGACAAGGAGGGGAGAGGGCAGGCACCAACTCTTCATAATCATCATGTACATTCACTATTGAGTGAGCTTCCAGAGACTGACGGCACCTTTTCTTGGAACACTGCTCTGGGATCTTTGTCTCCCTCAGGCTTCTGGGCATCATGCCTTGTTCTAAGCAGCCTAATCATGTCCAGACTCTGAGTCTTCTGCACTGGCCCTTGAGCTACCTTGCTATCTGTGAGTACTGACCTAGCAAAAAGCCAAAGTCAGAGACCAGGGCCAGATCTTGGGTGATTCCATGGGAAGTCTCATTTCTGGACTTTTGATCAGCTGAGATGGTACCAGAGAGTAGAGCCAAGGAGTCTCAGGTTCATTGAGTGCTCTGGGAAAGGAAGAGATACAGCCCTAGGGCCTAGTGAGAGCAGGGAAGGAGGTAGCACAGGATCATGATGAACTAACTTTAGTTGCCCAACTAATTTTAGTTACTTCTTAACCCTCTCTATCTAGAGAGGGAAAATGAGACCCAGGGAGTGCTCTCTTATGATCAGGTAGAGTGGGACAGAAGAACCCTTAGTATTATACAGTTAGAGAAATACAGGCTGGGTTTGAACCACAGATTTTTCTCCTCTGGGAGAGGGGTGGTAGCATGAGGGAGGAGACAGAGGCAATGGAAGGAGTGGTAAATGAGCAATAGGACAAGAATGGTGGGTAGGAAACAGCATAGAAATGAAGATGTTAAGTGGAAAGGGTATATAGAGAGATGGATAGTGTAGATGTAAGGGAGAGTGGGTTAGTGGCTTAACAAGGGTTCAAGGATGATGGACATGGAGGGAGACAGGAAACAAGGTAAAAAAATGTTTTCTTAATGGAGGGACAAGTAAAAAAATAAATAAAGCTGGTGGCAAGAAGAGATCAGGAGTATGTGATGGTGACTGGGCAGGGAGATAGAGGGAAAGGGAAAAGGAGTAGGAAGAGAAGTAGGACTTGCATATGGTAAATGATAGAAGAAATTTCTGAGGCACGGGTGGCCATGGATGATGGATGGGCAGGGCCTGAACTGTGCCGAGGGCCAAGACCAGAATTATGGGTAGTATGAAGAACTGGTAATGGGACTAGACTTGGTCAAGTTCTTCTGGCAGTATAAATTTGGTCTGACATGATCCCTTGTCAGTTTGGATCTTGCAGCCATTGTTCATTTACCTGCTGTTTACATCCTTGTGGCCACTGCCAGCATTTTACTTTGTCTGGTTGTTCCTGGACTGGAAGACCCCAGAACAAGGTAAGATTGATGGACCTAGAATAAATGCTCCATCCTAACCTGCACCCCTACATGGTGAGTCCTACACATCATGTCACAGGCCTTTCCTCTAAGTTCTTAGAGCCACAGAAGCTACACCAGCCAGGACCATCCTAAGTCTCTTCCTTCTCATCTCTCTAGTAGAGCCATGGCCCTTCCAAGCTGCCTGGGAAGCCTGGGTGAGTGAGAGGTATGGGGTGGCACATACTGATATTTTCTCCTTCTGTAATTTTTGTCTCAGGTGGCAGGCGTTCAGCCTGGGTAAGGAACTGGTGTGTCTGGACTCACATCAGGGACTATTTCCCCATTACAGTAAGTTCTCTTATTCAGTGTCCTACACAGATTCTCAAATTCCAGTATTTGTCACTTACACCAAATAACTAGGATTGTTCATAAGGAAGATAAGCATCTTAGAGGACTCTCAGTCCATGTTAGATAATCTCCAGATCCTCTGAACTTTGCTAGGATATTTTGGACACCTTTGGCATGACCAGATGCAGGGCAAATAGAGTTCAGTTCAGTTTAACAAACATGCATCTAAATCCTCTTCTGACCCATGTATTTAGGGTAAAGAGGGATAGATAGGATGCAATTCTCTGCCATGAAGGAGCTCACATCTAATGGGGAAGACAGATGCATATATAATCAGTTTACTACAAGGCACAGAAGTAGTTCAGATGGAGGATATTAAGGAAAGGTTCCCCAGACATGTTGTAATGTATGCAAGGTATTTAAGGTTCAGTAAAAGTCACCTAGGTTGATACTAAAAGAGGAGTTGTGGGAAGACAATACTAGGAAGACGTTCCAGAAATGTACTGTTCTGCTCATCCTTAGGGCACTCTTTGCAGTAGATGACTACTCTGATTTTTATTTTTATTTTCTAATTCTAAAGAATTTATTTGAACAGATAGAGATTCATGAATTCTGCCCTAATTTTTAGAACAGAGCTTCCTGGCCTTCATCAGTAACAGCACTCAGAAAATGACAGCATGCATCAAGAACACTGACATAGATGGCTGAGAGTCTTACAGCCACAGGCAAGAGGCCTGGCAGTTCTAGCTGGCCTAGATTCTGCCCTGTTACCTCAGGAAAGAGGAGACCAACACCTGGGCCTCCTGAAATCTATGCATGCTATATCTACTGCAAAGCTGTTTCAGAAAGCACCCAGATCCCTGAGTGTCTTCACCTTGGTTCTCCCATGTGAGCTCATTCCAACCCCTTGGCATTTCTCTCCAGATCCTGAAGACTAAAGACCTGCCACCCCAGCACAACTACCTCATGGGGGTTCACCCCCATGGCCTCCTGACCTTTGGTGCCTTCTGTAACTTCTGCACGGAGGCCACAGGCTTCTCGAAGACCTTCCCGGGCATCACTCCTCATTTGGCCACGCTGTCCTGGTTCTTCAAGATCCCCCTTATTAGGGACTATCTCATGGCTAAAGGTGCTTCTGGTCCATTTCTATGCTTGAAAATGTGCCCTTTAAGTCCCCTTTCCCCATACTCATAGCATAGTAGTCCAAAGCACATATTCTGGAACTAATCTGCCTAGGTTTGGATCTTGGTTCTGTCACTTGCTGTGTGATCTTGGACAAATTAGCTAATCTCTGTTGACCTCAGTATCCTAATCTGTAAAATGATGCTAATGGTAATAATCTGACCTCAGACATGGTACAGTTACTAAACAAGATACTGTAAGTAAAGCATTCAATATAATGCCTAGCACAGAGTATTTGCTCAATAGACAATAGCTGTTCTTATCAAGGAAAGAATAGAATCCAATTTGGGATTCAGAAAATCCTCTAGTTATGCAACTAAAAAACTTCCTGCTACAGCTTCCATCGAGTGCCTCCTGCAAAATGGATGTATTGCCTCAAGGTGGAATGTGTCCATAGCCTTCTCTCCTGATCAGTTTGCTCTTGTCTCTGCTTGATTCTCTCCAGGTGTGTGCTCTGTGAGCCAGCCAGCCATCGACTACCTGCTGAGCCATGGCACTGGCAACCTTGTAGGCATTGTAGTAGGAGGAGTGGGAGAGGCCCTGCAAAGTGTGCCCAACACCACCACCCTCATCCTCCAGAAGCGCAAGGGGTTTGTGCGTACAGCTCTCCAGCATGGGTAGGTGTCCTTCCGGGAGAAGTGGGTTGCCCTCTCTGAGCAGCATGACCCTGTAGGTGATGCCAAGATGAATCCCATAGAGTCTTTTCCTCAAGGAACTTACAAATGAACAGAAGAAATGGGTGTAGAATTTCAAAAAGGTTTCTGTCATTCACTCCTGAGCTAGCTGGACCAGTTCCAGGAAGCCAAACCATAAACCCAGGTTCAATGTCAGGGGCTAGGGCTGCCTCAGTGTATGGATTATGCCCATATGATCTCTATCACTGATAGATATAATCTTCATCTGTCTGTTAATGAGAAGTGCAGGAAGCCTTACTGTATAGTGAGTTTTTGTGTAGAGGCTGGAGTCAGGGGCATGATTTAAAATCCTTGCTCCACAGGGTAGTGTGTAGCTCAATGGTAGAGGGCCTGCCTAGAATGCATAAGGCCCCTGATTCTATCCACAGCATTGCAACTAATAATAATAACTAATAAATCATATCTGGACTCCATGATTTTCACTGCACCCTGGGACAGGTTACTTAACCATTTTTTTGGGGGGGGCGGGTACTGGGGATTGAACTCAGGGGCACTCGACCACTGAGCCACATCCCCAGCCCTATTTTGTGTTTTATGTAAAGACGGGGTCTCACTGAGTTGCTTAGCGCCTCGCCATTGCTGAGGCTGGCTTTGAACAGGCGATTCTCCTGTCTCAGCCTCCCTAAGTGCTAGGATTACAGGCTGGTGCCACCGCACCCGGCTCTACTTAACCATTCTGAGGCTTGATGTTTTCATCTTCATAATGTAGCTACTAATCATAGTCACTGCTCCATAGGGTGATTGTGGACTTTGAATGAATTCACCCACATAAAGTACCTACCATGTGCCTGATATATAATAAGTAATCAATAAATGTGAGCCACTCTGACTTGAGAGATACAGAGAAGGAACTGATGCTGGAGGTATAGGGTGCTTCCATTAGTTCAGGGTCCAGCTCCCCAGATATAGGAATGATTATCCATTGTACACTCAGAGAAGAGGGAAGTGTATCTAAGGATCTTATGCAAGGGCCTGCCGTCAGACTGGAGTAGAATGTAAGTAAGAGAGCTCTGAGCTTACAGCAGGGAGTCCTGGGTTCTAGTCCAAGTCCTGCTACATCCTGACTGCCTGAGTGACCTTCCCCTTTTGAAACTGGGCCTTGGATCCCCCATTGTGTCCTCCACTGTCTTTGCTGTGAGGAACCAGTAAGGTAACATATGTCAAGGTGCTGAGAGATTGCTCTTAGCAACTCACAAAGATATGTACAGCGAAGAGTGTGTTCTTTTTTTTTTTTAACTCTTCTCTCATTTAAGGAACTTAAGGAGCCTGATTCTCTACCTAGGGCACTGTTTAGGGTAGATTATCATGGTCTCTGGAAGGGAAACAACTTTTCTCTGTTCTAATCCCATAATCCGAGAACAGAATACCTTATGCATAGCCTCCTTGAGTGAGGAACATATCATATATGTGTTTCTATGCAAAAGCACCCTCATCTTCTTTATTCTTTCTAACAGAAAGAGTTGAGTGTTCCCCTCCTTGACACCTCCTGGAAGATTTTCACAATGTGGGTCTCTGGGGATCTCTACCAAACCCCTCTTCCTGCTCTTCATCCCCATATCTTGTTCTTGTATTACTGGCCCAAAGAAAACTCTGTCACTGGCCTCAAAAAATTCAGGACAAAAGATACTAAGTAGGGGAGCCCTGTTTAGTGCAAACAGGATGCTTTAGGTCACTGAGATTTTATCATAATAGATGAGAGCCCAGCCAAGTGCAGTGCACATACCTATAGTCCTAGTAACTCGAGAGGCTAAGGTAAGGAGGAGCTCAAGCTTGTGGCCAGCCTTGGCAACTTAGCAAGAACCTCAGCAACTTAGTGAGACCCTGTCTCAAAAAAATAATAAAGGACTGGGGATGTAGCTTAATGGTAAAGTGCACCTGGGTTCTCCAGTACCCACCAAGAAAGATGGGAGCCTGGCTATGAATAAATGTTCTTTCAGGGGGGTTCCCACCTTAGTCTGTGTTTGGGAAATAAACTGAGTTTTTCCTTCAGGGCTCATCTGGTCCCTACCTTCACATTTGGAGAAACTGAGGTATATGACCAGGTGGTATTCCATCAGGACAGCAGGATGTACAAATTCCAGAGATTCTTCCGCCGTATCTTTGGTTTCTATTTTTGTGTCTTCTATGGACAAGGCTTCCGCCAAGGCTCCCTTGGGCTCCTACCATACAGCCGGCCTATTGTCACAGTGGGTAAGTTCTGCTCTCAGCCCCAAGGTCACTATACCTCTTTCACAACCTCTACATCAGCCTTCCCCGCCCAGCCTCCACCTGCCTCCTCATGGCAGCTGAGGAGAAATTGGGAGCTTAGATGGCCAGAGGGTTGGGCCCAGGGAAGGAGAGAAGGCTAAAGGAAGAGAAGATTCTAGCATGTTCACTCCTCTTTTCCCCTTTCTCTTGGCAGTGGGTGAGCCTCTGCCACTGCCCCAAATTGAAAAGCCAAGCCAGGAGATAGTGGACAAATACCACGCACTCTATATGGATGCGCTGCACAAACTTTTTGACCAGCATAAGACCCAATATGGCTGCTCAGATGCCCAGAAGCTGCTTTTCTTATAACTGAAGAGACTGCATGCCTGAGTGCATGCAGGAGCACCTACCTGACTTGGAGAGGAGACTTGCTGCTAACAGAAGAAATGGAAGGAAGGGGGATAAGGAAGGCTGTGTGTGCTAGGGAAGGGCATTAGGAGTCTCTTCATGGCCATAATGCTGCCCTCTCAGGAGCTGTCCCTGAAGAGCCTCACTTTATCCTCCTGGCTTTCCTCTCTGAGCCTGACATCCCAGGTCCTGAAGAACTCAAATGATGGCTATGCAGCCCCTACTCCATTTTTAAAACTCTTAATACAATTTTAAAATTGAGATATAATTTGCATATCATATATTTAATTTGCTTAAGAGTGCAAAATTCGGCAGTGTTTAGTATATTCAGAGTTGTGTGATTGCCACTACTGGAATTTTTCAGCATTCTCAAAAAAACCGGTAAACATTAGCCATCACTGCCCACTCCCCCAGCCCCTGATGACCACTCATCTACTTTCTGTCTCTATGAATTTACCAATTCTGCACATTTCATATAAATGGAACAATATAATATGTGTCTTTTGTGGTTGTTTTCAAGATTCCTCCATGTCACTGCATATGACAGTACTTCATTATGTTTTGTGGCTGAATAATAATTCAATGTTCATATATACCACATTTTGTTTATCCATTCAGTAGTTGATGGACATCTGGGCTGTTTCTACTTTTTAGCTATTATAAATAGCGTCATTATAAACATTCATGTACAAGTATTTGTGTGAGAATTTACTGTCCTCAAATATGAAGTTTTGCTGGGTGTGGTGGCACACACTTATAATCCCAGTGGCTCAGAAGGCTGCAGCAGGAGGATCACAAGTTCAAAGCCAGACTCAGCAATACAGTGAGGCCCTAAGCAACTTAGTGAGACTCTGTCTCAAACTGAAGAATAAAAAAGGGCTGGGGATGTTGCTCAGTAGTTAAAACACCCCTGGGTTTAATCCCCAGTACCAAAAAAATATGAAGTCCTACTTTATGACCACATCACTATCAAGCATGCCTTTTGGATAGAAAAAAGGTACCTTACTCAGGATCATTTTTCAATTGGCATAGGCATTGCATATAGAACACCTTGTCCTCATAATGATCCCTTCTTTTTTTTAAAATCTTTTTTTTAATCTTTTTTTTTTAGTTGTAGATTGACACAATATCTTTTATTTTACCTTTTTTTTTAAAATATTTTTTAGTTATACATGGACACAGTGTCTTTATTTGGTTTACTTATTTTTTTTATGTGGTGCTGAGGATCGAACCCAGTGCCTCACATGTGCGAGGCAAGCGCTCTGCCACTGAGCCACAGCCTCAGCCCCTTTTATTTTACTTTTATGTGGTGCTGAGGATTGAACCCAGTGCTTCATGCATGCAAGGCAAGCAATCTACCACTGAGCTACAATCCCAGCCCATCCCTTGACTTCTTAATCTCAAGGTATTTGCAACTATCCATTTGATATCTATGTTTTTAGTCATTACTAAATTCTGTCAAAAAGTTTTTGTAAGGCTATATTCTAAAATTTAAAAAGATTAAATAAAAACATAAATGTCTTTTCCTTCACAAGGCAACCACAAGAGGCACACTTTAAACACGAATGACCAAATGTTCAAAGACCATTTAGATAATTAGCCTTTTTTTTCTTCACTTAACCCTTAAATATTGGGCCTTGGTGGGATCTCACCCACTTCTCTCACTTTATATTGTCTCAGATCTGAAATATCTATTTCTAATCCAGATTTACCTCATAAGCAGTAGCCCAATATATAACAATTTAGCCATCTCCAACAAACACCTGACCCTCAGTGTACCCAATACCAAGTAAATCATCTCTCTCCTCCCAAACTCCTATCTTATCCCAAAGTCAATTTTACTGCCTTAATATTAATCAAACCAGTGTCCTTTCTTCTTTTCTACTGTCACCACCTAGTCAAGGCCCTCACCAAAATTCCTAGACTATTGCTATTCAATCTAGTAAATTCCACTCTAATCAACTCATCCAGCAGGGTATTTTCAGGGTAATCTTGCTAAAACTTGAATCCAACTAGTCACTTTGTTGCTTAAAATACATTATTGCTCCTAAAATGTCTCTACCAGAATATCCTAAATTGTGCTCTATGTACCAATAACATTCCTTAGTCATTAATGATTAATGTACACCAAAAAAGGTAAAATTAAGTGTGGTTGATGGATTAAATAAAGTTTGATGTATTTATTGATGTATTTCATAGTCTTTAAATTTTTTTAGTTGTAGATAGGCACAATCCCTTTATTTTCTTTATTTATTTCTATGCAGTGCTGAGGATCGAACCCAGGGCCTCATGTGTGATAGGCAAGTGCTCTACCACCGAGCTATACAACCCCAGGCCATATTTCATAGTCTCTATTATACTAATGGACATTGTGATTTTCCAAAAGGGAGAATGTAGTGTTTCCCACGTGTATCTGGAAACAGAACACTTGTTTCAAATTACTTCTCATGCAACATTTAGAGTTCCTATAGATACAGTCTTGAAAACACTGGCCTACAGGATAAAGTTCAAACTCCTCAGTAGGGAAGAGAAAGATGCTGGTACCATAGGGAAGGTGGCTGATTTGCTTTGGGAGTCTATCAGATTGGGAGATGCCTTTTTAGGAGTAGTTGGATTCATAGACCAAATCAAAACTTCACAGGAAATTCTCTGAAGGTAACTGATAAAAGGGGAAATTGGATTTGAATCATTTCAACCTGTTTTGCTTATTTCTTCCAAGAAGAGTAAATGAAAGAAGCATTTTCCAGAAAAGTCCCAAGAGCACACATAGGAACAAGGCTATCTGTGTTTCATGGTCATGGCTTCCTAGAAAAGTAAAAGAACAGATGGATGGCAGTTAAAGCCTTTCCTTTCTTAATAGCATCAGCCAGTTTCTCCTCCTCAAAAATTCAGTCCCCCATATCTTTTCTCCTCATCCACACCCTCTCCCCCACAATGCAATCTGTCTCCCTCTCCTTCTCTCCACATTTCTGTGAATGTTTTTGAGATACCCTAATACTTCAAACATTTGTTCCATACTCTGAATGTCACAGTGAATTCCTATGTGAGTACCAGCAAAGGATTAATCATGGAATGAATGTAAGTGGGAAGGAACGTTTCCAATGATTGGCCAGGATAGTGCCCCCTAGTGGACCAAACGGCCACCAGGTAATGGTGGAGGCAGAGAGTGAGCAATTTAAGTGATGTCCAGAGGGCTCCCATAGAGGGGAGAGCTGTACTTGCCATGGTTTTAGAACCAGGCAATCAATCAGGGAGTTCAATACCTCCCTACACACATGGATCATCATGTTGATTGGGCCATCATGAAGGCCACTGACAGTCCCTCATAATCTGGTGCCCATTAATCTTTTAAGACTTACCTTTGATATCATTATCTAAAGTAGTACATTGGACATCATCACATTTTCTAAACATGTTCACATCTCATTGTTTCTGCTCATGTTCTCTCTACATGGTAAAGTGTACTCATCTTACAAACTCACATCAAATATCACCTTGTCAGTGAAGGTTTCAGCAGGCAAAATGAATTACCTTGTCTTCATTCTTCTATAACCTTTTGTTGTCTCTACTATGGAAATTGTCATATTATACTGCAGCATAATTATTTGCTCCTAGGCAAGTCTATCCTACTAGTCTGAGAGCTTCTTGAGAACAGAAACTATGCCATATTTGTTGTAGCATTTCCAATGTCTAGAGTAGGGCCTGGCATGTGATAGCCACTATATCTGTTTCCATGTATTATCATGAAGGAAAGAAGGAGCTTCATGAGAGATTTCATAGAAGAAAGGCATTAATGAGATAAAGTCAGGACATGTGGGTCAGAAGTATGCTAGATAACAAAAGTCTAATAAGCTAAATCAGATAAAAAAGCTACATAAAGAGCTGGGGTTGTAGCTCAGCGGTAGAGCACTTGTCTCGCATGCGTGAGGCCCTGGGTTCGATCCTCAGCACCATGTACAAAGCAATAAAATAAAGACATTGTGTCCATCTACAACTAAAAAAATATTTAAAAAAAAGCTACATAAAAGAAAAACTGGTAGAAATTTGGAGAAATCTAAACTTATCATAAATATTTGGAAACTGAAGATGTAATACAGCCTCAGCAATCTGCAAGCAAGCTCCTATATCTGAAGCTCTTTGAACACAGGAACTATGAGTGTGTAGCTCATCTCTGTATTCCCATTCCCTAGCACAGTACCTGACTCATTGTGGATGCTTAAGAATTAATTGCTGAATGAATGAATCCAAAAGACCCATGATATTGACAATTTCTAATTTTATAAAACAAGTAACTTAGCTAGCAAGTGACCTAAACCATATAAAAATTTAAACTTTGTTTAGTCACTATCTATGCATGGTTTAACCCCAGTAAGGGCAAGAAGGAGAAACTTGAAATTTTCAGTTAGACACTTACTGTATGGAAATCATAGTCTCAGGATATCAAGGATCTGCTATATAACATAAATGGAGATCTCAATACTATACTCTCAAAATGTAACAAATATAGTGGACAAAAACCCGATTTTAAAAACATGAGGTTGGGAGCCCAGGCACATGCCTGTAATCCCAGCCACTTGGGAGGCTGAAGCAGGACTGCAAGTTCAAACATTCAGCAACTTACCAAGACCCTGTCTCAAAAATAAACAACAACGAAATGGGCTGAGGATATGGCTCAGTGGTTAAGTGCCCATTGGTTCAATCCCTTGTGCTAAAATGTATATATATACACATATATATATGTATATGTATATATATACATAGAAAAGTTATGCACAATTATTCCTAATTATTCCTAATTAGAATAAGTTATACTCCATGTATATATATATAATGTGTCAAAATACACTCTACTGTCACATATATCTAAAAAGAACAAATTAAACACAAGAAAGCTCAATTTGAAAAGAATTTTAAAAAATAAAGTATGAGAGAGGTGCAGGGTGGCAAGTGCTGATAATCACAGCTACTCTGGAAGCTGAGAAGGGATCACTTGAGCCCAGGAGTTGGAGACTAACCTGCGCAACATAGCAAGACCCTGTCTCAAGACAAAAATGTATGGAGGGCTTGGGATGTAGCTCAGTGTTAGAGCACTTCCCTAGCATGTGCAAGGTCTTGGGTTCTACCTCCAACACTGCAAACGAAAAACTACAGAGATGAATAATACAATGAACACTGTGACCTAGGTTGTCAAATGATAAGAATATAGTGGACAGGACAAGGAATTACACTTTCTTTACAAATGTATATGAACCATTCACAATTATTATTTATGTAGTTAGAAATAAAACACTTGGTAAATAAAAAAGACAGAATCTCTACTATAGTCACAGGATGCACTATAGTAAACTTAGAAATAAATAGTAAATATAGAATTAGAGTCCATTAGCTATTTGGGAATTAAAAATATTCTCCTCACAACTGGCTTGTATAAGAAATTTAAAGGATATGGAATATGATGGAAGAAATGAATAAAATGTAACTATGCATGGAAAACTGTATGGAAATTCAAAATGATCCTGGAACACCTATAAATGTCAATAAAGAAGTGCTCAAGCTGGGTGCGGTGGTTCACGCCTGTAATCCCAGCACTTAGGGAGGCTGAGACAGGAGAATCGCGAGTTCAAAGCCAGCCTCAGCAACGGCAAGGCACTAAGCAACTCAGTGAGACCCTGTCTCTACATAAAACCCAAAATAGGGCTGAGGATGTGGCTCAGTGGTCAAGTATCCCCGAGTTCAATCCCTGGTACAAAAAAAGAAAAAAAGAATGCTGGAAATGTGTGTGTCATTTTTGTATTTTTTTGTAAATATAAAATTATTCCAAAATAAACAATTATTTTAAAAATGCATAACTTGCTGCCAAATCAGTACTGAGAGAAAAACTCATCACTTAAATGTTTTATTTATAGGAAAAGAGGAGGGAACTGGAGGTGTAGCTTAGTGGTAGAGCACTCGCCTAACATGTGAGAGACCCTGGGTTCCATCCCCAGCACTGTAAAATAAGAGGAGGAGGAAAAGGAGGAGGAGTAGAAGAAAAAGAAGAAGATGACGATTAATTATGTCCCTACCTTAAAGCTTAAAGAGCTAATTAATATATAATATATGATACAATATTATATAATATTTAATAAATCCGTGTGTGTCTATTTATATGTTACCAGTTTCCTTCCATAAGCAAAGTTCTATTTTTGTTTTTGTAGACTTTATTGTTGGAAATAATTTCAGATTTACTGAAAAAATGTAAGGGTAGTACAGAATTCCCATGTACCTCATACTCAATTTCCCCATATTTGATATCTTACATTTATATGATGTATTTGTTTCACTTAAAGATCCAATATTGATACACTATGAACCTTTATCTATGTTCCCTTTTACTGCTCCAGGATCCCATCCAGGATACTACATTGCCTTTAGGTCTTCTGTCTCCTTTGGCTCCTCTTGGCTGTTGTCATTTCTCAGACTTTCCTTGTTTTTAATGATCTTGACAATTTTGAGGAGTGCTGGTCAAGTTCATTTGCAGGATGCCTCTCTTTTGGAATTTTGTTTTCATCACAATAAACTGGGGCTATGGGTTTTAGAAAGGAAGCCCACAGAAGTAAAGGGCCATTTTTACCACATCATAGCTGGGATACATACTATCAACATGAAGCATCACTGCTGATGTTGACCTAGATCACTGGCTGAAGTAGTGTTTGTCAGGTTTCTCAACTGTAGAATCACTCTTTCTCTCTGCTTTCCATACTATACTCTGGAAAGAAGTCTCTATGCAGAGTCCACATCAAGGAATTGGGAGTTAGGCTTCCCCTCTTTGAAGATGGAACATCTAATAAATTATTGGAAATTCTTTTGCATTGGAGATTTGCCTCCAGCAACTTTTTTTTTTTTTTTGGTGAGGCTGGTGCCGTGGCTTATGCCTGTAATCCCAGCAACTTGAGAGGCTGAGGCAGGAGGATCCCACATTTGAGACCAGGGTCAGCAATTTAGCAAAACTCTCAGTAACTTATTGAGACTCTGTCTCAAAAATTTTTTAAAAAAGTGCTAAAGATGTGGCTTATTGGTAAAGTACCTCTGGGTTCAATCTCCAGCACCAAAAAGAAAAGAAAATGAATAAATATAAGGGAACAGGAAATATAAGGTAACTCCTGCCCTTTGACCAAGTGGTTTCAAGATAGCAGGTACCCAGCCAGGTGTGGTGGTGCACGCCTATAATCCCAGCACTTTGGGAGGCTGAGACAGGAGAATAATGAGTTCAAAGCCAGCCTCAGCAACGGCGAGGCACTGTGCAACTCAGTGAGACCCTGTTTCTAAATAAAACACAAAATGGGGCTGAAGATGTGGCTCTGTGGTCAAGATCCCGAGTTCAATCCCTGGTACCAAAAAAAAAAAAAAAGACAGCAGGTTCCCCTTACTAGAGCACTATCCCCTAAAATACATCTTGGCATAGAATATTCTTGGGACGTGTCTTGGGGGAAATGTTCTTTTCTTTGGTCAATAAGTTTGGGGGATACTATATGTTGTGGTTTGGAGATGGTTTTTCCCCTCCAAAACTCATACTAATATTTAATTTACAATGTAACAATGTTGAAAGGTGATGAGATCTTTATAAAGTGTTAAATGCATTAAAGAGGATTAATGCCTTTCTTATAGGAATGGGTTAATTCTAGAAGGACTGTTATTAGGTAACTTGAGAGCAGGTTGTTATAAAGCAAACCTGCCCTTTGTGTTTTGTCTCTTTCTCATGTCCCTGTTTTCCCTTTCATTGTCTTTCATGAGTTGAAAAAATAAGACCCTTGCCACTGTCATACTTATGGACTTTACAGCCTCTAGAACCATGAACCAAAATAAACCTCTTTCCTTTATAAGTTACCCAGTCTCTTGTATTTGGTTATAGCAACATAAAAAAGACTAAGTGCATATAACTCTCCTCTTAGAAATTAACAGTGAACATTAATCCTATAGTAAAGAAATATGCTTAGCATTGTTAACCCAATGCCTTAAAACTTAGCACCAATAACTATCTTGGAAAATATGCATTGGAAAACATCACTAGAGAAGTGAATAAAGAGAAAAACTTTACAAATCAAACTAGCTTAAATCCTCAGAGAACAAGAACAATGGCTAGCTTCAAGATTGGATCAAGAGTAGGTAAAAAGAAGTGTTTTATTCATGTTGAAGATAGAGGGGTATTAGTGTAGTAAAGGAATGGGATTTACAATGAGATCTAAGCTAAAAATCAGTGAGAAGTAAAACAAATTGAACAGGTGGTATCAGTCTGATGTGCCTGTGGGGACATCAATTGATTTTTCTCTTGAATTTTCCAAGTACATATGGTTCCTCTTTCCCATGAGTAGTTCCAAGAACATCACTAGGGCCCCAAACTGTGTTACAAAATTGACAATAATAATCACCCATCTCCAAGAAGTATTTCACCTACCTCTTTCTCTTGGGCAGTTTCTACCTTTTAATTATTGACATTTTGGCTCGAGGAGAGATCATCTGTCTTCTTCCCACATGGTGACCCAAATACATAAGCTGTAGTGACCAAAAATACACCAAGGTGCCTGCTTCATAGACAGACAGGCTCTTGGGTTGCACTCAAATATTTTTGTACTTCATTTCGTGACAAACCACATCTCAGCTCATACTGGTGAAATATTGGCCCTGTAGGTTATAGCAAGTAACTCATTCTATGGGATATTCTGAAAATTTTGGAAAGAGGTGGGACACATAGAAACTCAAAGTGAAAAAGAATAATAAATGCACATAGACAGATATTCACTACAAAAGTTATTTGAGGGCTGAAGTTGTAGCTCAGTGGTAGAGCACTTGCCTAGCATGTGTGAGGCACTGGGTTCGATCCTAGCACCACGTAAAAACAAATAAAGGCACTGAGTCCATATAAAACTAAAGAAATTTTTAAAATATTTTTAAAAAAGCTATTTGAGGTTGGCTTCTTTAGTCAATGGCATGGCTAATATCTTTTGTATGCATCAATCTAGATTGGCAGGGAATCAAGTATTTTTTATTAAGTGTTTCTAAGTGTCCCATCCTTTCCAAATTCTCTTAGGCATTTGATACTCATGTTTACTTTCCTTGTGTGTTTTTTTCATTCAGATATTTGGTTTGAAAATTCAACTTTCATAAGTCCCTCCTTCTAAAATTTTCTTCTCCCTTGGTGCAATGCCAGAGTCCCAGCTATTTCCTCCCAAACCATCATTATAGCCATCTCTAAGTGGTCTCTTCTTATCCCTCCACTTCTCACAATCAAGGGTTCATTATTTTTTTCAGTTTTATTGGTACATTATGATTATACATGATAGTGGGAATCATTGTGATATAGTTGTACATGCACATAGCATTATTTGATCAATTCTGTTCCCCAGTCCTCCCCTTGTCCTCTCCCTTCTCCCTCCCCTAATACTCTTCCTGAACTCCATCTTCCTTCTATTGTCATGAGGTCCCTTTTTATTTCTTCCACTTTAGTTTCCACATATGAGAGAGAACATATGATCCTTAACTTTCTGAGCCTGGTTTATATCACTCAATATCATACTCTTTAGTTCCATCCATTTTACTGCAAATGACATGAATTCATTCTTCTTTATGGCTAAATTAAGTTCCACTGTGTATATATATCACATTTTCTTTATCCATTCATTCATTAATGGACACCTAGGTTGGTTTCTTAACTTAGCTATCATGAATTACACTGCTATAAACATGGGTATGTATGTATTGCTATAGTGTGCTGGCTTTAATTCTTTTAGAAAAATACTAAGGAGTAGATTTCCATAGTGGCTGTACTAATTTATAGTCCCAAGGGATTCGTTTTTTTGTTAGGATCTCAAACTATCACTTCTAAGCAGCACCAGATCCAAATCTAGAATTTTGGCTGCTTGTTCAAATACATTAAATTTGAAAACTGTAGAAAGGGGGTTTCCACATACAGGGACTGTGAATGACGATTCTGCATTTTTTGCTCTATTGACTCTTCCCTACAGTCCTGTCAAATAGATATTCCTATCCCAACATTATCAATGAGGAAAGTTAAGCTCAGAGAAATCAAATAACTTTGCCTAATGAGCTGTGGATAGTAGGATGAAGGAGTAGAAAATATGAAAAAATGAAAGCTCAGATATGCCACCTCTTCCCCTCATCCAGGTTAGCCTTTACAAGCTGGTTAAATAGTAAGCAATCCTCACAGTAGGAAATAAGAGGTGATGGATAGGTTTAATTGCCTTCAAAACATCTTTCCAAAGCCCTCCTCAGTCCCATTGCTCCTAAAGTACCTCTAAGTCCTTAATTCCTTGAGGTTCCTGAAACATCCTAAAGTGAAAATATACCCAAGAGAAGAAACAATACACTGAATTACTGACATATAGTCATTCATGAAATATTTATCAAACACCATTTATTAAGCAAATGGGATGATATAATAATAACCACTTAGATTTGCTTAGCTCTGCACATTTGCAGAGCTTCCCCATAATTTGAACAAGTAATTAAGGCTAAGATTATGATCTTTATTTTACAGATGGTGAAACTGCAGCTCAGAGAATTTGAATCACTCATCGAAGGTGACACATTTGAGTCCGAATCTGGGAATCAAATTTAGGTCTTCTTATCTTCTGTCCTATGAGCCTTCCCTTTCTATACAGTCATTCAAGGAGTTTACAAATAGGAACTCAAGACAAACACACAAGAAGATTTAAATAACAAGATAGTATAAATAATGCCAAAGGATGTTAAAAATGCCAAATGACTGATTCAGACAACAATTACAGTAGGAATGACTGGGAAGGTCACTATGGGTAAGATTCAGCAAATAAGGCTTCAAAAATGAAGTGAAACTTAAGCCTGACCTTGGAAACTGGGTGAGAAAAGGACAGCTGGAGAAGAAAGGGATGAAATTCTAGTACGAGGAAAGGATAAATAAAGGTAAGGAGGTGAGAAAGTGCAAGACATGTATGGAGAGAAAAAGAAAAGATTGATTTAACTGTAAATGAGAAAATTGTATTGAGGGTGAATGGGGAATAAGATTGGAAAAAAACCCTTGAAAATGATTTTTTCTCTTTTATTGGTTCTTTTTAGTTGTACATGACAATAGGATTCACTTTGACATGATTATAAAAGCATGGAATGTACTTTGTTCTAATTCAGTCCCTAGAACTTCCCCTTTCCCTCTTCTTCTCTCTCTCACTTTCCCTTCCTTCTATTCTACTGATCTTTCTGCTATTTACTACAAAGTTTTTTACATTAATGTCTTGTGAATGTACCTGATGGTGAGATGCACTGTGGTATATTTATGTATGTACACAGGAAAGTTAGGTCAGACTCATTCCAATGTCTTTCCCTATCCCATTCTCCTCGCTTCCCTTCATTCCCCTTGGTCTACTTGATTCATCTTTAAGGATTTTAACTTGTAGACAATAGGAAACTATGAAATATTTTTGAGTAAGAGAGTGAAATGCTGATAGTAGTGTTTGAGCAGATTGATCTGGCAATAGATGTTGCATAGGATATATTTGTATAGAAAGAGACTGGAGGTAAGGACCAGTTAGGAACATATGATATTCAGTCAGAGAGAAGAAAACAAAAGCCAATATTAGAATGGTGGCACTGTGCCCATAAAAGAAGGTCAACAGCAAAAGGCAAACCAAAGAAAGCAATGGCAGAATCTGGTGAGATAAGGACAAAGAAGAGTGGAGGTTGCCTGGGAGTTTTCAAGTTTAGGTGGCTGGAAGAAAGAAGATGTCATGAGCAGAAATAGGCAAGACAGGTAGGAGAACTGATTCAGGTAGTTTCATTTCTGATATCTTGGGTTAGAAGTAACGATGAGGGGCTGGGATTGTAGCTCAGCGGTAGAGCGCTTGCCTTGCATGCGTGAGGCCCTGGGTTCGATCCTCAGCACCACATACAAAGCAATAAAATAAAGACATTGTGTCCATCTACAACTAAAAAAATAAAATATTCAAAAAAAAGAAGTAATGATGAAAGATCTAAGTGAAATTGCCCAGTGGGCCACTGAAGATGTAGTGGGGAATATTGGGAGAAAGGCTGGCTTTAAAACTGAGTTGGCATGGTGGAATGAAAGGAGCCTTGGGAATCAGAAGACCTGGGGTCTAGTTTCTGCCCTGCTATTCACTTAGTAAGTCATAGGCAAATCATCTCTCTGGGTCTGTCAACTGGAAACTAATGGAATACTCAGGCCCTATATGATCTCTGAGGTATTCTCAAGAGAATCATATACTGAATTTTATTCACCTATATATACATTCTCTCCAAGAGAAAATCAACATTATATTGGGGGAAGGCATTAAAACATCCTCAAATGCATGGGGTATGGTGGTGTACACCATAATCCCAGTTAATCGGGAGGCTGAGACATTAGGATCACAAGTTTTAGGCCAGCCTGGGCAGCTTACTGAGACTCTGTTCCAAAATGTAAAAAATAAGGGATATAGCTCAGGGATATAGCTCATTGATAAAGCACCCCTGGATTCAATGCCCAGTACAAAAAAATGCTATGATTCTGTGGCAGATCTCTATTCACTTACAGACTAAAGGAGAAAGAGATGCCAGCAAAGGAAATGGAGAGGAAATCATCAGAGAAAGAAAATCAGGAGGAAACAGAGTCTAATTTGAGGGGCTAAAATAAGAAACTAAAATTAAAAATATTACAATAAATGGTATATTCATATCAAATATGACAAAGGGTTAACCTGTATACCAAATAAAGACTGCATTTAGATATAAGAATACCACTAAGATGTCAATTGTATAAGGATGCAAATAGTAAACATAAGGGAAAGTGTTTAATCCCATGAGTAACCAAAGAAACAAAATCAACGAATTAATTTTAACCATCCAGAAAGATTTCTTATAAAGTCTGATGCTAGAGTTTCAAGGGAACCACACTCATATGTTATTGTAATGTTGGAAACGTGTGTAGTTATTTTGAAAATCATGATCCATAAAGACAAGCATGTTCTTTGGGATGGTAATCACACTCCTGGGAACCTGTCCTAGAGGCAGAATTATGAAGAAGAAAAAAAGCTATACATATTAAGATGTTCAAAGCATAGAAAATTTGAGTTACCTAAATGTCTCATAATTGATGAACAGTCAAATAAAATATAATTTATGGATGGAGGTAATTTTATGTGGCCATTGAAATGATAAAATATGAAAGACTATACCAACAGGGAAATTTTTACAATGAATGGTTTTTAAAAGCATAGTTTTAAGTGATATGTACATTTGGATTAGACTTCTATAATATATGCATATGTATGCAAACTGACGAAGTATGGAACATGGAAAATAGAAAATGATTGTCTAGGGTTAGAAAGTACAGGTGAGTATTTTCTTTAAAAATTAAGTGTTGTTATAGTGAGATTTGTAAGTGTTGTTTTATGTAAAAATTGTAAACAGGACATAAACAAGAGTGAAGTGAAGTATAGAAGTCAAAGAGGACAAAAGTAGAGAAAAGATCATTAAGGGTCTTGCTTAAGAGGTACTGTATGTTCTTCTAAGTAGGAAGGAAACCAGATTCAGAGAGCTAAGGAATGATTTTGTGGTGAGGAAATAGGCTTTATAATTTTCTTTCTAGAAATGTGGTAGTGAGCCACACATGGTGGCACACACCTGTAATCTCAGCAACTTGTGAGGCTGAGGCAGGAGGATCAAAAGTTCAAAGCCAGTCTGGGCAACTTAGTGAAACTCTGTCTCAAAATACAAATAAAAAAGATCTGTGGATATAGCTCAGTGTTAGAGCACCCCTGGGGGTTCAATTCCCAGTACCATAAAAAAGAAATGTGGTAAGGAAATGAATAAAGATGACTAGAAGCTGGGCACAGTGGCGCACACCTGTAATCCCAGCACTTAGGGAGGCTGAGACAGGAGAATCCCAAGTTCAAAGCCAGCCTCAGCAACGGCGAGGCGCTAAGCAACTCAGTGAGACCCTGTCTCTACATAAAACACAAAATAGGGCTGGGGATGTGGCTCAGTGGTCGAGTGCCCCTAAGTTCAATCCCTGGTACCAAAAAAATAAATAAATAAAGATGACTAGAATGGTAGATAAAAGATATGGCAAGGTAAATATATCAATGGTATGCTTTGCTTTTTGGAGGGAGTTGGTTTTCAAAATGGTATGAAATTATTTGTGGAAGTGACTAACAATGATAAAGAGGGATAAAGGAACATGGAAAGGACTCCCTCTTATTCTGGGACAACAGGGAGAGGAAGAGAGAAAGGCAAGGTGAATGTAGAAGCAGTTATTATGAATAAAGAAGAAGTTGAGGCATTCTTCTCAGTTTTGCAAGAGGAAAGAGTAGAATGGAACTGACCTTGAGAAGTTGAAAAATATGGGTTTCTATGGAACATTTGCTAGAAATTCAGCAGGCTGAGAGGAATGAGGGCTTAAGAGAAGTTCCAGAACATGAAGTTTTAGTAGGTCAAGCCAGCCTTTTACTCTCACTTCATCTGCAATCCCCTCCAGTCCTAGAAGAGATCCGTCCAAAGTGATAATCAAGGTTTTTAACTAAAGTTAGAGTGCAGGGGAGGCAGCCCTAAAGTAGCAGACCATAAAGTCCAGGCAGTTAGTCTTGATTAAGCAAATGAGAATTAAAGAGACTGAGGAAATTGAGGAGGCTGAATCAATTACAATAAAGAGAGCATCTTTACTGAGAATCGCGTGCGCGCGCTCACGCGAAAGAGAGAAAGAGAGAGAGAGAGAGAAAGAGAGAGAGATCCGTCAGAAGCCAATAACAATTTGGTATTGCTAGACAAGTAAGAGATCAGACACAGGTCAGCAAGGATGGGATGAAAGAAAGGCAAAGCTGGGGTCTGACTCAAGAGACCGAATAAGCTAGAAGGTGATTTCAGAGGGAGGGAGCATGAAACTGTGAGCTCACCCTTCTCACAAATGCCTACCCAGAACTTATTTTCCAAGGCTAAGAGGTTAGCTTCCCAAATTCCATAATCCCACCCAATCCTATAAATCTGTACATGCTAAGACAGCACTTGGGGAGGGGAGGAGTGAATAGGTAAGAAACTCTGAGGGGAACCATCCTAGTCCCAGTGCCCTGCCCTGACCTCAAAGTCCTAAAGCCTGATCTGAAAGAATTGAGGACAGATTTATCATTTGTCTGGGGCAGGAGCTAGAGAAAGCAGAGAGACAAAGTGAAGAGCCGGCTCTGGGTGTCAATGCCTGTCACCACCTCATCCTCTGCACAAATCTGCTCTACCCCTCGGTGCTGGAATTATAGATTTCTCATAGATGTGAGAGCTCCTCCCTCTCAGTCTGAACTATCCATTCTCCCTTTCATTAAATGCAAAAGAGCTATCAAATACACTGTGAGCAAACAACATAAAGGAGATTCAATCCCATTCCTGTTCCAAAGGCTGTTAACGTGGGCCTTGACCCTGAGGTTCCCCAAGGTCTCCACCCCATGGTACGGCTCTACTTCATGACTGCTCACCAGTTCAATAGTGCCAGGCCTCCTGCTGCATGTGGAGCCCTGGCACGCAGGCTGCCTGGTGTTGCACCCTATTTCAGCACCTTGGTAGGCAAGACCATCCTGTCTTCATGGGGGAATGAGGAAGTGGGTGTGGTTGCTGCACATGGCACATATGGCATTTGTGATACTCCAGTGCCCCTACTTCCTGACTCTAGCTATCACCATGAGATAAATAAGGCCAATCCTGAGATTACCCCACCATCTCCACCTTGTAGTTGAAGGCTCTAGTTTGGCTGGAGAAATGCATGCTATAGGAGGATATAGGGAGAGAGATCTGGGGAAGGCTTGCAGGATCAAGAAACAGACCAATGAGCCGAGAAAGGGACAGAAATTAAGAAAGAGTAGAGGCAGAGGAGCAACTGTTACCATCTTTAGCTAAAAAGGAGAGGGCAACTGCATCACCTTATCAACTCTCACTTAGGGGTTCCCTCACCTCTGCCCTGCACTCACTCCCTTTTGTCTCACTTCCCAGCTTCCATTGTTACAATCACTCCGCTCTGATAGGGCAGCTGCTGTCCTATGGGTGGATGCCCATCTGCAGCTGCTATCCTCACGCAGGGATACCAGCGCCAGGGAGGAGGCAGCTCTGGGGGACTGGGGCCCGCCACCACTACAGAGCTGCCAAAACTGGCGTCGATACTTGTCCCCAGTAAGCAGATAGAGCACAGGATCCAGGCAGCTATTAGCACTGGCCAGGGGTCGAGTCACTTTGTAGACTACGTTGACAATGTTCAATACCTGACAGTCAGCTTCAAACAGCCTTGCCAGGTAATAAATTGTACGAGTGATGTGGAAAGGTACAAAGCAGACCGTGAAGACAGTCAGCACCACAGTGATGGTGCGGAGAGAACGGAGACGAGAAGACGAGTGTGCAGCCCCTGGCAAGGGCCGATACAGGCGCCGGGCCATGAGCCCATAGCAGACCAAAGTGACCAGGCAGGGCAAGCCAAAGAGCAGCCCCATGACTGCTGAACTGAAGTGAACATAGTGGTCAAACTCCTCAGGTCGAGTGGTGTCATGGCACAGGATGGTGGCCCCCCTGATGCTAGTTGTGACAAAGAATAGGTTGGGCACAAGGCAGCCGGCTACCACCAACCAAACTGCCAGGCAGACAAGGCCTGCAAAACGAGGGCGACCCCAACGTAGTGCCTGCAGTGGGTGGCAGATGCCCAGGTAGCGGTGCACACTGATGCAGGTAAGGAATAGGACACTGCAGTAGAGGTTCCAGTAGAAGAGAAAGCGGATGAACTTGCAGAACCCAGTGCCAAAAGGCCAGTGGTTACGGGCTGCATAATAGTAGACGAGGGTGGGCAGCGATAGCACGTACAAGGTGTCTGACAATGCCAAGTGGAACATGTAGATGGCCGTTGCATCCCAGGGTCGGAGGCGGAAAAGGAAGAGCCAGAGGGTTGGGGCATTGAGGCCCAGGCCCAGCACAAAGACAACTGCATAGCTCACAGGCAGCAGAATGAACTTGAACTCCTCATCAAACCAGCAATCCAGCTCCACCTCATCATCTCCAGGACCTGGGCTGGGGCCTAGAGATCTGAACAGTGAGGACTCTGTTCTGGCCATGGCTCCCTAGAGGTAGAGAGAGCAGAAATGAGAGTAGCTGGATTTCCTTGGTCTCCCAGTCCTGACCTGGTGTAAAAAAGGCTGAGAACAAATTGTGTACACGTAACAACAAATGCCGTTATTATGTAAAACTATAATGCACCAATAAAAAATGTGGAAATAGGGGGAAAAAACAGAGGACAGGTAGAGCACTGGTTGAAGCACTGAGGAGAGCTGGGGGGGAGTACATCCAGGTGCATTCAGGCCAGCCCAGCCCCTCTGGGAGCTTTCATGGTCCAGCCCAGGGAGTGGTGAGCAGCAGGCAGTGCTGGGGCTCAGTATGGCAGACAGTGGGCTTGGATCGTTCTTACTTTGCAACTGACTCTGTCTTGCAGAGCCTGCCTAGCTGAAGAGGGTGGAAGCCAACCAGTACTATACAAAATGGGAAGATGGCCAAGTCCAAATTGTCCCCTAATTCGACATCACAGCTGTGTCCCAGTGAAGACAGGCATCATTCCCCACAGTGCCTTCACTTCTCCTCTTGTCATGGTCCCAGTTCTCTGTAATCTATTTGCCTCTGATACCCCCCAACACCTGCCTGCTGACCAAGAACCCCATTGCCACCCTTGCCCAAGAGCTTTGGTAAATCTCCTACCTGTTCCCTTTGAAGTTGAGCCCAGCTGACTCTGTCACTCTTCCCCCTTGGCAGACAAAGGGCATATCCAAGGGGGTGGGGCTCAAGGTGGAGCCTGACTTTCCTCCTGTCCCATTCTGAGAGGTTGTCAGAGATAGAAAGGCCCTTAGAGATTTATCTAGTCCAACCCACTCAGCATACAGATTGGGAAACTGGGGCCCAATGAGATTACTATTTAACAGCTTTGAAATAATTGTGGGTGCGAGTACACAAGGAAATATCCAAGTTTGCAGATGAAAAGCCAGGCCACTAGAGATAACTAAATTACAGGAAGATCATAATAAGTCTGTGGAAGTAAGTAGCAACATTGGACAATAATTTTAACATGGGAACTGCAAGACAATAGTTGAAAGATTTTAGAAAACAAACTACTGATATACATCTTAACTCCATGTGAAAATAATTGTAACAAATGTTTATATAACTTTATTATGTCTGAGCACTGTTCTATGGACTTCATACTTTTTTTTTAAAATTTATTTATTTATTATAGATGGACACAATGTCTTTATTTTTTATTGCTTTGTATGTGGTGCCGAAGATCGAACCCAGGGCCTCATGCATGCGAGGTAAGCGCTCTACCGCTGAGCTACAATCCCAGCCCCTGGACTTCATACTTATTAATGACCCTGCAGGCTCTCTAATGTAGGTTCTACTATTGTCCCTACTTTGCAAGGGAGAAAACTAAGGTGCAGATAGTTTAAGTATTATGCTAATTAGTGATAGAATCAAGATTTGAGCCTTTGGACCACACTCTAGTATCCAGGACATAATTGCTATCTTTATTTGCCCCTCTAAGCTACTACTGGTCATGATCTGGGAGAGGATCAGCAAATATTTACTGACAGCCTTCTATGTGCCTGGTTCAGTTGTAGACACTGGTAGTTCACTAGGAGAGAACAAAACAGACAATAACTCCCAGCTTAATGGTGCTTACATATTACTTGGAGGGCAATAAATTTAATAAGTAAAATATATAGACTGTAATCACTGTAGAGAAAAATAAAGGAATGAAGGGAACTAGGAAAGGAAAAGAGGAAGATAGAATTGCTGTTTTAAATATTGGAGTGACATGAATAAAGACCACGTGTTGTGGGGAAGGGGAAATGTAGATGAGGCCAGAGTTTGGCAGGGACCAGATCATGAAGGTCCTTGGAAGCCATTATTAGGACTCTTTGGCTTTTACTGAGAGAATGGAAAACCATTAAGTGTTTAGAGGAGGAAAGTGTGATGGCCTTGTTCATATGGTAGAAGGCTCACTAGCCAACTCTATGTTGAGAATAGACTGCAGTGCTAGGGCACAGGCAAGACCAGGCAAGAGGCTATTGGCAATAGAGATGTGCTTAGACCAGCGTGGCAGAGGTGGTGAGAAGGGGTCAGATTCTGGATACATTGTGAAAGTAGAGACACAATTTACTGATGTGGGGTGTAAGAAAAAAAGGAAATGAGGAATGACTCCAATAGTTCTGGCCTGAGCAACTGGAAGAATGGAGGTCCTCTTGATAGGTGTAGTAAGGCTGTGAGAAAAGAAATTTTGTGGAAATAGGGGAAATTCATTTTTCAGCCTATAAATTTGAGATAGCTATGGCACACGTAAGAGGAAGTGGCAAGGAGACAGTTCACACTTCCCTATAGATGCTAGTCAATAAATTTCCCTTTCAGACTCTACCCCTTCCTCCACAGTGCCTCATCACTCTTGATCACTCTCAGAGACCCTGGTCTGAATGCAGTGGAGAAGGCATAGAGAGAAGCCTAGATTTTTGAGAGACTAATGTCAGGGAACACTGAATTGTCAGCAGCTGTGAGTCTGGGGCTCCTGAAGCTAACTAAGGCTTCATTAAGTATGGCTGTCTCAGGCACCCAGGGCAAACCAAGTCTGGAGGACTCTGAAGATGAGGTGGGCAGTGATCTTGGGGAGGGGTGAGTAGGCTGGAGCAGAAGCCACTGTGAATGTAGCTGGAATGCAATGAGGAGCCTGAACCTGATCCTCAGGTCCTAAGAATGTTGCCAGGCTGGATCCTGAGTGAGAGGAGGAGGCAGGCCTGAAAAGGAGGCTCTAGAATCTGGAGTCTAGATCTCTTGAAAGGCCTAGAAACCTGGAACAGGAAAACCTGGAGATCCTGCCCTGTGGCAGGGTAGCACATGGAATAAAATGTAGCAGTGACCCAGGCGAGGTGGCACATGCCTATAATCCTAGCAACTCACAAGTCTGAGGCAGCAGGATCACATGTTTGAGGCTAGCATCAGCAATTTAGTGAGAACTTGTCTCAAAATAAAAGATTAAAAGGGCTTGGATGTAGCTCAGTGGTAGAGCACCCCTGAGTTTCATCCCCATTACCAAAAAAAAAAAAGTAGGAGTGGAAGAACAGTCATATCCTGTGTTCTGGACAGCTGACTGCTGTGATATTGCATAAAAGCCTAGGTTTTGGAGTTGGACATACTTGAGTTCAAATCTTTACTCTGGCTGGGCATGGTGGTGCACACCTGTAATCCCAGCAGCTTGGGAGGTTGAGGCAGGAGGATTGCAAGTTCAAAGCCAGCCTCAGCAATTTAGGGAGGTGCTAAGCAGCTCAGACCTTGTGTCTAAATAAAGTATTTAAAAAGGGCTGGGGATATGGCTCACTGGTTGAGCACCCCTGGATTCAATTTCTGGTACCAAAAATTTTTTTGTTCTGCTTATTAGTTGTGTGACCATGAGCACCTCTTTGTAACTCAGTTTCTTCACCAGTGAATTGGGGATAATTATTCCAACCTTTTGGAGTTTTCTGAATACGAATTGGTTAATAGGCATAGAAACACTTTGTAAGCCATAAAATGCCACAAATCCATAAGGCTTTTTAAATATTACTTTGTTCCCAGGGATGAATATGGTCTCTTCAGAGGAGACTGAGTCTGACTCAAGGCTTGGTGAAGAGCCACGAGGAAACACCACACTAGAAAAGCCTCCGCCTGAGCCAGCTTCCTGCTCCGACTGCTTCAGGACTTCTTAGCTCTGCTACAGTTCTTCACCTGACAGCTCTGTGAGTTTTGCTTGTGCCTGGACACAGCTGCAGCTGCTGCTGCCATCACTGCCGCCCAGTGGCTACTTTGGGAAAAGACCTCTCCCAACATTCCCAACCACCAGGCTGAGCTTCTACTATCCTCACCTGGGGCAAAATGAATGCAGCACTGCAGATCAGACTTGCTCTCTTCTCTGAAATTCTTTGGCTTCTGTGACTTTGCATTATTCTGTTTCTCCTATTCCTCTGGATGTTCCTTCTGAGTTCTTCCCTGGCTCTGTTTTGTCATGCTTTCCCCAAATGTAGCCCTTCTCTTAAGGAGCTTCCTCTCCTCCCTTCTCATTCATCATGTCTCTGGATCCCTCTCCCCTCCCCTTGGAAGATCCACTCTCATGACTTCAACTACCACTTAGATGTTATCAATAATGCTAATGACCAAGAGACTACAACATTAAGATCTCTCTCTCAGATCAAAATTTCTCTCCTCTCATATTCTTATATTTGATTTCTACAGAGATTATGGCATATGTGCCTACAACTATACTCATTTATGTTTTTGTTCCTCTGCCCTCAATCTTCCCACCCTACACTGGACCCCAAGCTCTTTGAAGGCATATACCTTGTCTTACCTCTGTCTTTCCCAGAGTCTTCCAGGTGAAGTTAGGATAACACATGTTTTAGATATTTTCCAAATTATATGTGCTGTTGTCCAAAAACTGTTTTCCAGTTCAGAGTTAAGAAAATAGAAGCTGGGTGCTGTGCCACTGCCTGTAATCCCAGGGGATTGAGAGGCTGAGGCAGGAAGATCATAAATTCAAGACCAGCCCTGGCAACTTAGCGAGACTCTGTTTCAAGATAAAGTTTTAAAAGGGATGGGGATAAATAAATAAATAAAAGGGCTAGGAATACAGCTCAGTGATACAGTACCCATGTGTCCAATGCCCAGTGCCACCTACTATAGTTTAGATATGTGGTGTCCTCCAAAAGCTCAAGTGTGAAGCAATGCAAGAATGTTCAGAGGTGAAATGATTAGGTTATGAGAGGTATAACCTAATCGATGGCTTAGTCCACTGATAGGGATTAACTGGGCTGTAACTATAGACAGGTAGGTTGTGGTTAGAGGAAATAGGTCACTGGGGTTGTGCCTATGGAGTATATATTTTTGTCCTTGATGAACAGAGCTCTCTCCACTTCCTGTTCCGTGTCCTGAGCTGCTTTCTTCTGCTGTACTCTTCTGCCATGATGTTCTGCCTCACCTTGGGCCCAGAGCTATGGAGCCATCTATGGACTGAGACCTCTGAAACTGTGAGCCCCAAATAAACGTTACCTCCTCTATGTTGTTCTTGTTGGGTTTTTTAGTCACAGTGACAAAAAAGCTATCTAAAACTCTGCCTAAATAAATAAATAAAAAGAAAATAGGTACCTTGCACATAGTTCAATAAATATCTGCTGGATGAATGACTGTGTAGTTTGTTGAGGTGAATGGTTTCTACATCTATAATCTAAGATCCATATGTGTTGTTTGTTCTAGTATATATCCATTTGAGTGTTTGAGATCCATTCCACTGACATCTGGAATTTAGCATGTAGGAAAAGTTTATCATTGTCTTTCCTCTGACAGAGAAATAAATGTGTGGATACCATTACTGCAGATACTCTTCCATTGTGCTATTACTCCAGTGGTTTTTTTAAATTTTTTTTTAGTTGTAGATAGACGCAATATTTTATTTATTTATTTTTACATAGTTATGAGGATCGAACCCAGTGCCTCACGCATGCGAGACAAGCGCTCTACCACTGAGCCATGACCCCAGCCCCCAGTGTTTTTTCTTATAGTACTATCCTCTTGATCCCTCATATCTAATATCCATAAATGTCTTGATGACAAATTTATCTGGAATGCTAGTTATTTTCCTTGGAAACTAAAGAAGGAAAGTGGGGAAAGACATGTTCTCTAGATCTTTCTCTAAGTTAGGAGGAAAGGAAGGAAAAAAGAATAAAGAAAGGAAATAAATGAAGGAGGAGAGGTAAGTAATATGCTGGGGGGAAATGCAAGATTTGGAGTCAGATGATCCCAGAGTTGAACTCTGGCTCCCTCACCTACCAGCTGTGTGACTGTGAACAAGTCTTCCTGAATTTCCATTCCTTGTAGCAGAATGAAGATACTAGTACCTAGGCTGTTGAAAGGAGAAAATAAGGCAAGATATTCCAGCACAGTACCTTGCAGTTTTCATTCTTGCAATTGTTAATAGAATTTAAAATAGAGGTAGATCTGGGGGCAGTAGGAACACACCTATAATCCCAGGAACTCAGGAAATTGAGGCAGGAGAATCTCAAGTTAAAGGGTAGCCTTGGCAATTTAGCAAGATCTTGTCTCAATATAAAATTTTTTAAAAAATAGAAAGGGCTGAGGACATAGCTCAGTGGTAATGTGCAACTGTATTTAATCTCCGGTACTGTTAAAATGTGTGTATGTGTGTTTGTAGGTTGTGGAAGGTTCACCCCAATTGAGAAAATAAGATAATCTGCTGAGAGTATGGAACAAGATAGTCGCTCAACCTTGATGGAAAAAAGCAGTAATCTGAGCAACCCTGGATAATCCAAACTGACTAATAAAATCATGGGCAAGTGGCTGGTGCCACACAATTGTACCTAAGTTAGCTTTGTCCATTTGTCTCCTCTGTAGTGTACCCTTTTGTCTTTCTAAATGTCTGTTCTATATCCTGCAAGACTGTTAACAACTTTAGAACAGAGACACAACCACTTTGTTCAGCACCTAGGATAGTGCAGGAAATTTCTATTTCTACCACTTGCTCCATCTATCTCCTTTCTATCTTCCCCAACTAAGCTAATACCTTTTCTACATCCCACTTGGATCTGTTGGCTTGCTTTCAGTTGAAACAACAGAAAATTCCAATTCAGCTGACTTTTAAAAAAGGAAATGTATTATCTTGCATGTAAGTCCAGGAGCATGGCTTTGGAGCTAGCTAATTCGGCAGTTCGACAAAGTCATAAAAAATCCTGATTCTTTCCATCTTTCTGATCTGCAACCCTCAGCGTGTTGTTCAGTAATTCCCATGGTCACAACATGGCCAATGCAGTTTGAGCATTGCATCAAAACATGGCAATATTCATAAAGAGAAGAAGGCCTCCTCTCTTCCTGTGTTCATTTTTATCATTCAGGAAACCTTTTCAGAATCTTCCCAGCATACTTCCCCTCATATCTCCGTGGGCTGAATTTCATTATGCCTATAACTACACAAGTCACTGTCAAGGGGATGAAATGGCCATGGCTGACTTAGGGGTGCACAAGAGGGTAGAGTATCTTAAAATTGGGGATTCTGCCTATTAGGAGAATGGGAGAAATGGATATTGAGTTGGTAAACAATCTAGTCTGCTACAATCCTTACTTAATAGACCACCTCTTTCTCACTCAGAGATCTGATAATTACTTTCTAACTGTAAAGCGTGGTTAGGAATTGTGTTTCAGTGTGCATAGTGAGGGTGGGAAAGGATCACAAAATCTCTCCCACCAATCTCTCCTAGGAACTGGCAACTCCATAATTACAGGTGCATTCCTTTGCCTTTTTACCCTTGCATCCTTGTAAAATCCAAGTGCTACTGGGCAGAATAAAATTATGGTGACAATTCTCTTTGAGGAATTGCTAACTGGAAAGAAGCACAAAGGAATTTTGCGGGGAGGTGGAATTATTCAATATCTTCCTCTAGGTGGTGGTCACATGTAGTTTCTTATGGATGTTATAACAAATTAACACAGACTTGGCTGCTAAAAATGATACACACTTATTCTCTTACAGTTTCAGAAGACAGGAGTCTGAAATCAGTATCAATGGAGCAGAATTAAGGTGTCATCAGGGCTGCCCCTGAAGTGCAACAGTCACATTGTGACCATGAGAGACTACAGGGGAGACTCCATTTCCTTGCCTTTGCAGCTTCTAGAGTAGCATTCCTTGCCTATGGCCGTTTCCTCCATCTTTAAAGCCAACAGAAAAGCATTTGCTTCAGTCTTCATATTGTCTTCTGTCTCTGTAGTCACATCTACCCCTGCCCCTTTCTCATAATGAGACTAGTGATTACATTTAGGGCCCACCTGGATAATCCAGAATAATCTTCCCATTTTAAGATCCTTAATTTAATCCCATCTACAAAGTCTTTTTTTTTCATATCAGGTAATATTTATAGGTTCCAGGGATTAAGAACTGATATCTTTTAGGGATATTTTTCAGCCTGCCAAGTGGAATTTAATTGAGATGCATTTATGATTTGTGTATTTTACTGTCTGGAAAGTATGCCTTAGTCAAGAAATTCTCAGTCTCCTAGAGAAGAAAAATGACAAATTCCATCATAATAATGAGTTACAGACCTAGCAGGTCTGTTTTCTTCTGAGGGGACAGCGGACCTGAGTTGAAAGAGGGAATAAATAGGTCTGGGTCTGGTGGCACACACCTATAATCCTAGCAACTTGGGAGGCTGAGGCAGAAGGACTGCCAAGTTCAAAGTCAGTGTGAGCAACTTAGCATGGCCCTAAGCAACTTAATGAAACCTTGTCTCAATATAAAAATTAAAAAAAAATAAATAAAAGGCTAGGGACAGCTCAGTGGTTAAGAACCCCTGGGCTCATTCCTTGTACAAAATAAATAAGAGAAAAGAGCCTCAAGTGTGGGTCTGATGATTAGTCCAAAAGTAAATTCATTTTCACATTCTCATAGTCACCCATCTTGCCAGGTACCTGAATCTTTCCCATATGTCCAGCATTAGTTTATCCAACTATGGTCCCTGAAGATGCTGGGCTTCCAACTGTATCAGGAAATCCCCAAGAAAGAGAGAGTCCCAGCAACGAAATAACAAGGCCCTAGGGTGCATATTGGTCAGGAATGGCAGGGGCTGACCCAGTTAACCATGCAAAGGGAATACAGGACTGCTGTCCAGGGCCCTCAGTAAGAGTTAAGAGCAAGAGTTAAGAGAAGGTCCCGTCCATTCCTCTGAGCCACAGCCATAGGACTGAGTCATAGCCATCCTCTGAGGAATGGACAACCCATTCAGGGGTTGAGGGCTGTGTCTATGGATAAGTACTAAAGACCAGCCAATTCTAAGGGAGGTGAAGGGGGTCAGGGTCCCCCATAACTTGGAGATTATGTCTACATTCTCCATGTCTGCACAAATAGGGCCTTGGGCCCTATGGAAGGACAGTCAAGAAAGGAAGATTACCTTGTTGCCATTATGGGGGTCCTGGCAGCTGCAGGGACAAAAATATCTCTAATTCCATGAACAGTCACACAAGGCAAGGGAAGCTGCTTAGAGCATGGACTTAGTTTCAGAGATTGGAGAGAGTTAAGAACTGGGCTGGTGGGGAAGTTTCGTTAGGTGGAGGTGATACAGCTGTCAATTTCCTATTTCCTCTACTTGAAATGTCCCAACAGGAGAATCTGCCCCTGGGCCAGGAATCCTATGGTATCTTCCTTTGCAACAAGAAAAGAAATTCAAGGCTCACAGACATGTGCACACACAGTTCAATATACTCAGTTCCCTGTGCCTGCCCCCACCCACCTACAAGAGATTGACTCCTACTGTGCACATAATCTGGGATAATCAGGGTTTCTTCTTATGAGCTTCAAAAGTCCAAAGTACCAAGCGGTAAAGGACTGGGAAAGGGGTATTCTTTCCCACACTCTTGGCTTTTACGTAGCCTAGAATAGTGGATCTAGAGATATAGAGAATGGAGTGTATACAAGGCTCTTCTTTCCAAAATACAAAGCCATCCTATTTCTATCTTCCACTACACTTCACCTTTAAAGTTGCCAACACCACTTTAATCCCAGCCCTCAGATTCAAGGCCTCATAAGGCCAAAACCCTGGAGTTAACCTTCTTAAACTCTCCTGCCTTTAGTATCAGAATCAATCCCCTGCTGGACACAGTGGCACATGCTTATAAGCCCAGTAACTAGGGAGGCTGAGGCAAGAGAATCTCAAATTTGAGGCCAGAATGGACATCTTAGTGAGACCCCTGTCTCAACATAGAATAAAAAAGGGTTGTCGCTCAGTGGTAGCATACCCCTGGGTTCAATTCCCTATACCATACACATGCACAAATTGATTCCCTACCCCCATTCTGCCGGGCAGCAATAGCCAGCTGATCTTTTGACCACTAATCTTGTAGTCACTAATCTGCTTTCCAAAATCTTGCACCTGAGCTATTTATAACAGTGTTTCATGTCCCCCCACCTGACCCCAACCCTATTCTTCTTTTCTGACTTCCACCAATCTAAAACACTCAGAGGACTGTGGGTATAAGAGGATGGAGAGGTGAGCATAGCAACCAGAGCTGAAGGCTGTTGTGAACTTCATCTTTCTCCCCAGGTAATATTTTAAATCCCCCTACTTCGAGCCCATACTAAGTCCCACATCCCTTGCCCTTAGCATCCCCTTTATTATACTGGGGGAAGTTGAGGGGTATTTTTCCTGACACAAGTAGCAGGCATTCAGGCTGAAAGACCCTCTCAGCTTCCCTGAGTTCATGCCACAGACCAGGCCAAAGGGCATCAAAGGAAAACACTATAAAAACATCTGCTCTCTAAGGTTTCCTAGCACCTGGAGAGATGGGTAGGGATAAAGATTCAGAAATCTAAGGAAGGTAATGAGAGAGATGAATAAATTCAAGGAAGGCTTTCAACCTCTATGGAGGTTTCTGCCACCGATACGAAGAAAATGAGGGCAGCAACCCCTTCTGTTCTACAACTTTCTCCCTTCTTTTTTTCATTTGTCCTTTCCTAGCTGAATGTCATGGCAAACATGAGGTAAACTCAGGCTCACAATCCATTGTAGGAACATTAAGGAGGCAGAATCCATTCATTTGATCACATTTCATTCATGTATCTAACAAACACCTACTGTGTGCCCAGGTGATGTCCAGTCCCATTCAGTCCAAGAAACACATTTTTCTGGATCAAAACCTCTATCCAGCTCCTTTCCAGGCAAGTTCCTTCTCTCTGAAGGCACTCAAGAGTCCTCCAGCCATTCCATGAAGTCCAACCCTTTTTGGAGAATAAGCAGTATGGTTAGTCACAATTTGTACAAAATAGGGAATGTTTTTCCCTTGTTTAGGATGACTTAGAATATGGATGAAGAAGTACTTTTGGCAGAAGGGAGAATAGAAGGCCCTTGCTAGTGAGGTATATATTTAAGAAGGAAGGTTTCTGTCACACTAGGTATGTATAGATGGTATATTGAAATGGGATAAGGAGGATAGGGACCAAATAACTGAGCTTTCCTCCTTTCCCTCATCTCAGAAAAGGCTCAACATCAACTCCATGGCCAGCAGCTCCAAGTAAGTAAAAATATTTCTAATGCTCTAAATCTGTGAATTGCTCCCTGCCCAAACCCAAGTATTTATCTTTGGGGTAGAAGGGTTTTCAACCTCTCCCTAACTTGTGGACTTGGGCTCCACCTCAATTACCTCTACCTTCACTCCATCTCATTTTCTTGGAGCCTCTTCTAATTCTAGGAATATTTCCTTTTTTCCACACTTCCCTTTCTTTTCTCTCCCTCCCTCTTCTTTTCCTGCTTCCCTAATCTCCCTTCCCTCGTCCTGGTTTTCTCCCCATAGGGTGTTTAAGAAGACCAGCTCCAATGGGAAGGTGAGAGTACCTGGCTCAGCTGGGCAAATGAAAGGGCAAAAGGGATAGGTGGGTACATCCATCAAGGTCTTAGGGGTTTGGGTTAGAAGCTTAAGGGAAATCTGTTCATAGATGATTGTGAGACTAACATGGGAGGTTGTTCCACAACAGCTCTCCATCTACCTGGGGAAACGGGACTTCGTGGACCATGTGGACACAGTGGAACCCATTGGTCAGTGAGTCTAAAAAGGGGAAATAGAGTCTGGGAGAAGAGAATAGGAGCCAGGAAATAAAAGAAAGTCAAGGAAGGACCAGTCAGTAAAATAGGACCAATTGAAGGGGGGAAATGGGAAGAACCATTTCAGGGATCAACTTCTGTTTCACAGCCTGAGAAATTTTCTGACCAGGGTGCCATCTCTCCCTCTCTCTACAGATGGTGTAGTTCTGGTTGATCCTGAGTATCTAAAAGGTCGAAAGAGTAAGTGAAAATCTTTGTTGGTCTTTGTTTCAGAGGTCCCCAGCTGAAATGTCATGCATGCTAAACAGACAACCTGATGAGTGTACTAGACCAGAGGGGCATAAGAAAACCAGAAAGTAGTAGGAACTATCAATTCTTTGTCTGATGGAGGCTGACAACTGGAAATTCCAGCCCAGTGTGGCCAAATTTTCTCATTGTCAAGGAAGAACTGGAAATAAAGTTCAGAATAAGACCTTTAGAGACTTCAAATCTAAAAATATTATGGTACCCCTTCTTCTTCTTCTTCTTCTTTTTTTTGGTTTTGTTTTTGATAGTGCTGAGAATTGAACCCTGGGCCTCCTGCATGTCAGGCAAGCACTTTACCACTAACCTATATCTCCAGCCCAGTGGTACACCTTCTCTGAATAATGTTAGAAATAAATACATTTATAAAACATAAATTTTTATTCTTCAAAATTATATAAAACATGTGTGTGTTGAAATTAAAAGTTTCTTTTGAAAATTTCTGATTTTCTCCATTATTGTTGGTGGTACCCTTGCTTGGCTATTGAGCTGAACATGGGTTTAGACTGCCCATGGAATAATTTAGTACACCCCAAATTCATATTTTTATGCAAATTTTCTGATTTTCAAATGTTGGCAACTCACTAAATGATTTTTAAAAGCCTGAATAAATCAAAATACTTCTTTTTTCTGGAGACTGAATGTGACCCTCAGCCTGCCATTTTACAACCTCTGGAATATGTCTTTCCATCTCTCTTTTTGTGTTGGAAAACTGCCTAACCTTTCCTTTAAAAAAGTCCTAAGCAAAGGAACAAACTAACCACAGGAAATAACAGCAAGAAATATTACTCTGGCAGCAGCACTACAGATCAAGATTACACAGAAATATTTTTCATTGCATTTTTTTCTTTTAATTCTCACTATGGATTAACCCCACTGAGAACCAACTAGACTGAGAACTGGGTTTGACTTGAAAAATGTTCAGAACAAGATGATGAATAGTAGTTCAGATGTAACCTTTAGATACTGAGGAATAAAGTAGCCTTAATCTCTCAGGTTAAGCAGTGTGGATAAGCAATCTGGCCAATTTTAAATATCAGAGGAACTATGGGGTATAGCCATAAATTAATCAACTGTAAGCTTTCTCAAACTCTATATTTCTAAAACCTAAATCATTTTTTCACATTCCTACAAAATCCTCAAAATAATCTATAGAAATAAATCTTTACTTTTAAATAACAAAAATGTAAATAATTCATACTGAGGCCAGGAATAAGATGTAATTTTCCTTATTTGAATCTTCTTTTATGTCCTCTTAGTAGATTTTATATTATTATTCATTTAAATTGTGCATATTTCTCATTTACTCTTAATTATTTTATATATTTTGTTACCTTATGAAGATCTTCTTCTTTATATCATATTTTCTGATATGATTTGCCATGAAGGCGTCTTTGTAGATGCAAAATATGCTTATTCAACACCATTGAGTGATAAAAGCCAGTATATGTAATGGTGTGAGCAAAGTATTATTTAACTACAATATATCTGGGCTCTCCCTGTACTATTTCTTACAATTATATATGAACCTACAGTGATCACAAAATAAAATGTTTGATTTCAAAAAGACAATGAGAGCCAGGCATGGTGGCACACAACTGTAATCCCAGCTACTTAGGAGGATGAGGCAGAAAGATCACAAGTTTGAGGCCAGCCTCAGCAATTTAGCAAGACACTATCTAGAAAATTTGTAAAAAGGTTTGGACTGTTGCTCAGGGGGGAAGTGCCTTGGGTTCAATCCCCAGTACCCTGCCCCTCCTACAAAAAGGCAATGAAAGTGAAGTCATAAATAAATAACCAAGTTTGTCTTGTGTTTAATTATAGAAACAAGTTGGGTTGTATATGCAACAGATAGTAATGGGAGTTATCTCTGAAATATTATGGTAGATCTTTGATTTTTATTGTATTTTCTGATGTTCATAACATTAATATATATTATTCCTATAATGAAGATAAATATAAATTAACTTTAGATGTGGGCTTTTAAAATAAAACAAAACAAGCTATTTTCTAGCACACAAAAAAAGGCCGATCCTAAATTGCTTGAGAGCCAATTAGAGCTTGGGCAGGAGCTGAGGACTTATTTTGCTGCCCTCCTTACAAAGCACAGCAAGGCGTGCCAAGAACAATTCATCCCATTAACACCCTCACCTCAGGGGCCCATAGATCCTCTTCTGCCTCACTGTCCTGACCTTTTTCTTATTCCTCATCTCTTATATTTCATCCCTCCCCCTGCCTTCTTCCAGCTGTCTTTATTTTGTGGTGTTAAGGATCCAAACTAGGGCCTGCTAAATGTGTTCTCTATCACACAGTTATACCTCCAGCCCCATAGTCATCTCTTTTCATCTCCTTCTAACCTTCCTTTTTCCTTTCCTTTACTCCTTTTTTGGTTTTTCCTTTTCTTTCTCCCTTCTGCCACTTTAATTGACAATAGTTGAGAATCAAGGTGAATATTTTACTTGTACCTTTTGAAAATTGTTAAAAATTGTCTTAATTATAGAAATTTTAGAAAATTAGGAGGCCATAATCTTATACTTTTTTTGTATGTGTCTGGTACTAGGGATTGAATGCAGGGCACTGCACCACTGAGCCACATTCCCAGTCCTTTATTTTTTAACTATTTTTGCAACAGAGTCTCACTAAATAGCTGAGGCTGGCCTCCAACTTGCAATCCTTCTGCTTCACCCTCCTCAGTCACTGGAATTACAGGTGATTGCCACCGTACCCAGCCTTCCTATAAACTTTTATCATGGATAATTGCCAATAATATTTTAGTTATTTATTCATATTTTCTGTGCAAACATATCTATATTTTATATAAATGCTATACTATAAATAATAGTTTATAACAATCTTTTAAACCTATATCAATATGAAAAAATCTGTAACTCTTTGTATAGTAGTGTATCGTATGGGTATACCATAATGTGATTATAGTTTACCATAATTGTATTTGTAATCTTCAACTGTTGGACATTCGCTTTGCTTCCAAGTTTTTGCTGCTATAAACAACGTTGTAAAGCACATCCTTGTTTATTCACATATGTATGTATGTTTTATATACATACACACATACACACACACACTTATACTGATTACTTCTTCAGACTAAATGGCTATAAGCTGAATTAATGGACAAAGGGTATTCATTTTCTATACCTATTGCTAAATTGCTCTCCAAAATGTTCATACCAATTAACTCTACCTCCTGAAGTATATCACACTACCCATTGTCCCAGTTCTTATAAAAACACTGGTATTATCACTATACTCAATCTTTATTATATCTATTTTTAAATATTTTTTTAGTTGTTGATGGACCTTTATTTTATTCATTTATTTACATGTGGTGCTGAGAATCGAACCCAGTGCCTCATACATGGTAGACAAGTGCTCTACCACTGAGCCACAACTCCAGCCCCCTTATTATATCTTTTGAATATAGATTTATAGCAGGGTACAGTGGCACACGCCTGTAATCCCAGCACTTTGGGAGGCTGAGGCAGGAGAATCGCCTGTTCAAAGCCAGCCTCAGCAACGGTGAGGTGCTAAGCAACTCAGTGAGACCCTGTCTCTAAATAAAACACAAAAAGGGCTGGAGATGTGGCTCAGTGGTCTAGTACTCCTGAGTTCAATCCCCAGTACAAAAAAAAAAAAGAATATAGATTTATTTTCATTTTCCTCATTCTTAATTTGTACATTTAAAAAAAATTTGGGGGTACTGTGTATTGAACCCAGGGATGCTTAATCACTGAGCCACATCCCTAACCCTTTTTGTTTTTTGTTTTGAGACAGGGTCTCACTAAGTTGCTGAGGCTGGCTTTGAACTTACTATCCTCCTGTCTTGGTCTCCCAAGTTGCTGGGATCACAGGCATGTGTCACCACATCTGGTTAATTCTTACTTTTAAAAACAGATAATCTGGTGTTAAATATATTGATCTATATAAAATACTATAATAAGTTGCTTTCTATTTCATGCATGGCTATTGGTAGTTTTCTATTCTCTGGGTCAGGGCCTCTGATAGAAATAATGTCACCCACCCCTATTCTACATCTTTCCTTACTTCATTCTCTTCTGTTACTCTGGCCTTAGCCAATATCCCTCTCTACTCTATCCCATACTCTATTAGTGCATTTCAGAGGCTTTCTATCTGCTTCTAATCTCAAGTAGCACATATAAACTATGAGTTCTATTATAACTGTTCCATTTCTGCCAAGATTCCTATCATCATCATCATCATCATCATCATCATCATCATCATCATCATTGTGTCTATAATCACTTTACAATCTCCAAAGGGATTTATTATAAATTAACTTCTCACAACCATCCTATAAATGAAGTTGGGCACCCATAATTCTAGGCTTTCAAGGTAGACAGGTGTGTGTTAAAATCCTGGGCCATTACTTAACTGTTCTGAACTTGTTTTCTTTACTTGTAAAGTGCTGATAATAATACTTGAGCTGAGTGCAGTGGTGCACACCTGGAATCCCAGCAATCAGGGAGGCTGAGGCAGAAGGATCTGAAGTTTGAGGCCTGCCTAGACAATTTGGTGAGACCCTGTCTTAAAAATAAATAGGACTGGGGAGCTGGGATTGTGGCTCAGTGGTAGAGCACTTGCCTTGCATGTGTGAGGCACTGAGTTTGATCCACAGCACCACATATAAATAAAGGTCCATCAATAACTAAAACAAAATTAAATAAAAAATAAATAAATAAATAGGACTGGGGGTGTAGCTTAATGGTAGAGAATCCCTGCGTTAAATCCACAGTTCAAAAAAAATAGAAAGAAAATGAATAAAAGAAAAAAGAACAACTTAAAAAATATTTGAGGATTGTTGTGAAATCTAAATAACATATGTAGACCTCCTCGTGCAGTCCTCCCTGACAAGAAAAATAACCAAGGCCCAGTGAATTCAATGAATTTGTATACATCCTGTTCAAATGCAGGTATTCTGCCCATAAATCTTATTCACTCTCTTTTCCTGTGTATCCTTCCCTGATCCCATCTTGCTTTCTCCCTCTCACACTCATTCTTCTCTCCCCTCTTCAGGTAATCACTACCCCATATTTGGTGTTTATTGCTTCCATGATGTTTCTATACTTCAAATCCATACTTACATATCTGTGATCAACTTTGGTATTTTTATACATTGTTTCAAACTTTACATAAATGGTAACCTACTGTACATACAATTCTGTAGCTAGCATTTTTACTCAATAGTTTGTGAGATTTAACCATGGTAATATGTGTCTTAGGCCATTTGTGCTGCTATAACAAAACACACAAGATTGGGTAATACATAAGGCACAGAAATTTACTTTCTCACGGTTCTAGAGACTGAAAAAAGATCAGGGTGTTGGCAGGCTCAGATGTCTGGTGAGGGCTAGCCTCTACTTCCAAAATAGTGCCTTGCTGCTGTATCCTCTGGAGGAGAGGAATGCTGTGTTCTCACATGTCAGAAGGCCAAAGTGCAAGAGAGCTGAATGCTGCATAAAGGTTCTTTTATAAGACCTTTAACCCCATTCACAAGGGAAGAAACGCTCATGACCTAATCACCTCTTAAAGGTCATCTGGATACCATCACACTGACTATCAAATTTCAACACCTGAAGCTGGGTGTGGTGGCGTATGCCTGTAATCTCAGTGACTTGAAAGACTGGGGCAGGAGCAGTATGAGTTTGCACCTAGCCTCAGCAACTTAGTGAGTCCCTAAACAACTCAGCAAGATCCTGTCTCTAATAAAATATTTTTTAAAAGGCTGGGGATGTGGCTCCATGGTTAAGCACCCCTGGATTTAGTCCCTGGTACCAAAAAAAAAATCAACACCTGAATTTTGAAGAGGACACATTCAAACCATAGAATTACATGAAATTCTAGTTAATTTTTAACCTGCTTTGTATTCCATTATATGAATGTCACAAATATATTGCCTATTCTCCTGTTGATATGTATTTAGATTATTTCCATTTTATGTTCTGACAAACATTGGAGCAATAGACATTCTCCTATGTATCTCCTTGTAAACATGAGCAAGAGCTCCTTTAAGATAAAATTCTTAAAAATTGAGCAGGTTCAATTTTAGTGGATAGTGCCAGTTTTCCAAAGTGGTTATATTAATATATACTTCTTCTAGCAGTGCATAAGAATGCCATTTGTCCCACATCTTTGTGAACATTTAGGGTTGTCAGAATTGAACATTTTTCACAATCTGATAGGTGTGAAATATTACCTTGATGTTGGTTTTTGGTTTTCGGAGTTGGTTGGTTTGTAGTACTGGGGGTTAAACCCAGGAGTGCTGTACTACTGAGGTAAATTCCCAGCCCTTTATTTATTTATTTTTATTGTGAGGCAAGGTCTCACTAAGTTGCTGAGGCTGACCTTGAACTTGTGATCCTCCTGCCTCAGCCTGAGTCCCTGGGATTAGAGGCATGCACCACTGTGCCCAGCTGCTCTCATTTTTATACACTCTGTATTTCTTCTGTCTTTGCTTTTTTTTCTACATTGTCGCCCCTCCCTTTTTATGTTGTAATGTGTGAGATTTATTCTTTTTCTATACCTTTTTTCTCTCCTTGCTTTTTCTTTTTCTGACTCTCTTTCCCCAGTTTTCTTCTGCTTCTTCCATTCTCTTGCATTTTCATGCCCCATATTTTAGCATCAATTGTATTTTCTTTAATAGCTAATATTTCAGATTATTTTAGAGTATTTCCCCCTTTTGCACTTCTGGAACAATGGAGTTGAGAATATTTTGAATAAAAGTTTTAGTGGCTTACTAATATATGGTGTGTTTTCAAGTGGTCACAGTTACTGGTGGTCATTATCTCCAATCAAAGCAGTGCCAGGGATTGATCATAGCACTGTTAAGTAGATGATATGAGATATACTCGTCATTGAACACATAGTAAAGAGAAAGTAGCTCAGTAAAAAAAATCAGGTCAATAGCAGAGATATATTTGTCCCATCAGATGAACTTTAGAAATGGGTAATAACTGGGCATAGTGGCACACACCTGTAATCCCAGGTACTCGGGAGACTGAGGCAGGAAGAAGGCAAGTTTGAAGCCAGCCAGGGTAACATAGTGAGACCTTGTCTCAAAAAAAAACGGCCTGAGATGAAGCTCATTGGTAGAGCACCCCTGGGTTTGATCTTACCTATTTTAAAAGTTAAGTAATTAATAAACTTTATATTTTCTTATATTCAAGTACATCAATCTTTTTGTTTATGGCCATACTCTTGATTATATTACACTGTCTCTCTGTATCTTACTATAACCCAGTTAAGATCTCCTTTCCCACTGGTCTGACAGGTATTTCTTTTCCTTCTTTGCCTGCAGTGTTTGTCATATTGACATGTGCATTTCGCTATGGCCGTGATGACTTGGATGTGATTGGTCTGACATTCCGCAAAGATCTGTATGTACTGACACAGCAAGTGGTTCCAGCTGAGCCCACCAGCCCACAGGGTCCCCTCACAGTCTTACAGGAGCGACTGCTGCACAAGCTGGGGGAAAATGCCTACCCTTTTACCCTGCAGGTACTGACACAAATTCCTAGGCAAGGTTTCTAGGGAAGATTAAGAGAGAAAGCTAAAGAAATAGAACGTAAGAGGGGACTCTCTATTTTTTCTGTTCACTGACCTCTTTTTGGTTTCCTAGATGGTTGCCAACCTGCCCTGTTCAGTGACACTGCAGCCAGGTCCTGAAGATTCAGGAAAGGTGAGGTCTAAATTTTGAGAAAGAGGATGTACTACTTACCTTTCTATCACTGTGACAAAATACCTGAAATAATCAACTTAAAAGGAGGGAAGGTTTATTTTGGTTCATAGTTTCAGAGGTTTCAGTCCATGGTCACATGGCCCAGGCGCTTGGGGCCTGTGGTGGCACAATACATCATGGTAGGAACACATGGTGGAGGAGGCCTGTTTACCTCAGTGGCTAGGAAGTAAAAACAGACAAGAGGCTGGGGTCTCAATATCCCCTTCAAGGGTATATTCCCAATGATCTAACTTTCTCCAACTAGGCCTCAACTTTTAAGTGTTCTACCACTTCCTAATAGCACCATAAGTTGAAGACTAAGCCTTTAACACATGAGCCTTTGGGGAACGTTTTAGATCTAAACTATAGCAGAGGGCTAGAGGGGTAGTGCTAGGGAAGAGGAACAGAGAGACAAATGGACAAGACTGGAGATTTGAGCAGGTGAGGCATAAGATCAGACATTTTCTTATAGGCCCCAAAGGGAGGGAGGAACAGCATTGAAAATGAGTTTTCTTTGCAACTGCACCTTTCCAGGCCTGTGGGGTTGATTTTGAAGTGAAGAGTTTCTGTGCTGAAAACCTGGAGGAGAAAATCTCCAAGAGGTATTTTTTAGTCCTCCCCAAAATCACTGCTTCCAGCAGCTGCCAGGAAGCAGATACTGCTCTTATGACAGAAACAGCTGTACTTCTAACCTCCAGAGCACCATTATCACGAACTTGGATGCCCAGTTCTGAATCCCCTCTGACTTTTCTTCACTCTAGGGCAGGAGTCAGCAAACTTTTATGTAAAGGGTCAAATGATAAATATTTAGCTTTTGTGGATCATACAGTTTGGGTTGCAACTATGCAATTCTGCCAATGTAGTACAAAAGCAGTCATAAGTACTATATAAATGAATAAATATGGCTGTATTCCAATAAAACTTTATTTATGGACACTGAAATTTGGAATTTTGAATAATGTCCATGTATTCTAGAATATTGTTTTCCTATTTATTTCAACTGTTTAAAATGTAATAACTATTATTAGCTTACAAGCTATATGAAAACAAGGAGCAGGTCAGATCTGGCCAGGGATGATAATTTGCCAACCCTTGGTCTACAGGAGTTCTCTGAGGGAGGCCTTCTGCCATCCCCACTGAACTGTGGGGGTGGATGGGGAGGTTTATAGCTCCAAAAGATGTTCTGGCTAACCCCTTTACCTCTATTCAGAGACTCTGTGCGGTTGGTTGTCCGGAAAGTACAGTTTGCACCAATGGAGCCAGGCCCTGGCCCCTGGGCCCAGACCATCCGCCGCTTCCTTCTGTCAGTTCAGCCCCTACAACTCCAGGCCTGGATGGACAAGGAGGTTGGTGACTCCCACTTCCTGCCCCAACCCCAGAACCCATTTATACCTTTTCTTCACTGCTTCCCTACTTGGGTAGGCAGAAGTGGAAGCCAAGGCAGCAATAGTGCTAAGGAAACAGAAATTCCAGGTCTTGATCTGGGTGTTCTCCCTCCAAACTTGTGATGGGCCTCTCTCCCTGCTTCAGGTTCACTACCATGGAGAACCTATCTCTGTCAATGTTTCTATCAACAACAGCACCAGCAAGGTCATCAAAAAAATCAAGATTTCAGGTGAGCTTCTTTTCCCTTGCCCTGCACCTAGCCCCCAAACCACAAGTGTCCTTCTAAAACTCTGTTCCACTTACCTGTCTGCATTCATCTCAGCTTTCCCTCCAACACAGGTTTATCAATATATATATATAT
This sequence comes from Xerus rutilus, assembly GCA_028644305.1. Lineage (NCBI taxonomy): Eukaryota > Metazoa > Chordata > Mammalia > Rodentia > Sciuridae > Xerus > Xerus rutilus. The sequence goes on along the minus strand of CM053417.1, from coordinate 71,624,480 downwards.
ATTTGTCCATGAACACATCTTACTGAATCATGTATAGGGTGATTATGTATAAGATTTCATCTGAGGACAGTGAGTCTTAAGGATAACTGGCTGAACAGTCATATGTTTTTTCTGGTTTATTCAGTTGATCAGATCACAGATGTTGTCCTGTATTCACTAGACAAGTACACCAAGACTGTGTTCATTCAGGAGTTCACGTGAGCTGGCACTGGAGCTGGGGTCACAGCCAAGGGATGGGATGGTGGGAAGTGGACCAAGAGGCAGAGAAGAGGGCTGGGGAAAGAAGAGGGGGTACCCAGGAATGAAGGTGGTCAAAGTGAGAGCTGAAGTATAGAGGGGCTCTCAGGAGAAGTAGAGGGAGGGGATATGACTTACTACGTACTAAGAGAGTGTGGGAACATAAGAATTTCCCACCAGAACTAATTCTTGCCTCTCTTCACAGTTAGATATGTCACTTCTTATAGATACTCCAGTAGGTTCTTAGGATTGTGCATGATACCCTCAGTGATGAAAGTACACTTAATTGACCAACTTGGCCTAAGTTCTTCTCTTGTTCTCCTTTCAAAGGGAGACCATAGCTGCTAACTCCAGCTTCACCCAGAGCTTTTCAGTAACCCCGCTCTTGGCTGCCAACAGCCGGAGACAGGGACTGGCACTGGATGGCAAACTCAAGCATGAAGATACCAATCTGGCCTCTAGCACAATGTAAGCTCAAATATAACCCCTAACCCATTCCACATGCTTTTTAAATAGTTCTAAAGTTTCATTTTCAGTGAAGCCTATATTTTTTTAAATGTCCCTAGGCTGGTGTACAAACCCCTCCTGGCCTGAGAGCCAGCAGCAAGCTCATAGGACCAATTGCAGCCTTTGGTTTTAGGCAGTAAAGGAGGAAAACGTGAAGTGGAAAAAAAAATCTTTGTATTATATAATATCTCATATTTCACAAAGGCCTCACATATGTACTGTTATCTTTATAAAAATCTCATTAAAGTAGGCTAGACAGGTGTTCTTATTCCATTTTCCACTTAAGAATGCTGAGACTAAGAGAGAAGGCTCTTGTCCAAGATTGCATAACTAACAGGTAGACAACATTCTATTAGATGTCATCTGGCTCTAAACACTCTTCTCTAGAGAAGATAGAAATGGAGTAGAAAACCAGGCTTTAATATTTGGACTTTCACCAAAAGCCATTTGAAAAGCATAAATCCCACCACTCCCCATGCCTTATCAATCAAGTAGCTATAGACGGTATTGCTATAAATACCTTAGAAATCATCCAAACAATATAATTTTATAGAGAGAGGATCAGCGCCCAGAGCAATGAAGATACTTTCCCAAGATTATGCAGCTTCCAGTGTCTTAGTTTTCAACCAGGAGGTTTTTAATGAGCACCTGTTAAATGGTCATTCCTATCTAAGCAATGTGGGGGATACAAAGAAGTCTGAGTCTCTGCTCTCAGATGACCTACATAAGGAACAAACAGGAATGCAAATGCAATTTAATGATTAAATGTTAGTACACGTGGTTCAGATTATGAGCCTAATAGAAATTAAAAGAAGCCAACATTGCTGGCAAGGGGTTCTTAGAGGAAACAAAATGATCTAGATATGAAGAAGGTGTAAGATCTAGATACCAACAGACTGGGAATACAGCATGGGCAGAGGCCAAAAGGTGGGACTCCACATGGCATTTCCAGGTCATAGAGAGAGGGTAATCTGTCTAGGATTTACCCCAGGTACTAAGGAGTTAAGGCACGAAAGTTTTTGAGAAGGTAGATGAGGCCAGATTGTTTTGGGTCTTCAAAGTCAAGAAGAATACTTACATTCAATAAGGTAGGCTCTTGAATAGAGGTTAATATGGTAAACTGAATTTTAGGAAGAAAAATGTGGTCCCCAAGAGTAGGAGAGATTCAACTCTGGGAGATCTGGGAGAAGACAAAATAGGGTGTGGTGGTTAAGAATGTACAGGAAGAGGGGGCGCGGTGGTGCAAGCCTGTAATCCCAGCACTTAGGGAGGCTGAGACTGGAGAATCACAAGTTCAAAGCCAACCTCAGCAATGGTGAGGCACTAAGCAACTCAGTGAGACCCTGTCTCTACATAAAACACAAAATAGGGCTGGGGATGTGGCTCAGTGGTCGAGTGCCCCTGAGTTCAATCTCCAGTACCAAAAAAAAAAAAAAAAAAAAAAGAATGTACAGGAAGGAACTGGGGGACTGAAGGAATTACTTCCCAATCAAACACACAAAAATGGATATTACAACTTCCAGTGTTCGACCTGGAATGAACAAGGAGCTACTGGGGATCCTGGTGTCCTACAGAGTCAGAGTTAATCTGATGGTGTCCTGTGGAGGGTAAGTGAAGGTTCAGGGATGAGCTGGGCAGAAGCTGAGGAGTCAAGGGTTTTTGCTTCCGTTTTTTCTTCTGATGGACTAATCTAATCAAGTTGTCTCCCCTTCTCTTGGACTAAGTTCCAAAAACTGTAAGCTCAGTGAGCAAGTCACATTCCTTGCAGAAACTCATTCTGTGGCTGTGCTGGCTTTATGATCCTTTGCCCCCTACTAAAACTAGGTGGCCTCTTCCCCATTTCCAACTGCTAATTTTGGGTGTCATTCTACCCACAGAATCCTTGGAGATCTGACAGCCAGGTGAGAGACTGCAGGGTGAGAGCACTGGAGTTAAGAAGGGGTGAATGAAGGGATAAGAAAACAAAGAGTAATAAAAGTCTGAAGGCATCCTAGATCTGGAAAACTGAGGGAGGGAGGTCAAAGGTTTGTGCTTGGAAGATAAATAACTCCACCATGGGATCCTTGCAGTGATGTTGGTGTGGAGTTGCCCCTGACCCTGATCCATCCAAAGCCATCTCAAGGTAAGTTACCAGGTGGGAATTACAGGAACTATTGTCCTGAGGGTTGGAGACCAAGCAGTTCTGATCTCTGACTTGGAGACTAGAGGTTTGGGTAGAAATAGAATAGTAATAGTTCAGGTGTCCAGGATTTCAGAGGAAATGTGTGGGAGGGAAGAGTAAAGACCTTTCTTCAGGGAACTAAAAAGCCCTTATCAGCTGCAGTTCCATTTTTCTCTTTATCCCATGCTTGCTACAGAGGCTACTAGGTAAGAGAACAGGAGGCCTGGAGGCCTCATTCCCCCTCTCTATTGCTACCCTCCATTTTGTGATAATAGGATTGTAAAAAAGCTTCCCCAAGATGTTGTTTTCAATATCTGCACAGTGGAAACATATGGTTTAGCTCCATGTCATAGTTCAGTGCTTTTCATAAACCCTCCTCTTTCTGCATCCCCCACCCTCCACCTGGTCCTCTTCTAGTAATTGTCCCTTCCACTCATCCCTTCCAGTTTTTCTCCTTTCCCCCTGTTGCCTAATCACTACTTCCTTCTTTCATTCTCCAATCCTTTCCCTCTGTCCCATCCTCCTCCATTCTTATTTCCTTCCCAAAAATCCTGGAGTGCTTTTGTGTTGTGAGATCTGAGAGGAAATGAAGAATCAGGAAAGGGATCAGGGAGGGGATCAAGAAAAGGGAGTGGTACATGGAAGACATTCAGAAAGGGGTTCCTAACCCTCCATTCCTTTCTGTTGCTTCTACAAGCTCTGAGGACATCGTCTTTGAGGAATTTGCGCGGCAGGAGGACGGCGGAGAGGAAAAGCAGAAGGCTTTGGCAGAGGAGGGAGATGAGGGGAGCTGAGAGCCCAGCACTGACGTTCCTGTGTGGGAGTTCCCACTTTGACTCTCTAATAAATCATTTTGTCCAGAAATGCCTGTCACTTTCTTTGCTATTTCCTCCTCCTGGAGGGTAATGGAACTACTGATAAGGATCCATCCCCACCACCAGACCCTCATTCCTCAGTGATCAAATTAACCTGAGCACATGTTTCCACCTATTAGGCTCCTGAATTCCTTCTGACAAGCCTCCTGTCCCCTGTGGGTCCTTCAGCTTTCTCTCTGACTGTGGCCATCCCTACCCCCACCTCATCACCCTACTCTTATCTTCACCCCAGTGCAGTGAGCACCAACTAGCATCAGGCATAAGCAATACAGGAGCTGTGTGGAAGAAGCTGAGGCAATGTGGCTGTGCCCAGATCTGAGTGTGTAGCCAAGCCTGCTATCACAAGCTGTTGTTGGGGAGAGCCCAGTGTGATATCAGGAGATGCAGAGCCTAGTGCAGGAAGCCAATGTTATCTCCACCACTCTCCCACCAGAATGTATGCCTTTGGTCTCCCAGAGGGAGGTCAGATGCTTTGGCCTGGAGACCAAGGAAAAAACAAAAGGCTCTGTGAAAATCCAGACTCACTTAATTCCTGGAAGAGCAGAACAGTGGGGTCTGGGCTGGGAATTTAGGAATAGGAAGGTGTGAATGGTAAGAAATGGGATTGGGGCTGGGGGCATTTCTCTGGGAAGTGAATTCCTCCTTGCTGGTAAAGTTTAGAGCATGTGTGTTGGGGGAGGAGTTCATAAAGACTCAGAGAGGGAGCTGGGGTTGTGGCTCAGTGGTAGGGCACTTGCCTTGCATGTGTGAGGCACTGAGTTCGATCCTCAGCACCACATAAAATAAAATAAATAAAGGTACTGTGTCCATCTACAACTAAAAAATATTTTAAAAAAAAGACTCAGAGGGGAAGTTGACCTATTTATCTATCTCACAATGGGGAAGACATCCATCATCACCCACTTCATGAATGACAGCTGTGACTGCACCTGCCAAGTGTGCCTACCACCAAGTCACATGGTACATTTTTGCCCCTTTCCTTAACAACTCACCTGGGGATTCTCTTCCCTTAGTTACCTATTGTAAACACTGGTAAACTGGGCCAGGACAACCTCTTCAAGGGCCATTAGACTGCCTGATATTGGGGTTATAGGCTGAGTTCAGAAAGTGTACTTGACTCTTTTGCAGACAACCATTGGAATTGATTTTCCTTCTAAGGCCAAGTACTTGGAGGACCAAATAGTGAGTGTTAAGCTCACACCACTAACCCTATACCTAAACCCCTTAGGCCTATTCATCAGAGTAGGGTAGTACTTCCACACATCATCTGTCAATAAAGGGGGAAAAATTGGAAGGTTCCCGAAATTATGAAGCCTTGTGATGTTTCTTGTTCTCTTTGCCCTTATCTAATCTCCAAATGTAACATAAAGTTCAAGTGGTCTTGAATCATTAAAACTGCTGTTCTTCCTTAATAGGATCTTCCTTACTCCAAACAGTATCTTGAGACTGGCTGGATCTATTATAACACTAGGCCACTAGGTTTGAAGTTGTAGCAGTCACTTTTCAGGGACCCAGTCTCCTTGACTCTTTTCATTCTGCTTTTGTTAGGTCCTAGCTCTTAAAAGTCTGGTTTCTTTCTACCTTTTCCCATCTTCTTCCTAAACATTTGTTTTGAGCAGTGTCAGCAACAGTTATGGGACATAGCTGGCCTGGAGTGCTTTTGCCCTTTAATTCCTAGCTATATTTGTGATTCAACTATTAGAGTGTTTGTCTATGACATCATAAGTGGATATTATGGGATGTTTTATTTGAAAAAGGGGGTTGAGGGAAGCAACAGGGAGGTTGGAACGACTAGCAGAGAAAGGACAAGTACATTATTCTCTCTAAACCTCTCCTAAGTGTGTTAACATTCTGCAACATATTCTCTTGCAGGCATCAATTGACTTTCAAGGACACAGACAAGTGGGTAGAAGTTGAATGAGCAGAAAGAGGTGACAGTGTTGTTGTCATGCTAGAGGATAAGACTGTTCTGAACAACAAAATGTAACTAAAATTTCTGGCATACATAACTTCCAATCTCTATAGGGAGGGTCTACTGTGCTGTTTGTTTACTTGGGGAGGATACAACAGTGTCCGTATTAGAAAGGTCATGATGGGGGAGGTGGGGGGCAGGAAAGGGGAATGGGTATAGTAAAGATGGTTGATAAAAATATATATAAAAAAATATATATATATATACTGTTCATTGAAAGTGCATATAAAGATGTTTAATATGAAGAATGTAATCTGCTTATAATTTTGTGCAAAGTTAGAAAAATTATGATTGTAACAATTTTTTTCTATTTGCCTCA